>CM077646.1:42862714-43175214 GCA_039707465.1 Rhabdophis nuchalis
GTTAACAGTTAGAGTCATCTAAAGGTTAGTTTCACTTTAGCACAGTTAAGAGTTAGGGTCATCTAAAGGTTAGTTTCCCTTTAGCACAGTTAACAGTTAGAGTCATCTAAAGGTTAGTTTCACTTTAGCACAGTTAAGAGTTAGGGTCATCTAAAGGTTAGTTTCACTTTAGCACAGTTAACAGTTAGAGTCATCTAAAGGTTAGTTTCACTTTAGCACAGTTAAGAGTTAGGGTCATCTAAAGGTTAGTTTCCCTTTAGCACAGTTAACAGTTAGGGTCATCTAAAGGTTAGTTTCACTTTAGCACAGTTAAGAGTTAGGGTCATCTAAAGGTTAGTTTCACTTTAGCACAGTTAAGAGTTAGGGTCATCTAAAGGTTAGTTTCACTTTAGCACAGTTAACAGTTAGGGTCATCTAAAGGTTAGTTTCACTTTAGCACAGTTAACAGGGTCATCTAAAGGTTTGTTTCACTTTAGCACAGTTAACAGTTAGGGTCATCTAAAGGTTAGTTTCACTTTAGCACAGTTAAGAGTTAGGGTCATCTAAAGGTTAGTTTCCCTTTAGCACAGTTAACAGTTAGGGTCATCTAAAGGTTAGTTTCACTTTAGCACAGTTAAGAGTTAGGGTCATCTAAAGGTTAGTTTCACTTTAGCACAGTAAAGAGTTAGGGTCATCTAAAGGTTAGTTTCACTTTAGCACAGTTAACAGTTAGAGTCATCTAAAGGTTAGTTTCACTTTAGCACAGTTAAGAGTTAGGGTCATCTAAAGGTTAGTTTCCCTTTAGCACAGTTAACAGTTAGGGTCATCTAAAGGTTAGTTTCACTTTAGCACAGTTAAGAGTTAGGGTCATCTAAAGGTTAGTTTCACTTTAGCACAGTAAAGAGTTAGGGTCATCTAAAGGTTAGTTTCACTTTAGCACAGTTAACAGTTAGAGTCATCTAAAGGTTAGTTTCACTTTAGCACAGTTAAGAGTTAGGGTCATCTAAAGGTTAGTTTCCCTTTAGCACAGTTAACAGTTAGAGTCATCTAAAGGTTAGTTTCACTTTAGCACAGTTAAGAGTTAGGGTCATCTAAAGGTTAGTTTCCCTTTAGCACAGTTAACAGTTAGAGTCATCTAAAGGTTAGTTTCACTTTAGCACAGTTAACAGTTAGGGTCATCTAAAGTGTTCCGATATCTCAGAGGGTGCCACAAAGAAGAGGGAGCCAAACTATTCTCCAAGGCACCTGGGGGCAGGACAAGAAGCAATGGGTGGAAACTAATCAAGGAGAGAAGCAACTTAGAACTAAGGAGAAATTTCCTGACAGTTAGAACAATTAACCTCTGGAACAGCTTGCCTCCAGAAGTTGTGAATGCCCCAACCCTGGAAGCCTTTAAAAAGATGTTAGATAGCCATTTGTCTGAAATGGTATAAGGTTCCTGCCCACGCAGGGGTTTGGACTAGAAGACCTACAAGGTCCCTTCCAACTCTGCTATTGTATTGTATTGTATTGTATTGTATTGTATTGTATTAAAGGTTAGTTTCACTTTAGAACAGTTAACAGTTAGGGTCATCTAAAGGTTAGTTTCATTTAGCACAGTTAACACGACTATATACATTCAATACATAACAGTAGAAGAAATCAAGATTACATACAGAAGAGCCAAAACATTACAATGATCAATATAATCAGTGATTCCTGCAATGAGCACCCACCCATTCATGGGAACAGGTTTAACAGAATAACAGAGTTGGTTGGGACCTCGGAGATCTTCTAGTCCAACCCCCCCTGCTCAGGCAGGAAACCTTGTACCATTTCAGACAAATGGTTATGCAATTTCCTCTTTAAAACCTCCAGTGATGGAGCATTCACAACTTAGAGCTGGACTTTGGCCTCAGTGAGAACTAGATTCAAAGAGGTTGGCCAACCATTTGTCTGAAATGGTACTGTAGGGTTTGAGCTATGGTGGCACGGTGGTTAGAATGCTTTACTGCAGGCAACTTCTGCTGACTGCCAACTGCCAGCAGTTCAATCCTGATTGATTCAAGGTTGACTCAGCCTTCCATCCTTCCGAGGTAGGCAAATGAGGAACCAGCAACATGCTGATTCTGTAAACCACTTAGAAAGGGCTGTAAATCACTGTGAAGCGGTGTATAAGCCTAAGTGCTATTGTTGTTTCCTGCTTGAGCAGAGGGTTGGACTAGAAGACCTCCAAGGTCGCCTCCAACTCTGTTATTCTGTTAAATTCTTATTCTGCCACAAATTGTCCTCATTTGATGACGGTGGGCAAAGTGCTATTGCCCATGTCATTTGTGACGATAAATGGCAGGAAGCCATCCTGATTGCTGCTCTGAAGTCTTTGGAGAGGGGTGAGATGGGAGAAATAAAATAATCTAAAATTCCTAGAGGATGATATCTTCTTGTTGTTATCCACATCTCACAGAAATAAAAGCCCCATTTGTTCAGAGGGTTGAGAGAGAGAACTGACCACAGACAATGTCTTTTTATAGCCTTAATTGTTGAGAGCCAGAAAATGTAGTTAGGTTTTGCAAATGTATAAAAAACATAAACCCCAAAGCCTTGCCTGGATAGCCAGGCGGATAGCCTTGGGTTTGCCCTTGACTGCCTCAGCTGACATTTTAGGGGGTTCACCATGCTAAAAAGTCCCCCCTCCCATCTCCATGCCTCCCCCCTCCCCCTTTTAGAGCAACTTCAGCCTTAGAGGAACCTTCTCAGTTAGTGGATCCCTGACTTGGCCCCACATGTGTGCTTAGTGATGGAGCTGCTGGGACCTTCGCTGCAGACTCTGCTGAGCTTCCGAGGTTCCCAAGGCCTCCCTCTGCCCTTTGTCAAGAAGGCCATGCGCCAGGTGAGTAGAGCTTCACCCGAGAGCCGAAGAACAAAAAGGTGCATCGGTTGGGGAAGGGTGCGCCAAGATCTGCAGAGTGGCAGAGGTGGCATTGTGTCACCCCCTCCTTTGCGGGCATGTATACAATGGGTAGGGCTTCAGTCACAATACTGCACCTTGCATTGACACCAGTGGTGGGTTCCGCATCCCGTCGCAACCGGTACGCTGAGACGGAGCCAGACGTCCACGGGCGTTGCACACGCATGTGCACCACCGCCCTGCTATGCTCCGGCTGCACAGAAGAGCGTCATGCAGGTGCTGTACGCTGCGTGCACAAATAGAAATACAGACAAAGAGGGAGGGCAGACGGATGGGCCCTCTGCAGCACTGTACCGGAACGGTACCTGTTGCTCCCAGCAGGCACCAGTATGCCCGTACCAGGGTGTACCAGCCGTAACCCACCACTGGTTGATATTTAAACATATACAGCACATAGTCATTTCCATTTTATGGATTCTAGGCTGGTGCTGTAACCCGGACCAAAGACAGTACATTAAATTTTTAGAGATCTTACTGACTATTTTCCTGCTTTCCTCCTGTGGAATGGAAACACCTTCTAGTACAGAAGTCCCCAATCCCTGGTCCATGGATTGCTACCGGTCCACAGCCTGTTGGAAACCAAGCCGGGCAAATGACATGCAAGCACACAGAGCTCCATTCGTGCATGTGCCGGATTAGGTTGTGCATCCCCTTCCACCCGTGACCACCACTTCTACTGCTGGCTTGTGGAGCTGCAAAGGTTGTAGTAGATTGTTGTAGTAGATGCCCAACTGAGGACGAGGTATCAAGGTATGAGCTGTGGTGGTGCAATGGTTAGAGTGCAGTACTGCAAGCTACTGACTGCTAGTTGCAGTTCGGCAGTTCGAATCTCACCAGGCTCAAGGTTGACTCAGCCTTCCATCCTTCCGAGGTGGGTAAAGTGAGGAGCAAGATTGGTGGGGGAAATAGGCTGACTCTGTAAACCACTTAGAGAGGGCTGTAAAGCACTGTGAAGCGGTATATAAGTCTAAGTTCAAGGTGCGATTCAAGGTGTTGGTTGCCATCTTTAAAGCGCTCCATGGCTTAGGACCTGGGTACCTACGAGATCGCCTTCTGCCACCGAGAGCCTCCCACCGGCTAGTACGCTCCCATAGAGAGGGTCTCCTCATGGTGCCGTCGGCTAGACAATGTCGACTGGTGACACCCAGGGGGAGAGCCTTCTCCGTGGGAGCACCTGTCCTCTGGAACAAATTGCCCCTGGAATTAAGAACTATCCCTGACTTATGCACCTTCCGCTGTGATCTCAAAACCTTTCTCTTTCAACAAGCCGGGCTGGCATAAAGCATGTTTTTTAAACTTTAAATTTAAATTGTTAAATTTAAATTTTTATTATTTTAATTAGGGTTAGTTTGGGTTTTTTCCACGTTTTGGCCAATGTTTTAATGATGTCTTTTAATTATGCCTTTTAAAAGCTTTTTTAACTTTTATATATTTGTTTTTATTTTTGGCTGTACAGCGCCTGAGTCCTTCGGGAGTAGGGTGGTATAAAAAACCAATAAACTCTAAAGTGCTAAGTGCTCTTGCTATCTCTGCTCACCATTGGTTATCGGCGCAGAGATTGTTCTATTCATGTGCTGTGCTGATCCTGAATTGTTTAAATCATAATTGGCATAATTCCCGCCACAGGCTAAGCCATAAGCAACGGCTAGCAAACCACAATGGCCATGCCAAAACCAATCAATCAGACACATTATGGCTTTTAGACTTAGAGCTAGCCACCAAAGGGGAAAATCTGAGTCTCTGGATTGCCATTTTAAACTTGCTTGATCAGAATCAGAGGCTTGAGAAGAAACAATTTAAACACAAAGAAGTTTTCAGAAATAGCAATAGCACTAGTAATAGCACTTAGACATATATATATATATATATATATATATATATATATATATATATATATATATATATATATATATATATATATATATATATATTACTTCGCAGTGCTTTTACAGCCCTCTCTAAGCGGTTTACAGAGTCAGCCTATTGTCCCCCAACAATCTGGGTCCTCATTTTATCAACCTCAGAAGGATGGAAGGCTGAGTCAACCTTGAGCCTGGTGAGGTTTGAACTGCCAAACTGCTGGCAGCCAGTGATTAGCAGAAGAAGCCTGCAGTGCTGCACTCTAACCACTGTGCCACCACGGCTCTATAAGCAGAGGCAACCCTTTTCTAGTTAACGCTGGGACAGGCCAATCCAGAGCAGAAAATTAAAACAGAAATAATTAATCTTGGGGTGATTAAAAGCTAGACCAGGCAGCAAAAGAAGGAAATTATATACCCTACCGAGGAACATGGCCAAGGATCAAAACTGATCTCTGAGTCTTTATCTTGACCTGGTATCAGGAGATAGAATTTGTGCCACTGACCGCCTTTCGCATCTGGCTAACGCAGATACTCCAAGGTTTACATTTCCTGCACAAGGAGTGTCGTATCATCCACACAGACATCAAACCAGACAACATCTTGCTGTATGTGACCGAAGAAAGCCTGCACAACATGGTTCCTTTGCAACAGAGCCTGGGATCAAACCACAAGCCCAGGGCAGGAGGTACATTTGGTCTTGGGAAACAATTGGGAAACGGGGTAGCAATTTGTAAAGAAGCACATGTTCTCTCGGGAATTTCAGGAGTTCCCTGTAGGGTAGGGGTGTCAAACTTGATTTCATTGAGGACTGCATCAGGGTTGTGTTTGACCTTGGTGGGGAGGGGGCATGGCCAGGTGGGCATGGCCAGCTTGATGTCACATGTGTCTCGGGCACCTATGGTGTCTCGGGCACCTATGGTGTCTCGGGCACCATGCCCAGGCTCCATTTTCGGTGGCAGGAACACTGCGGGCCGATTCTTCGCTGTTTCCAGGCTGGCCCCGCAGGCCAGATCTAAGCACCTGCAGGTTATATCTGGCCCCTGGGCCTTGAGTTTGACACCCCTGCTGTAGGGAATATATCCCAAGCCAGAAAGCCTTTAAGCACAGTGAAGCATTTCCACTGTAGCAGATGATGGGAGATGCAAAAAGGATAACCTTCATCACAGCTCTTATCAACATCTAATGGTGGAATAGAGACCAAAAACCAAGAGACATTATTCTGCTCTTGGACAATCCTACCTATAGCCTTCTGTGTTTGGACTCCAGCTCCCCTCTTCCCTGATGATTAGCCACAGTGGCACAGTGGTTAGAGTGCAGTACTGCAGGCTGCTTCTGCTGACTGCCGGCTGCCTGCAATCTCACCAGGCTCAAAGTTGACTCAGCCTTCCATCCTTTCCAGGTGGGTAAAATGAGGACCCAGATTATTGAGGGAAAGAGGCTGACTCTATAAACCGCTTAGACAGGACTGTAAACAGGACCGCGAAGCAATATGTAAGTCTAAGTGCTATTGCTATGATTAGCCATGCTAACCCAGCCTGGGTCTGATAGGAACTGGAGTCCATATTCAGGAGGAGGGCTCCGGATCCCCAGCCTTCTTTTAGGCAGGAAGAACCAGTATCCAGATGCAGACGTATAGCATTTTTGAATCAGGCTCTGTTCCATGAATGATTTCACTGGGTGGTCTCGAGGACAGGAAGGCTACCACACTTCAGCTGCAAGAGATCTGAACAATTTCTTTGCTGTGATCTAGTCTAGTGGCTGGTCCGGATTTTGCAGACTAGATTCGGCAGCCTTTGTTTTGAATGATCACTCGTTCCCTTCATTAGGTACACCACAGCTCTCACATAGGTACCAACCCCCCACCCAAATAGACTGCTTTTCCTTTTACAAACTGTAATCACTCCCCCAAACGAAATTAAGCGATCATGGCTCAGTGCGTTGAATACATCTTTGGCCAACAGCGGCCCCCGCTTTGATTTCTGGAATCTTCTAAGTTTCTAAGTGATGAGGATACCTTAACAGGGTGTTGTGACACAAGTATGTGTGTGTGTGTATATATATATTCGAATCCCAGTAAAGGGTGTGGCCAACTGATGAGAGCTAATAAGCTCGAAATAGATCTATCTTGGTCTCTCAAATTTAAATTTATTGATCAGCTCATAAAACTAACACACACACACACACACACACACACACACACACACACACACACATATATATATATATATATATGCTGGTATTGCTGGTTTCGGGGATTTTCCCGTGTATAAGGCATAGAAATGTTATTGCAACGTTTCGACAAGATCTCACTTGTCATCATCAGGCAGGCTTTTGTCTGTGACTGTGACTGCGGAGGCATCGCTCCTCTTTAAATCTTGGTGGGGGTGGGGGTGGAGTGCTGACTATTGTTGTGAGTGGGTTGATTGGCTGTGCAGCTGCATCATGACTGGTAGATTGATGCTGATTGGTCTCAATCTACCAGTCATGATGCAGCTGCACAGCCAATCAACCCACTCACAACAATAGTCAGCACTCCATGCCTCCGCAGTCACAGTCACAGACAGAAGCCTGCCTGATGATGACAAGTGAGATCTTGTCGAAACGTTGCAATAACATTTCTATGCCTTATACACGGGAAAATCCCCGAAGCCAGCAATACCAGCATACCTACACCCGTGAAAATCTACGAAAACACACACACACACACACACACACACACACACACACACACACATAAATGATATGGAATATTTATAAATCATATGGAAGATATAGATATAGATATGAACTGGGGTTGAATATGCAGCTGGACCTCCAATAAAGATCTTCAGCTGGTTTTGTTTGTATGGCTTTGTTCTAGATGGCCCAGCAGCTCTTCTGGACTGCGGCAACCTAATGAAAATGGGAGTGAAAATTGCAGACCTGGGAAGTGCATGCTGGACCGTGAGTCTATACCAGCCTCTCCTCTTATGCTAACTTCTTTCCCACACATCTGAAAGTGCAGAATTCTTTGAGCGGATTCACACCTTGTGTTATGGCACGGTGCATTTGATCATGACCTAATAATCCACAAGTGGCTGGGCCCACAAAACCTTATAAGCCAGTGGTGGGATTCAATTTTTTTTACTACCGGCTCTGTGGGCGTGGCTTGGTGGGCATGGCAGGGAAAGGATACTGCAAAATCCCCATTCCCTCCCCACTCCAGGGGAAGGTTACTGCAAAATCCCCATTCCCTCCCGATCAGCTGGGACTCGGGAGGCAGAGACTAGATGGGTGAGGGGCCAGACAGAAGTGGTATTTACCGGTTCTCCGGACTACTCAAAATTTTCGCTACCGGTCTTCCAGAATTGGTCAGAACCTGCTGAAGACCACCTCTGCTGTAACCCATAAGATGTAGTTTACAAGTCACTTGGTGACTAGAACCTGTCAGTCCTGGCTACAAACCAACTTAATAAAAGAAAGATAGAATAGAAGAGAAGAGAATAGAAGAGAAGAGAAATAGAATAGAATAGAACAGAACAGAACAGAATAGAATAGAATAGAATAGAATAGAATTCTTCATTGGCCAAGTGTGATTGGACACGCAAGGGATTTGTCTTTGGTGCATATGCTCTCATTGTACATAAAAGATATAAGTGATGAATCACGATCACAGTCATCATAAATACATTCATCAAGAATAATGATAGAACACAGTGATACTCATAGGATACTAAATAAGCAATCAAAATCATAGTAGGAAACCAAATAAAACAATGTAAATTGTAAATATGCTGAAAAGATAAAGAGATAATAGTTTTCTATGGCAAACCTGGCAACTTTAAGACTTGTGGACTTCAACTCCCTGCCATGCTGGGAGTTGAAGTCCACAAGTCTTAAAGTTGGTAAGGTTGGAGACCTCTGCTCTAGGATCAAAAATGGCACCTATCCACGGGTAAAGTGCCATCGCTCCCCTAGCCTCCTCCAACAGTCCACTTAAGTTCAGCTTTCTACAGAGGGCACCCAGGTACCTCTGGAAGTCTTGCCCGCAAAACTCAGCAAAAACCATTTCCTGCTAATGCCCCTTTCTCAGCAATTGATTTTCTGTTCAGCAAGCTTCCTTTCCACGTAGGAGTTCCATAAAACCACACACCCATTAAATATTCACAGGCAGGATCTCCACGAATGCGTATATTAATTTCATTTCTCAAGATACAAAAGCCAGTAGCTGCAGTTTGGGGGCATGCCATTTTTAAAAATTGCATTTGTACAGGAAGTCCTTGACCATTTCTTTTGTGACCATTTGAAATTCCAACAACCCCAGATCAGCACTGAAAAAAACCATGTGTAGTCCTCTAGTTATAACCTTTCCAGCATCTCCACAGCCCCGTGATCTAAATTTGGACTCTTGGCATGCATTTACTGCTGTTGCAGCATCCCAGGGTCATCTGATCGCCCTTTGCAACTTGCCCACTTTCTGACAAGCAAAGTCAATGGGGGGGAAGCCAGATTCACTTAACAACAGTGGCAAAAAGTTTGCAAAACCACTTTATAAGGCGTTGGTAAGGCCACACTTGGACTGGAGGCTAAAACATATGAAGAACGGTTGCAGGAACTAGGTATGTCTAGTGTGATGAAAAGAAGGAACAGGGGAGACATGATAGCAGTCTTCCAATATCTCAGGGGTTGCCACAAAGAAGAGGGAGTCAAGCTATTCTCCAAAGCACCTGGGGGCAGAACAAGAAGCAATGGGTGGAAATTAATCAAGGAGAGAAGCAACTTAGAACTGAGGAGAAATTTCCTGACAGTTAGAACAATTAATCAGTAGAACAGCTTGCCTCCAGAAGTTGTGAATGCCCCAACCCTGGAAGTCTTTAAGAGGTTGGATAGCCATTTGTCTGAAACTGTATAGGGCTTCTTGCCTAGGCAGGGGGTTGGACTAGAAGACCTCCAAGGTCCCTTCCAACTCTGCTATTGTATTATTGTATCAAATTGAATGTGACTCACAGTCTTATAGCAACAGGTTATAAGACTGTGAGACACATAAAAAAATAAAATAAAAAATTTGTTCTCAACCTATCAGTAAGCAGTGCCACTGCAGATAGCCCTCGGCTTGCAACAGTTCATTTAGTGACTGTTCAAAGTTACGACAGCACAGAAAAATGTGACATGATCATTTTTCACATCCCCAATAGCCATGTGACCAAATGCACATGCATGGCAACTGACTCCTATTGATGACAGTTGCAGTGTCCTGGGGTAACGTGATCACTTTTGCGACCTTCTGATAAGCAAAGTCAATGGGCAAGCCAGATTCGCTTAACAACCGTGTTGCTAACTTCACAACTGCAGTGATTCACTTAACGAATGTGGAAAGACAGGCAGTAAAATGGGGCAAAATTCACTTCACAACTGTCTCGCTTAGCAACAGAAATTTCGGGTTCAGTTGTGGTCATATGTCAAGGACTACCTGTAGTTGCCCATGAATTTTAGTATTGCCTAGAAGTGCTTAGAAGTGAGAGATAGGATAACTGCTTGGATAGCAATATCACTTAGACATATATTGCTTCACAGTGCTTTACAGTCCTCTCTAAGGGGTTTACAGAGTCAGCCTATTGCTCCCCACTCCAACAATCTGGGTCTTCATTTTACCAACCTCAGAAGGATGGAAGGATGGGTCAACCTTGAGCCGATCTGGAGCGAACTGCTGGCAGTGAGCAGAATTAGCCTGCAATACTGCATTCTAACCACTGTGCCACCATGGTTAGAATCCTGCTTCCATCTTTAGAAACGTCTATCGCTTACCACACATGCTTACTCAGAAATAAATCTATTAACTACGCTAATGGAGCTTCTGCTGTGGTTTGCGGCCTTAAGTCGTCTTTTCTCCTAACTAAGAAAATCTGCCTGTCTTCAAACAGATGACTCCAGAAATAAATTTGGTGTTGTTTGAGGATCTTGAGGGCAAATAATCCTGCCTAAGCACAACCAATACTTGGGAAGGTTGGGTTAACTAGAGCAGGGGTGTCATGTTGTTGTCACATGACGTATTGCAACTTTCCCCCCTTTGCTAAAACGGGGTGGGTGTGGCCAGCATGTGACGCATCCCGTGAGTTTGACATCTTTGTACTACATCAGTGGTAGTCAACCTGGTCCCTACCGCCCACTAGTGGGCGTTTCAGCTTTCATGGTGGGCGGTAGGGGTTTTGTCCGATACTGAAGCATTCCTTTTTTTAAATTTAATTGACTTCCCTACTTTATAAATCACTATTACTGCCGAACCGGTGAGCGGTTAGGAAATTTGACTACTAACAGAGATACAAAAGTGGGCGGTAGGGATAAAAAGGTTGACTACCCCTATTCTACAGCATCACTCAGATCTCAAGGAATGTGTGAGACTCCATCCTCAATATCTCAATTGTTTGGTTGTTTTTTTCTGTTCCAGTATAAACCGTTCTCCAAAAAGATCCAGACCCAGCCCTACAGAGCTGTGGAGGTTCTCCTTGGATTAGATTACAGCACCCCGGCTGATATTTGGAGCACAGCCTGTTTGGTAGGACCAGACTCCTGGGGAATCTTTGTAGCAGAAATGTGAGGGTGATACTGGCCTGTGGAATTTCAGCCGACTGTTTAGAGCTGAACCTGGGAGATAAGCGGATTACCAGAGATATAAGACTTTGGTGGTCAGTCCATGGAATGTCTTCCTTTATTTAGTCTTCTTTTCAATGTTCAGCCAGTCCTTCATTTACAACCGGTTGCTTGGTGGCCTACCAGAAAAAGAGGACTTACGAACCAGATCTAAAGTTCTGTAATGGGCAGGTTCCATTATGGTCATAACTAGAGGACTACCTGTCCTTGTCAGATATCTTGCTGTGCCTCAGGACGGACACATTCTAGGAGAAAAGGGGTGCCTATTTCTTGACCTAGACTACCACTTTCTCACTATGGGCAATGGTGGGTTATAAAATTTTTTAGAACCTCTTCAGTAGGTGTGACCTGCTTTGTGGGAGTGGCTTGCCGGCCATGCGACTGGGTGGGAGTCACTTGCTGGCCATGTGACCGGGTGGGAGTGGCTTGGCAGTCATGTGACTGGGTGGGCATGGCCAACTTGTAAAATGTGGTGAAACTCACTTAACAACGCTCTTGCTTAGCAACCAAAATGTTGGCTCAGAAACTCTGGCATTTGAAGCACGCAAGTCTTAAAGCTGTCAAGTTACAAGATCCTTGCACCCCTCACCCTTTAGAAAAATAAAAGCCTAGGGGTGTTCAAACTTGACAGCTTTAAGACTTGTGGACTTCAACTCCCAGAATTCCTCCTCTCGCTCTTCATCTTGATGATGGGCGGACGGGCAGGGGAAGGGAGCTGGAACCGGTTCTAAACGGCACTGTAGATTTGTGGAACCTCTTCTATAGAAGAGGCTAGAACTGGCAGGAACCCCACCCCTGGACTGCGCTGACTAACATCCAAAATTCCGGTCAACATTGTGGTCGTACGTCAAGGACTATCCGTTCCTCGTTACAAAACGAAGGATTGAAAGAACAGATCTCTACCTCTGTTAGCTTCTTCTCAGACCTTGTGACAGTGACGTATGGACTTTCCTCCAGTCTGTGACATTGATATATTGCTTGGGCAGGTAATCTAATCTATCAAAAGGGTAAGGCAGCCCCGGCCTGCTCAACCCTTTGATATGCAGACAGGAGGGTCAGCTTAGAGTTTAAAAATGAAATGCACTAAAAAGCCTTTTGCTTCCTTCTTGTCCCTGGCGTTCGCATAATTTCTGGGAAATGCAACTTTCCTCCTACCTTCGCATTACACGGAACCACAGATATGTGTTGCTGGGTATTGTTTCTGTTCTTTGAATTGGCTTATAGCTGATTTGATTCCAGGCTCGTTTGTCTTATAGGCTTTTGAACTGGCAACTGGGAAGCACCTTTTCCAACCTCAAGCCGGCCAGTATTTTTCCAGAGATGATGGTAGGTCCACATCCTGCGTGCGCAGCCTCTTTTGCGAGTGCCTTCCTCCCACCTAAACCTATATACCTGGCTCTGCTTTCTATGCCTTGCAGACCACGTGGCTCGGATCATTGAACTCCTAGGCAAAATCCCACCCAAAATTGCTTTGCTTTGGCAGCAGACGTCAACTTTCTTCAGCATGCAAGGTGAGGATGCTGTTCTGATCTAGGCTTCCCAAGATTAACAGAGTTGGAAGGGACCTTGCAGGTCATCTAGTTCAACCCCCTGCCCAAGCAGGGGATCCTACATCTGCCTCTACCTAGGATTGAACTCACAACCTCCTGATTGGGAGGCGAGAGCTCCACCTCTAGGCCATAGCATTACTTCTTCACCCAACCTCTGGAAGCATGGGATCCCCTCTTTTCTGTTTAGGAGCTCAAGCCATGTGATCCTGTCCACCATCAAACCATCTTTCCAAGCAGCCTCCATGTTAAAATACAATACAATAGCAGAGTTGGAAGGGACCTTGGAGGTCATCTAGTCTAACTCCCTGCCTAGGCAGGAAGCCCTATACTGTTTCAGACAAATGGCCATCCAACATCTTCTTGAAGACTTACAGTGTTGGGGCATTCACAACTTCTGGAGGCAAGCTGTTCCACTGACTAATTGCTCTAACTGTCAGGAAATTTCTCCTTAGTTCTAAGTTGCTTCTCTCCTTGATTAGTTTCCACCCATTGCTTCTTTTTCTGCCCTCTGGTGCTTTGGAGAATAATTTGACTTCCTCATGAGCATGAAGCAGATTCCTTGTCCCAACAAAAAACCCTTTTATTAATTTGTTGTGAATTCTGCTCATTCACGTCCAGCAAAGTCTTTCAAGGGAGGATTTACAGTCAGACCTTCTCTGGCTTGGAGAGCTAACAGGCTGATAGCTGCAAAATGTGGCAAGGAGTCTCGGAGAGTCATGAACCAATTAAGCAAACTAATTGTCACCTCTAAACTCCACTCCCCTTTCGCTCCTCTTTTATTTCCTCTGGGAGGGGCCATTCATTGTCCACCTGTGGCCCTACTCCCAGGTCGACCCCTGTTCTTTAGCTGTTCCCTTCCTCTGGCAACTCTGCGCACGCGCACACTGAGAACAGGTTCCAGCTGTTCTTCTGCCCCACTGATGTCTGACTCCGAAGGCAGCTGATAACTGTCAGAGGGCTCTGGCGCCCTCTCTGCCTCTGACACAGAGCCCTCCTCAGAGCCTTCCCCAGACTCCAGGACTGGCCCATCTTCCTCCCCAACCTCCTCACTGTCTGAATCTGCTGGCAGCTCCACTGGCAGGCCATGCCAGATGCCAGAATGGAGATGGGAAGTTGTGATCCCCCCACCGCTCCCCCCTCTCCTGGAAGTTACAGGACGTCCCTTCTGTAAACCCATTCAAATCCAATATTATATTTGGCATGGTTGCTAGAGGTGTAAAACTTGTGAAGCCTATTGTAAGACGCATCTTTTTCCCTCAAAAAAGAGGGTGAAAATCTGGGTGCGTCTTATACACGGAATACAGCATTTTTGGCCTCCCAGAATCCTGCCATTGCAAAAATGGCCGTGCAGAGCCTTTAGGAGGCTTCCAGAGTGCTCCTGGGGGTGGGGGTGGGGCAAAAATGAGTGACAAAATGGGCCATTTTTTGCTTGTTTTTGCCCCCTCGGCCGCCAGGAGCAGTCTACAAGCCTCCTAAAGGCTATGCATACCCTTTTTTTGACAAAAAACTGGCTGTTTTTGGGAGGTCTGCAGAGTGCAAAAACTTTTTTTTTAATTTTTTTTAACTAATCAAGGAGAGAAGCAACTTAGAACTGAGGAGACATTTTCTGACAGTTAGAATAATTAATCAGTGGAACAGGAGTTGCCTCCAGAAGTTGTGAATGCCCCAACACTGGAAGTCTTTAAGAGGATGTTGGATAGCCATTTGTCTGAAATGGTATAGGGCTTCCTGCCTAGGCAAGGGATTGGACTAGATGACCTCCAAGGTCCCTTCCAACTCTGCTATTGTATTATTGTATTATTATTATTGTATTAATTTGCCCCTTCAAAATCTTGGTGCGTCTTATACTCCGAAAAATACGGTAACTGCTTCTTCTTCCTCTCTTTTGGCAGGGGCTCTTCTCCGGATGTCCTGGATCTCCTTCTATGACCTCTATCACATCCTCGTCGATAAATACAGCTGGCCAAAGCCTCAGGCCACCCACTTCACCAGTTTCCTCCTGCCCATGCTAGAGTATGCCCCAGAAAGACGGGCACGGGCTGAGAAATGCCTTCAGCACCCTTGGCTCACCCCCCACTAGGGCTGTGCCTTCCGGCTTCCTCTGCCCCTCCGACAGAGATACAGGCAGTCCCCGACTTACAACATTCATTCAATGATTGCTCAAAGTCACAACAGCACTGAACAAAAGTGACTTGTGACCATTTTTCGCACCCGTTTGCCACATCCCCATGGTCACGTGATCAAAATTCACAGGCATGGCAACTGACTCATATTTATGACGGTCACAGTGTCCTTCGGTCACGTGATCACCGTTTCACAGGCAAAATCAATGGGGAAGCCAGATTCACTTAACAACCATATTGCTAATGGAACCACTGCGGTGAGGCACTTAACAACTGTGGAAAGAAAGGCCGAAAAATGGAGCGAAACGTAACAACGTCCTTGTTTAACAAAGGAAATATGGAGCTCAGTTGTGGTCCCTAATAGAGGACTACCTGTATGGAAAAAGCAGGCAAATATCCCCTTCAGAATAATTTCTTAGGACCAAACTCGCTATGATGTTAGCTGTGTGAATTCAGTTTCCCGTTTAGAATAAGGTCTCCTGCAGCTTTCCAGTAAAAAGAGTTGTTGGAAGAAACGTCCTTCTGGGTTCAGTTCCAAGAGGAGAAAAAGACACTGGAAACATGGAGGCTGCTTGGAAAGATGGTTTAATGGTAGACAGGATCACATGGCTTGAGGTCCTGAACAGAAAAGGGGGATCACATGCTTCCAGGTTGGTTGTCAGGCTCCCATGAGGCCATGCAGGGGCAACTCTCTAGGCTGTGTTTTGAGTCCAGGTTTGGTTGAGCCTTGCTTCTTCCCAGGTGCCCTGTGGTGAGATGGGTAAAGGGCTAATACTGTCATGCCTTAATCCCATCACCCTGGAGCTGAAGGGGGAGATCTTGGTTATGTAGAACAGACTGGCCCAGGCCTTTTAATAGCCCATTCGCAAAGGTGGGGGCTATTAAGAGTGAGTCTGTTTCCTGCCTAAAAACATGTTTCTCTATTTCTGATCCAGGGAAATATAATATTCTCCCTTTTCAATATTTCCAGGATATTTCATTTTTCTAGGAGAGGAGTGGGTTTTAGCTTCCTACACAGTAAAGCTGTGTGTGTGTGTGTGTGTGTGTGTGTGTGTGTGTGTGTGTGTGTGTGTGTGTAAGACGTTTGTGCTGATAAATAAATAAAGGGAGACTAGTATAGATCTATTTCAAGCTATTTAGCTCTCATCAGCTAGCCATAACCCTTACTGGGATTTGCATCAGGGAAGTATTCCATATGAGGCAGTTGAAATTGCCACTAAGCCACAGGTTCTCCTCCTTGATCAGCTGAGCCAGGGGAATAAGTATATATTGTGTCACAACACAAAGCCCCAAATATGGGAGGGAGCAGAACTGCTTCCCTTTTCTGTCTTTCGGCTCACCCTAGGAGCCATCCAGGCAGAAAGCAATTTTTTCATTGCCTTTGTTATATTTGTGTTACGTTTGTGCTGATAAATAAATAAAGGGAGACTAGTATAGATCTATCTCAAGCTATTTAACTCTCATCAGCTAGCCTCTTTATTTGTATTTGTTTCCAGAGAGTAAGCCATCTGTGTACCAAGTTTGGTTGAAATTCCTCGAGTCGTCCCAGAGTTGTGCTGGAACACACACACAGCCATTGATAGATAGGTAGGTAGGTACACAAAAGCCTTCTGCATCAAACTTACAAAAATGCCCCCATGCTATGATACTTAAGAAAGAGGCTCTATAAAAGTTATACAGGTAGTCCTCAACTTACGACTGAGTTCCCCCTGTGGTCTCATGGCCACATTTCAGGCACTCAGCAACCAGCCCACATCTACAACTGCTTGCAGCGTCCCGAAGTCATGCGATTCAGGGGTGGGTTGCTGCCGGCGTTACTACCGGTTTGCAACCCGCCTGCAATGTGTGCGTGCACTCTCCAATGTAAATAGCTTTGCGCACATGCGCATTCACCAAAATCCAAAATGGCGGAGGCCAAGCAGCAGCGAGGAAACTGGTTTGGGGTGGTGTCAGGCCTGGGTCTCTGCTGGTTCTTCGATCCAGGCCTGAATTCCAATACCGATTCAACTGAACTGAGCCAAACCGGCAGCAGCCCACCTCTGATGTGATTGCGATTTACAACAAGTAAATTGGTGTTTACTTAAAGTTTCTGGCTAAAAAAAAATAATCCCATAATCCACAAGGGTTTCGCTTTGCTTAATGACCATGATTTTATTTTAAAAATTAAAAAATCGAGTGTGGTTACATGACAATTTGTTAACAACCATCATGACCGTCACTGAGACAGCAATTATATAAGCCATAAGTCAAGGACTACCTGTATCTATCCTCACCCGCAATCTATCTTTTATTGTAGGAGGAGAACCCATCATGTCCAAAAATAGAAACCTCATAGCATCCTTTCCCGACTAATCAATCTTATTAAAAGGCCAGAACTGTCCTGAGCTTCACTGTACTTCATCTGATGCATAGAGTGGCTAGACTCCTGTAGGGTTTCAGTTGGGACAACTGTGGTGGCAATATTACAGGCTAACTCACTGCTCACTGCCAGCAGTTCAATCCTGACCGGTTCAAGATTGACTCAGCCTTCCATCCTTCTGAGGTCGGTAAAATGAGGACCCAGATTGTTGAGTGGGGAGGGGCAATATGCTGATTCTGTAAAACCGCTTAGAGAGGGCTGTAAAGCACTATGAAGTGCTATATAAATCTAAGTGATATTGCTATATAAGTCTAAATGCTATTTCTATAACGAGATGAGACAGGAAGACAGATTGGATGTGCAGGTTTCATGAGAGGTAAACTTAGGCATACCGTTATCGATTCCCCCTTGTAGTTGTTGAAAAGCCATTGTGTGGGTAAGCATTTTTCTGTTCCTGCTAATATTTCATGTTTCCTAGAATTTCTGATATCTCCATCTGTACTGATTTAACATGCTGGTTTCAATTATGTGGAAGAAAATAGCCTTATTAAAGATCAATAACTTAAAATGTGAATCCAACATAACGACTAATGGAAAGGGATGCAACAAAACAATTACTAGCCTTTCCCATGATCACCCCTTACGTTTCTCTGAATCAAAGTTCCATTTCTGCCATTTCCCTCTGCAACATTCAGAGCAGTTTATTATTCCCCTCCCTTTAAATATTTTTCTACATTTTTGTGGTTATGTCTTAGACCCCTTATCTCACAGGAACTTCTCTTTCTTTCCATGCAAGCCTCATATCACAATCACATAGAGAGGTCTTAAAATACACTACTCTTTAGTGTGATACTTTACTTTATTGTCATTGAACGTAAATACGCAGTTTACACATACAACGAAATTCAAATAACCCCCAGAGACAAGGCCCAACACCCATAACAATCCCCAAAACACACCCCACCCACCCAAAAAATTCCCCGCCCCTAAACCACCCAAGCATCCACACAACAGACCAAGTAGTGCAGTCCAACAGCTCACTGATGGTGGCCCTGGTTGAGTGCAATTATAGCTCTGGGCTAAAAGCTATTCAGAAGATGTGTGGTTTAATTGTTCTGTATCTTCTGCCAGAAGGCAACAGTCCAAAAAGATTGTAAGCAGGATGGGAAGAGTCTCTGAGAATGTTATGCAACTTTGTCAAGATCTTGACAAACTTGAACATTGGGCGCTATCTAATAAAATGAAATTCAATGGCAAAAAAAGAGTAAGGTTCTACATTTAGGCAACAAAAACGAAATGCACAGGTACAGTATAGGTGGTACCTTGCTCAATAGCAGTAACTGTGAAAGGGATCTTGGAGTCCTAGTAGACAACCATTTAAATATGAGCCAGCAGTGTGCAGCAGCTGCCAAAAAAGCCAACACAGTTCTAGGCTGCATAAACAGAGGGATAGAATCAAGATCACGTGAAGTGTTAACGCCACTTTATAAGGCCTTGGTAAGACCACACTTGGAATGCTGCATTCAGTTTTGGTCACCACGATGTAGAAAAGATGTGGAGACTCTAGAAAGAGTGCAGAGAAGAGCAACAAAGATGATTAGGGGACTGGAGACTAAAACATATGAGGAACAGTTGCAGGAACTGGGTATGTCTAGTTTAATGAAAAGAAGGACCAGGGGAGACATGATTGCAGTGTTCCAATATCTCAGAGGGTGCCACAAAGAAGAGGGAGTCAAACTATTCTCCAAGGCACCTGAGGGCAGAAAAAGAAGCAATGGGTGGAAACTAATCAAGGAGAGAAGCAACTTAGAACTGAGGAGAAATTTCCTGACAGTTAGAACAATTAACCAGTGGAACATCTTGTCTCCAGAAGTTGTGAATGCTCCAACACTGCAAGTCTTCAAAAAGATGTTGGATAGCCATTTGTCTGAAATGGTATAGGGCTTCCTGCCTAGGCAGGGAGTTGGACTAGATGACCTCCAAGGTCCCTTCCAACTCTGCTATTGTATTGTATTCCCCAAACAGCGAGATGCGAAGATGTCATCTAGGGCTGGTAGCTGGAGCCTGGGTTTAATGAAAAAAGTAGAGCTTTTTTGTCCACTGCTGAGCTGATTGTGATGTAGTTCAAAATATGACTTGTTTGTCCATCGTAATGAAAGGCATGGCCTGTCCTCAACATACAAGCGTTTATTTAGTGCCCATTCGAAGTTACAACGGGAAGTGAAAAAAGTGGCTCATGGCCGTTTTTCACACTTACGACCGTTGCAACATCTCCATGGTCACGTGATCCAAATTCAGATTCTTGGCAACTGGATCATATTTATGACTGCTGCAATGTCCTGGGCTCCTGTGATCATAGTTTGCAATATTCTGACGAGCAAAATCAAGGGGGAAGCCAGATTCGCTTAACAACTGTGTTGCTAACTTAACAATTGCAGGGATTCACTAAACAACTGCGGCAAGAAAGGTTGTAAAATGGGGAAGTATACACTAATGCAGTGGTGGGATTCAATTTTTTTTTACTACTGGCTCTGTGGGCATGACTTGGTAGGTGTGGCATGGCTTGGTGGGCATGGCAGGGGGAGGATATTGCAAAATCCCTATTTCCTCCCCACTCCAGGGAAAAGTTGCTGCAAAATCCCCATTCCCTCCCGATCTGCTGGGACTTGGGAGGCAGGGAATAAATGGGGGTGGGGCCAGCCAGACGTGGTATTTACTGGTTCTCCAAACTACTCAAAATTTCCGCCACCAGTTCTCCAGAACTGGTCAGAACCTGCTGAATACCACCTCTGCACTAATGACCCACAAACAAAAATTTCAGGCTCAGTTGTGGTCATACGTCAAGGACTGCGCTTATACCAGGAGTAGTCAACCTTTTTATACCTACCGCCCACTTTTGCATCTCTGTTAGTAGTAAAACTTTCTAACCGCTCACTACTTCCACAGAAATGGTGATTTATAAAATAGGGAAGTCAATTAAAAAAAAGGAAAATGCTTCAGTATCGGACAAAACCCCTACCGCCCACCAGGAAAGCTGAAACGCTCACTAGTGGATGGTAGGGACCAGGTTGACTACCACTGGCCTAGACACTAATGACCCACTAACTCACAGAAGTGAGAAACAGGTTGATGATCTTTTTTATTATAAGAACCAAGGGAAGATGAACATGTGGGCAACCAAAGATGACAACCCTGGAAGCAAATGAACCATAATTATTGTAGCAAAGGAGTATTTGCCAAAGTTCTTGAACTATAAAGAATTACACGGGGAAAGAAATCACTCTGTGATTAAGAATCCACATTCTTGATCTCAGTCTTGCTGCTTCTTTCCTCCTTCCAAGACTTTCTCATTGCTTTGGCATCTTCCCTTTCCAATTTACACCCCCCCCCCCAAACAGCGGGCATGTTGCATACGTGACAACATGCATACATACATTTTTTTTCCTATCCCAGCATGACCTACTTTCCAATCCCCCTTAAGGGATTCATATTGCAGGACTTTCCTGTTCTGTCTGGCCCCAGGCTGTTTTCAACCGGCAACTGGCTGCGAGGTCACCAGAAGTGCAGTTCTGGTGTTCCTGCATCCGAAATGAGAAGTGACAGGATTCACTGGAGAACTCATCCCTTTTATCCATTGGAGCAGTTGGGAGGGATCTACCCCTCAATGCTGAAGTAAAATGCACGCCCGTCATGATCATTCCGTTCAGAATGAGCTGCAGTATTAAGGCAGGGCTCTAAGGCTGAGCCAGACTAGGTTAGCGCTTTGCAAGAAATCATAGCTTAACCATGGTTTATACTGGTTGACTGCAAATTGGGAACTCCTTCGTTTGAGGCAACGCACCCTGGGTTACGAAATTTGTATTTGACCTTAGGCCAAATGCAAACTTCACACGGCTTAGCGTGATGCCGAACCCTGAATCCACAGGTTGTGTTCATAAGGACATGTTGGTGGCAGCCAAACCAAATAAATTATAATAGGACAAGATTCATTGGGGATTAGAGCTGGAAAAATTTCCTGACAACGAGAATCATTAATCAAAGGGACACCTTGTCTCCAGAAGTTGTGCAAGCTCCAATACTGGAAGTTTGAAAAAAGAGTTTGGACAACCAGTTGTCTGAAATGGTATAGGGATTCCTGCCTGAGTAGGGGATGGACTAGAAGACCTCCAAGGTCCCTTCCAACTCTGTTATTCTGTCATTTTTTCATATAAGGACGGATTGAATTATTTGGAGCTTCTTAATTTAGAAGAAAATATGAAAAAGTCTGCAACTACACAAGCGTTTCCACCACAGACTAAATCTGGGTTACAAAAGTACAATTACTATGTTCTTCATCCGATTATGAGTTATCTTAACCATCTAATTCAGGGGTTGCCAACCTTTCGGACCTCAGGGATCACTAAATTCATAATTTTAAATCCTGAGGACCACTAATATGATCTGCCTAATGACCGGCTAGGTAGGCATGGCTAGGTGGGCATGTGACTGGATGGGCATGGCCAACTTGATGTCACTCATGTTGAGGGGCACCTTGTCTGCCTCTACTCACCCCTCCCATTCCAACCATTCCTCGCCTGTCTGCCCAGGGCAGGATCACATGCCTTGAAGATGTTGAGTGAAGAAAAAAGGACAGAGATTCTGAGAGTGCCTGAGTTTTATGCCCTCTGTGGGCTTTTGAATTTGAGCTTTTATTCTGATTGGTTGTCAGACTCCCATGAAGCCATGCGGGGGCAACTCTGTAGGCTGTGTTTCGAGTCCAGGTTTGGTTGAGCATTGCTTCTTCCCAGGTGCCCTGTGGTGAGATGGGTAAAGGGCTAATATTATCATGCCTTAATCCCATCACCCTGGAACTGAAGGGGGAGATCTTGGTTATGTAGAATAGACTGGCTCAGGCCTTTTAATGGTTCATTATCAAAGGTAGGGGCTATTAAGAGTGAGTCTGCTTCCTACCTAAAATGCCTCCTGCCCCATACATCCCTTCGGCCGATCCGCTCCCACAGAGAGGGTCTTCTCAGGGTGCCGTCGGCCGACTGGCGACACCCAGGGGAAGAGCCTTCTCTGTGGCGGGCCCTGCCCTTTGGAACGACCTACCCCCTGAATTACGCACCATCACCGACCTCCGCTTCTTCCGCCAATGTCTAAAGACACATCTTTTCCAACAAGCCGGCCTAGCCTAACCGCCCGTGGGGACTATTTTAGAGAGTTTTAAATTGGGTATTTTAAAATTGGTTTTAGCATAGGATTGGAATAATTTAATATGTTTTTAAATTATGTATTTATTTTTTGTATGTTTTAAAACTCCTGTGCGCTGCCCTGGGTCCTCTGTGGAGAAGGGCGGGATATAAATATAATAAATAATAAATAATGTTTCTTCATTTCCGATCCAGGGAAATACGATAATCTGCCTTTTCAATATTTCCCACGATATTTCATTTTTCTAGGAGGGGTGGGTTTTAAACTTCCTACAAGAGGCTGAGCTTCAAATTACCCAACCCCATTTTAGCTTAGATTATTGCGTCGACCTACCCATGATGTGGAATTCCCCTGGAATTACTGCAGAACAATCTTGCCCTGTTCATGCCTCTCAGTGAGGTTGTGTAAACCGAAGAACATAGTTTCAACAATGCACCCATTGTAAATCTACTTTCGGCCCCCATTCTAGCCTTGCTTCACCCCAGGGAACCGAGGGCTGGTGCAACCAGTTTTTCCTATTTTTAGCAGAAGGCAGGTGTGCAAGTTAATTGTCTGGCCGTGCGATGACCGCACTCTCCCGTCTGTGCAATGTTTCCCAATCAATGGCAGACGAACACAGCAAAAAGGAAACAACACAAAATGAAAACAGCCGAAGGGTTAATAATGAACCAGACCATGCTTAATTACGGCTATTTTAGATTTGCTTGAATTTAAGATCAAGAATTATTAGGATTAACCTAGAAGCCCACAAAATACTTATATTCATGTCATTTTTCCTTAATCAAATATAAATATAAGTCCCGGCTCACAATACAGGTAGTTCCTGACTTACGATCTTAATTGAACCCAAAATTTCTGATGCTAAGCGACACATTTAAGTTTTGCCCCATTTTACCATTTTTCTTGCCGCCTTTGTTAAGTGAATCACTGCGGTTGTTAAGTTAGCAGCACGGTTGTTAAGTGAATCTGGATTCCCCCATTGGCTTTGCTTGCCAAAAGGTCGCAAAAGTGGATGACCTGGCCCCAGGATGTTGCGACCGTCATAACTATGAGTCAGTTGAGACAAGCGTCTGAATTTTGATCACGTGGCCCCGGGGACACTGCAACGGTCGTAAGGGTCATAAGTCCCTTTTTTCAGTTTTGCAACTTTGAACGGTCACTAAAAGAATGGTCCTAAGTCAAGGACTTCCTGCACCTAGCAATGGGGTTTATGCTCCACTCAATTGTCAGCAGATGGCATACACGATGGCTTAAATACAGGTAGTCCTTACAATACAATACAATAGCAGAGTTGGAAGGGAACTTGGGGGTCATCTAGTCCAACTCCCTGCCTAGGCAGGAAACCCTATCCCATTTCAGACAAATGGCTATCCAACATCTTCTTGAAGACTTGCAGTGTTGGGGCAGTCACAACCTCTGGAGGTAAGCCGTTCCACTGATTAATTGTTCTAACTGTTAGGAAATGTCTCCTCAGTTCTAAGTTGCTTCTCTCCTTGATTAGTTTCCACCCATGGCTTCTTGTTCTGCCCTCAGGTGCTTTGGAGAATAGTTTGACTCCCTCTTCTTTGTGGCAGCCCCTGAGATATCGGAAAACTGCAATATTGTATATTGGAACACTACAACACATATCAATATATGTCCAGCCCCCTCCCCCCCAACAATCCCCACTCCATTGTCCAATCCACAAATCCCTCAGGTGTCACATGAGTTGCATCTCCAGGAACATCATCAGGATGGTATGCAAGACCGTTGGCCTTGACCATCGCAAGGCACCAGCCATCGGTATGTGAAGTAGATGGTGAGAACATACTCCCTTCTCCAAATCTCCCTCTTGCACCGTATAGTCCCATTCCCAAATACCATAGCCCCTCCCTCCCCGTTTCAATGGCAGCCGAAGCAAGCAGCAAAGCAGAGGCTGACAGCAACAGAAATTCGAACCCCAGAATTCTGGTTCTCTGTTTGTAAATCAAGGACACCCTGTTCAGGTAGTCCTCGACTTACAACACTTCATTTGGCGACTGTTCAAAGTTACCATGGCCCTGAAAAAAGTGACTTATGACCATTTGTGGTATAGGGCTTCCTGCCTAAGCAGGGACTTTGGACTAGAAGGCCTCCAAGGCAGAAGTGGGTTGCCTGTGTTAGGATATTCAGACTTATATTGGGTTGACAATATATATGAGCCTTTGTTCTTGAAGAGTAACTGTAGCTTTAAGAACTGTGTTGAATTCTGATTGGCTGTGCTTCTCAGCTCTACCATATAAGCAAGCTTAGAATCACAGTTCATTCCCTTTTTCGATTCCCTTTGATTCCTGTGCTTAGTTTTTGCTGCGGAGGAGCTGAAGCTGAAGACTGAAGAAGTATTTGTTTTGCATCACTGTAAGATAACTCTGTCTTTGGTGAATGACTGTTATCGTTTTGAGAAGTTAGTATCACTGGTCGGAAGAAGGATTTTAGTTGCTACAAAGTAAAAGACTATTTTCTTACTATCACTGTTTTAGAGTTAGTTTGTAGTTAAAAGCAACGTATCTCTTTACGGTGAATTACACTATTCCGCATTTATTTTCAAACGGGGGTGTTTGTTACCCCTAACACTGGTTAGTGGACCAGAGTTGTAACACTGGTTCTGAATCCAGGAGTTGCTAACAGCCTGGATTGGCGAAACCAGTAGTAGCAGCGGCGGGAGTCTCTGCCCACTGAGCTTCTGTCCATGTACAGAAGTGTTGAGCACACGCAGGAGTGCACCCGAACCAGTAGTAAAAAAATTAGCAACCCAGCTCTGCTCCCTTCCAACT
Organism: Rhabdophis nuchalis; assembly: GCA_039707465.1. Taxonomy (NCBI): domain Eukaryota; kingdom Metazoa; phylum Chordata; class Lepidosauria; order Squamata; family Natricidae; genus Rhabdophis; species Rhabdophis nuchalis. The sequence continues at coordinate 42,888,147 of CM077646.1, forward strand.
CTGTTATTCTCTTCTATTCTATTTTCACACTTATGACCGCTTGCAGCATCCCTGTAGTCACGTGATCAAAATTCAGGCGCTCGGCAACTGGTTCCTATTTATGACGGTTACAGTGTCCCAGGGGTCATGTGATTCCCTTTTGCGACCTTCTTGCAAGCAACGTCCGGGGGGAAATCCAGATTCACTTAACAACCATCTTACTAACTTAGCAAATGCAGGGATTCACTTAACAACTGTGGCAAGAAAGGTTCTAAAATGGGGCAAACGTCACCGAACAAATGTTTCACTTAGCAATAGAAATTTTGGGCTCAATTGTGGTCGTAAGTCAAGGACTACCTCAAGGGTGGGTTGCTGCTGGCATTACTGCCAGTTCGGTGTGTCGCAATTTCACTCGGGCGCCCAGAGTGCAGTTGCCCATCAATAGGTCTGTGTAATCGCAGAACATTTTAAAATGAAAAAAATAACATGCTGTGCCATCCGGGAAACCAGTTTAGAGGTGTGGTAGATCCTAGTTTACATCTATCCATCTAATTTAGGTGAAAGAAGAATTTCTCTTCCAAATATTGATACCTGGGCAGGCTTCTATGCAAGAGTATTGAATTTCAAAAAGGCTAGCTTTTAAGTCAATTTCCCCCAAACTCAGCCTTTCATGGATCAACACAGGATTTCTGTTTTCTATCCATTTACCAATGTAAATGCAATGTATGGCTGTGAAAGTTGGACCATAAGAAAGGCTGAGAGCCAAAGAATGGAGGCCTTTGAACTATGGCGCTGGAGAAGACTCCTGCGAGTCCCTTGGACTGCAAGGTGATCAAACCGGCAAGTCCTAGAGGAGATCAGCCCTGACTGCTCTTTGGAAGGCCAGACCCTGAAGATGAAACTCAAATACTTTGGCCACCTAATGAGAAGGAAGGACTCACTGGAGAAGAGCCTAATGATGGGAGAGATTGAGGGCAAAGGAAGAATGGGACAATAGAGAATGAGGTGGCTGGATGGAGTCACCGAAGCAGTGAAGTTAAATTTACTCCAGAGGATGGTAGAGGACAGGGAGGCCTGGAGCAGTGGTGGGTTTCAAAAAATTTTTAGAACCTCTTCTGTAGGTGTGGCCTGCTTTGTGAGAGTGGCTTGCCGGCCATGTGACTGGGTGGGCCTGGCTAAGGTGACCAGATTTTCAAACTCACAAAGCGGGACATCATCGACGGGGGGGGGGGGCGCTCCTCCCTCGCCGGCCCTCCCCTTCCGCCTGCCCACCAGCCCGCCGCTTCCTGCCTGTGCTCCGTGCCTCTGAGCGTGTGCAGAGCGCCTGCTGCCCGCCTGGCCCCCGCCGCCAAAAAGCGGGATATTTTTAAGAGGACACGGGACGCGGGGCAGATGCTCGAAATGCGGGTCTGTCCCGCCAAAAGCGGGACGTCTGGTCTCCTTAGGCATGGCCAACTTTTAAAATGTCATGAAGCTCACTTAACAATGCTCTTGCTTAGCAACCAAAATGTTGGCTCAGGAACTCTGGCATTGAAGCACGCAAATCTTAAAGTTGTCCAATTACAAGACCCTTGCACCCCTAACCCTTTAGAAAAAAAAACCCAGGGGTGTTCAAACTTGACAGCTTTAAGACTTGTGAACTTCAACTCCCAGAATTCCTCCTCTCGCTCTTCATCTTGATGATGGGCGGACGGGCAGGGGGGAGGGAGCTGGAACCGCTTCTAAATGGCACTGTAGATTTGTGGAACCTCTTCTATAGAAGAGCTTAGAACTGGCAGGAACCCACCCCTGGCCTGAAGGAATGTTGTCCAAGGGGTCCCAATGCATCGGACACGACTTCACAACTAAAAGCAACAACAATCCATTTACCTGGAAATTGCAGGTATGCGTCTGATTCAAAACAAGGCACACACCATCAGTGTAATTCAGCTTTCAGAGACAAAATTGAGCAACTTAGAAGGTGATAATATTTACATACCAGCTTGAGATTTATTTTTAGAAAGTATTCTTAAAGTGTAACAGGAGACATCAAATTAGATAGTCTTGATTAATTATGGAAAGACGTAACTCTCCTCACCCTGATCTCATCTTTGGCAATAGAAACTAACCTGCCTTGATTTTTAAACAATGCTAACATAGTTACTACCTAGGTGGCAGTTGTCCAAGTATTTTCACAAGATACAAAACTAAGATACAATTCCCACTTGTAATGATCCATAGAGGGAGGGGGGATGTGAGAGAAAGATACTGGAGCCTATTGAACAAATGATTACCTAAATCTCTTTATATTGCTCAACAAAGTAAAGAGGAATAATGACTTTGCTTATGTGTTTGCTTTCTTCGGCTGCACCTTGAGTACAGGTAGTTCTCAACTTACAACAAAACGGAGCCCAACAATTCTGTTGCTAAGTGAAACATTTGTTAAGTGAATTTTGCCCCATTTAATGACTTTCCTTGCCACAGTTGTGAAGTGAATCCCTGCAGTTGTTAAGTTAGTATCATGGTTGTTAAATGAACCCGGTTTCCCCACTGACTTTGCTTGTTAAGAATGTCGCAAAAGGGGATCCCATCAACCCAGGATCTTGCAATGGTCATAAATATGAATCGATCGCTAAGCAGCTGAATTTTGATCACGTGACTATAGGGGATGCTGCAATGGTTTTAAGTGTAAAAAAATGGTCAGGTCACTTTTTTCAGAGTGATTGCAACTTTGAATGGTTATTAAATGAACTGTTGTAACTCGGGGACTACCGGTACAATTCCACCATTTGTCCAATTCCTTTTTTTTTTTTTTTTGTAAAGTAATTTTATTGGTTTTACAATTTTATAAAAGGAAAGGGGTAAATAGGGTATTTTTAACAATATTTTAGAGCTTCCATATCGGTGCTGGTGACCGCCTCTGAATCTTCTTACAATATCAATTCCATTAAAGAATAAAAAATAAAATAAAATAGGAAGAGGTACATACATTTCAAATCGCAAATTTCATAATCTAAAATTTCATACATTCAATTATTTTGTTTCTATAAACATCCTTAGCAGGAATTACTATATATATAAAAAAAGAAAGAGAAAATCATTTTCGTGATCGGAGTCTCTTTGCTATTGTTTCTTCTTCTTCCACCCCACCAGTAGGCAGAGCCGTGGCCCCTCCCGTTCCCATATCATCGTCATCTGGGATTGAGGAGTGCTTTTTAAGAAAGGCCTGAGCCTCATCTACTGTTTTCATTCTAACTCTTCATTTGTCCAATTCCTATCGAGAAAAAGCAGGATGCAAAAGTGGATATGGCATTCTAAGAGAAAGTGTGGGAACATTGAGAAGGGGGAAAAAAAAACCTACCAATAATTGTCCAGTGTTTGAGGGAAGAAAATGTTGAGCGATTGTCAGAGGCCAGCAGCTGTTTCTAGTGTACAATTCAGCCACTTTGGCTCAGCCAACCCCCCAGAGGTGGTATTCAGAAGGTTCTGACCAGTTCTGGAGAACCGGTAGCGGAAATTTTGAGTAGTTTGGAGAACCAGTAAATACCACTTCTGACTGCCCCTGCCCCCATCTGCCTCCCGAGTCCCAGCTGATCAGGAGGGAATGGGGATTTTGCAATAACCTTCCTCTGGAGTTGGGAGGGAATGGAGATTTTACAGTGTTTGTTTGTTTGTTTGTGTTTGTTTATTTGTCAACATGTACAAGTTAACAGGTATTAGTATAGACATTGCCATTTCCACATGAGATTGGTACAAATAGATGGATATAAATAAGTATAACATAGTCATGAACATATAAAATGAGTACATATCAATGGGGACAGTAGGACAGGGACGGTAGGCCCGCTGGTGCGCTTATGCATGCCCCTTACAGACCTCTTAGGAAATGTATGAGGTCCATGGTGGACAGTTTTAAGGTTAACGATATGGGGGTTTGAGGAACTAACAAGGAATCAGGGATTGACCATTCTGCTGCTGAAGTCGTATTTTCTGCAGAGTTTGGAGCGGTTTACTTTGTTTGTATCTATTGTGTATTATTGTGGTTGAAGTTGAGGTAGTTGTTTACAAGTAGGACGTTATAATAATAATAATATTTATAATAATATTTATTTTATATACCGCGTCCTCTCCCCAAGGGGACTCGGAGCGGTGCACAGGGAAAAAATTAAAACACATAAAATATATATACAAAAATAAATACAATAGAGTAAAAACAAATTAAACTTAATTGTCCCTGCACTAAAATCCCCATATAGCAGATAGTTTTGTGTACTATGCTTATGTCGGAATGTAGGCGGCGTAGTTCGAGATTGTCCAAGCCTAAAATTTCAAGCCTGGTGGCATAAGGTATTTTATTGCAAGCAGAGGAGTTAAGTACTTTTTTTGTGAAATACCTCTGGACCAGGGGTGGGCAAAGTTTCCAACTTTAAGTCTGAAGGACTTCAGCTCCCAGACTTCTCCAGCCTGCTTTGCTTTGCTGGCTGGAGAATTCTGGGAGCTGAAGTCCTTCAGACTTAAAGTTGCAAAGTTTGCCCACCCCTGCTCTGGATCCTCTCTCTATTGTATTAATGTCCGATATGCAGTGAGGATTCCACACTGTAAATAAATTTCAATTTAAAAATACATTTAATTTTAAAAATACATTTAAATTTAAAAAATACATTTAAATTTAAATAAACATTTAAATTTATATAAACATTTAAATTTAAATAAACATTTAAATAAAATGCAGGTGGTTAAGTTCACAGACCATAGGCAGCTTCTTGTGTAAATTCAGCTTCTCTATACAACACAGCCATCATTACTAACAGCCACCTTGGTGTAATGGTTAAGCCTACCTTAACTTTTATATGGATAGCCGCACTTCAGAGAGCCCTTATCTTTCCCCTTGGACTACAACCCCCATAGTTCCAGGCGGCAAGGGTCCCGCTCCTAGAAATCCACGTGGATCCCGAAACCATTAAAAGCCAGCCAGCGCTCCGCTACGGGCGCAGGTAATAGTCGTAAGCCAAGGAACAGGCAGGGCCATTGGTCACCGAGCGATGACGAAAGGACTACGCACCGTTTCATTGGTGGAGAATCGAGAGAAGCGGCCAATAGGTGGGCAGAGCGCCGGCAGCTGTAAGGAATGGAGTCGCAATCGCCCGATTCGGACGCCAGCGTCGATGAGTCTCTTTTCGCTCTCTTGCTGGATCTGGGGATTCCCGAGGCTGCAGCGCGGAGGGTGGGGTCGCCTTTGTCAGTGGATCGGGATCCGGCGCGGGTTGCGGGATCCATTCCGCCTTGTTTATTTCTAACCCACCCACCCCCTCCTCTTTTCTTGCCTCCAGGCTCTGGCGCTCACCGGAGGTCATTCTGCTGAAGCGGCGGCGCAGCTTTACTTCAGTAGCGGTCTCGATTCCCAGGTACCTGCTTTTGCGATCTTGGTTTCCGTTTCTGATCCAGTGAAAGATCGGTTTCTGGCCTAGTGCCTTTTTATATATATATCATTAACAAGTCGGCAGACTTGCTGATGATCGCGTTTCAAGCCCTAGCCTCATGGTGCATACATACATGCATACAAACATGTATGTATGTATGTATGTATGCACTGATGAGGCATGCATGATGATCGCGTTTCAAACCCTAGCCTGATAGTGCATACATACATATACGTATGTATGTTTATATGCATGCACCATCAGTATGCATGCATGCATGCATACATACATACATACATACATGTATGCACTGATGGTGCATGCATGATGGTCACATTTCAAACCCTAGCTTGACGGTACATAGATACATACATGTATGTATGTATGTATGCATGCACCATCAGTGTATGTATGTATGTATGTACCATCAGGCAAGGGCTTAAAACGCAAACATCAGCATGTCTGACAAAAGACTTGATTGGTTTTTTGGATAATGATCAAGTGCTTTTTATTTACGCCCTGGTTTGCTACTGTTGGAAGAAATGTCCTTCTGGGTTCATTTCCAAGTGGGGGAAAAGACACTGGAAACATGGAGGCTGCTTGGAAATATGATTTTAATGGTGGACAGGACCACATGCCTTGAAGATCTTGGGCTAAGAAAAAAAGGGAAGCGGTGCTGAGAGTGCCTGGGTTTTATGCCCTCCCTGGGCTTTTGAATTTGAGTTTGTATTCTGACTGGTTGTGAGACTCCCATGGGGCCATGGAGGGGCAACTCTGTAGGGTGTCCTGAGTCCCAAACTTGGTTGATTCTTGCTGGGTGATGATATAATGAAAGGGCTTTGGGCAATTCCTACTATGGCTCTGCCTGAAGGAGGTAGATCTTTATTATGTAGAATAGACTGGCCCAGGCCTTAATGGCCCATTGACAAAGGTAGGTGTGTGTGTGTGAGAGAGAGAGGGGGGGGGGGAGGGAATCAGATTTTTTGGCTGATAAAGGTGATGTTACTCCAAGTCACTCTTAATTTTAAAAAAGAAGCTATCCCTATCCCTGTGTTCTGAGTAGCTTTATTTGGAAAAAAAATAGAAAACACTAACTTGTATCCAACTTATAATTCATTTGCTTGGAGCCGCATGAAGCAAATTATTTAAGTGTGCTGAAACATGTGTCCACTAGTCTATCCTACACTTTAAGTATTTTTATAATTTAATTTCTAAATTTCTTCAAATAATTATGAATGACCTGTGTTTGTAACGTGTATTGAAGAATATATGGATGATGCTGTTTGCTAGGGATGAAAACATGTTTCATAGATGCTAGAAGTGAATGATTTGAAATGTAGTTCAGGGCTTGAATTGCATACATATTCTGATTAAAGGACTTTATCATCGTACATGCATATTTATATAACACACTCGCACAGACTTAAACTTAGTTTAAATGCCAACATTCAGTCTTGCTTCTACCAGAAAATCTGTGGCTTCCTAATTTTTCAGAATCTAACCACCTAGTTTTGTACAGAAGCAAAGCTATCTATGTGCAATTATTCCAAAACGAATTCAGGATTCAGCAATGCCAAGGCCTTTTTAAAAAAAGGGACTAATGGGAATTACACATTCCTTGAGAATCATCCTGAACTGGCAGAAAATACTTCTCCCTGGCCTCAGGAAATATTTATGATTTGGAATAATTATATTGATGAACTGTAATCACAAAGACTGCAAGAATGCAGCACTATGATATGCACATTAATTGCTTGAAACATATAAGACATACCTTTTCCCCTCAAAAAAGAGGGTGAAAATCTGGGTGCGTCTTATACACTGAATACAGCATTTTTGGCCTCCTGAAACCCCGTTCCCTTTGCAAAAATCTCCTTGCATAGACTTTAGGAGGCTTCCAGAGTGTTCCTAGGGGCTGAGAAGGGCACAAATGAGTGAAAAATGGACCATTTTTTGCTTGTTTTTGCCCCCCTCGCCCAGTCCCCAGGAGCACTCTATAAGCCTCCTAAAGGCTATGCATGCCCTTTTTTTGACCAAAAATGGCCCCATTTTTGGGAGGTCTGCAGAGTGCAATTTTTTTTTAAATTTGCCTCTTCAAAATCTTGGTGCGTCTTATACTCCGAAAAATATGGTACCATTTAGTGTAATGTCTGTAATATTGTTTTCAAGCAATTCACATATCATATTTGCTGCATTCTTGCAGCCTATATGATTACAGCCCATCACTGTATGATTTTATGTATGTTTTTGTTGATATGAACAAACCTGTCCACAACTCCAACCTAGAAGGTCCCTGCAGTTGGAACCCTTTCCATCTTCCCCCAACTTCTGCTGCATGTTGTTCCCTGTTTAGTTGTGCAGTGACTGTGTAGGGTATAAACTGTAGTGACTTTGAATGTCTGGAATTAAGCACACGAGTGATCATAAACCATTAATGGATTAGAGGGGAAGACCATCTTGGAACATAACCTTTTTCATAAGTAGAGGAATTTTTCTACTGGGGTGTATGAGATTAATAACACTGTAATAGTGCCATCTATTTCGCTGATGGGTAGGGCGGAATACAGGTAGTCCTCGACTTATAACAGTTCATTTAGTAAACATTCAAAGGTACAACAGCACTGAAAAAAGTGTCTTATGTTTTTGCGCACACACACCACCATTGCAGCAGCCTGATGGTCAAATTGCTCAAAATTTAGATGCTGTGCAACTGACTCATGTTTCTGATGGCTGCAGTTTCCCAGGGTCACATTTGATCACATTTCGCAACTTTCTGACAAACAAGGTCAATGGGAAAACCCAGATTCACTTAAGAACTGTGATGTTAACTTAACCGCTGCAGTGATTCACTTAACAACCATGGCAAGAAAGAAAAAAGGTTATTAAAAAAAGTCATAAAATGGAGCAAAACTCACTTAACAATTGTCTTGCTTAGCAACAGAAATTTTGTGCTCAATTGTGGTCGTAAGTCAAGGACTACACGTACTTCCAAAAGTAGTGTTGGTAGTTATTTTTTGCTCCTCTGCACATTATCCCACTGATTTATCAGTAAGGTAGACATAGAGCTGGTGATTGGTCAAGGATTATCCCGTGAACTTCATGGATGACCAAAGATTTAAGCTTGGGTGTCCCCAGTCACAGTCTGACACTTTAATAGCCATGCTGTGTGATTTCATATATACTTTATTAAAAACAGAAAACTTTATTACGGACAAACTCTCTTTTCCAGGATGAAGATGAGGCACAGGGCAGTGATGTCAATCTTCTCCCAGGCAGACACCACAAGATGGTCTTTGTGGTAAACATGGAACTCTCCATGGGAACTGGAAAGGTAATACCTCTATTCAGGGTATTATTGTCTTCTAGCCTTTTAAACTTTCTTCGTTTTTTTTATCTGACTTCATTATGAGGGGCTGATCCAAGGCTGAAACTAATAATCATCTGGAGAATCATTCAATAACTTGAAAAGCTTTCAAAAAGCTTAGTTTGTTTTCTTCTAATATGATAAATGTAACACCTGTGGCTCAGTAACAAGTGTGAATAATGAATACCCTCCAAGTACAAGGAATCCCCAGTACTCAAACTGCCTAAACTCCACATTTAAGATTGTCCAACTTAAAAACAACCTTAGTTATAAGCAGGGTGCTTATTATTAAAAATGGCAGACTTCATTGTCTTTTTTCAAGCACTGAAGCCATGCAGTGGCTTTCAGGAACTGCTGAAGTCACACATTTTTAATATACAGGTTGGTTTCAGCAGTTTCTGAAAACAATGTATGGCTTCAGTGGTTCATCAGCTCAAGAAAGGGCAATGTTGTCTACCGTTTTCCGTAATAACCCAATCCATTTGTAAGTTTAGGTTGTCCTTGACTTACAACAACTGCCTCCCTAAGTGAGACAGTTGCTAAGTGAATTTTGCCCCATTATGTGATCTTTCTTGCCACAGCTGTTAAGTGAATCACAATTATAGATAAACCCCCAAGTACTTCAACGGCCCTCTAAAAGGATCCAAAACATCTTCAAAGAAAAAACAAGAAAGTCCAATTGCCTCCTGAAAAAGCACCTTTGGGACAACCATGACCTGGATGGCTGAGAATCACTACAGGCTTTTAGCTATACAATTTGGGATGAACATCCTTTGAATGGTGTGGGAGTAGGAATGGATTTCCAGAGGAAAAATGACAAGACTACAGGAACCAGGAGCACCACTCAGGTGACCCTGAGGACACAGATAAACCTCCAAGTGCTTCAACGACCCTCTAAAAAGGATGGAAATGACCAGCTGTCTGCAAGGAGTATAAATCCTTCCATTCCCCACCATCCAGTCAGAGCTGAAGAAGCTTGCATTGTTGATCCATGTTTTACAACATGAATTTGTCAGGATTTCTAACTAGACTCCTAAAGATAACTTGCAGGTAATGAATGAACCCCTCCCTAGGAATATAGCAATAGCGTTTGGACTTATATACTGCCCCATGGTGCTTTAAAGCGCACTCTGGGTGGTTTACAATGTAAGCATTATTTGCGTGTTGCCCCCAACAATCTGGATCTTAATTTTAAAGGATGGACGGTTGAATCAACCTTGAGCCGGGTCAGGATCGAACTGCAGACTGTGGGCTGAGTTTGCCTGCAATATTGCAGTCTAACCACTGCGCCACCAGGGGCCAGCAGAATTATTTCAGCAGAAGCAAGACAAACCACTAATTTTGAATGTTTTCCTCCACAGATTGCTGCTCAGGTGGGGCATGCAGCAATTGGCTTGTTCCAGCTGGTGCATGAAAAGCCAAGTCAGAGGGGCCTGATCAACCAATGGGATGAGCATGGGTAAGGAAATAGGATTTGGCCATCTTTGTCAAGATTCTGTTAAACTTAGTTACAGACATACAGACATACATACCAGGGGTGGGTTCCTGCCAGTTCTAGCCTCTTCTATAGAAGAGCTTCCACAAATCTACAGTGCCGTTTAGGACCGGTTCCAACTCCCTCCCCCCGCCCGTCCACCCATCATCAAGATGAAGAGCGAGAGGAGGGATTCTGGGAGTTGAAGTCCACAAGTCTTAAAGCTGTCAAGTTTGAACACCCCTGGCTTTGTTTTTTTTTTCTAAAGGTTTAGAGGTGCAAGGGTCTTGTAACTTGACAGCTTTAATATTTGCTTGCTTCAAATGCCAGAGTTTCTGAGCCAATATTTCGGTTTCTAAGCAAGAGTGTTGTTAAGGGAGTTTCACCACATTTTACAATTTGGCCACGCCCACCCAGTCACATGACCGGCAAGCCACTCCTGCACAGTCACATGACCGGCAGGCCACTCCCACCCAGTCACATGACCGGCAAGCCACTCCCACAAAGCAGGCCACACCTACAAAAGAGGTTCTAAAAGTTTTTGAAATCCACCACTGATACATACATACAACTAACTAGCTCTGGTTTATTCTCAAGTTTTCACAGGATGGAAAGCTTTTGTTTTCCAAACTACAGCAGTTGGCTTCCCCTAAGATGCAGCTAAACCAAAAGCAAATAAACCACTTAGTGGCTTAGGGTGCTGGAGTAAACCACTAAACTGAATGAGCAGTTTAGGATTAAGCAACTTAAATTTCCAACTGGATGCGTACATGTGATGTGCTAAAGCTAATACCAAGGTAATAAAATAGAGGGTGTTAATTTAATATAATAGGCTATCTGGCTGGGGAATTTTGGGAATTGAAGTCCACCCATCTTAAAGTTGTTGAGGTTGGGAAACACCACTGTAGGCTATAAAAAGAAAGTCTGTCCAAACTTTCTGTCTCATTTATGCTAAACAAAATCAAAGAAGAGTTATTTTGAGTGTCTTTTGTTGGCTTCAATTCCTGGTCCATGTCATCTTTTCTACAATGAATGGTTCATAACCTTCCCCAAGATCATCTCTTAATTTTTTTATATTGCACAAATTAGGGTGCAAACCAACCATAGCTTTGGTCAATATGGTATTTTTTAGCTTCAAGGTCTAGGCCAGAAACCCAAATGGGATTCTTCCATGTTCAGTCTCAGTTCTGTTCATGAATGAAGTTTGGTTCAGAGGAATCCTCTGTCATCTTTATGATCTTATTCATAAGGCATACAGTGGTGCAGCTTGGTTGGCCATGACTTAGTACAGTGATGGCTAACTTTTCCGGACCGAGTGCCCAAAGCATGCATGCTTGCATCCGAACCCCCAAAATGCAATGCATGTGCCTCCCTGTGCATGCACATGCCCCGCCCCCATGCATGCATGGCAGAGACCCGAAGAACACCTGGCTGGTGGGAGGTGCACGCACATGTGCAGCAGAGCTGAACTGGGGCAATGGCTCACGTGCCCACAGAGAGGGCGCTGTGTGCCACCTCTGGCACATGTGCCATAGGTTCACCATCGCGGACTTGGTATGTTGTATAAGTCCAGCTTTTTTAGTTTGCAAGCCATGATTTATAGCAGGCCACAGTTTGTGAACTAAGGTCAGTTGTGTTCATTGATAAAATTTGGTCCAGGGGGTTATAAGAGTTTTCAGAGTGGCATTTTTAACTTCTGTGGTCTTTGCAGGGACAAGGGCTGGTAAAGAGGGTAAGCCCCATTTGAGGATCTCTTGGGATCTAAGGACAAAAACCCTTTCAGTGGGTCCTTAAATCAGCTTGACTCTTGGGAAAGATGGTTTAAGACAGGGGTCAGCAATCTGTGGCTCTGGAGCCGCGTGTGGCTCTTTCATCCCTCTGCTGCGGCTCCCTATCATCGGTCGGCGCCCCAATTTTGAGAGGTGCTTCCAGTTGGTGGTGGTGGGGAGAAGCACAGTGTGCCCGGAGAAAACTCTATGGCAAGGGGCGGGTTTTCCAGTCGGCTCCACAGTTGATAGGGCTTTCAGTTATGACAGGTAGAGGAAAAAGGACGCCATACTAGGAGGAGACTCTGTGGTGGGGGAACTGAACTTCCAGTCAGCTCCAGAATTGAAGGGGGGGGGGCGCTTCTGGTTAGGACTTTTGTGGCTCCCAGTGTTTTCTTTTCTGTGGGAAACAGGTCCAAATGGCTCTTTGAGTGTTTTAAGTTTGCCAAACCCTGGTTTAAGAGATAAAAGGGCTTCTAGATAGTTTAAGCCCCGTATATTTAAAAAAGGGCAAGAGATTTGCCTCTCCTAAGCCAGAGGTGATTAGAAATGGGACAGATGGGGTGCAGGGATCTTCTTCTTGGTTTGTTTACTGTGGTGGTTGAGTCATACTCCATGCTCAGTCGTAAATTAACCTCTAAAACCCAGCTTACATAAAATACTCAAATCCACTTTTCTGGAAGAGGATGGGGTTGGTTTCGCCAGTCATAAGGCGTAGACTTCAGCACATGACAAGGTTTCGTCCAACTGCTTTTCTAATTTGTTTTAGTTAGACTCCTAGCCAAGCAGATTTTTATTTATTTTTTAATATATTTTTTATTTTAATTCGATTTATATCCCGCCCTTCTCCACGAGGGACCCAGGGCGGCGCACAGGAATTTAAAAGCATATAAGACAGAATATACAAAATTTAAAAGCATATTAAATTACTAGAAACAATCCTATGCTAAAAACCAGATTAAAAACCCCAATTTAAAACTATCTAAAATAGCCCCAGCGGGAGGTTAGGCTAGGCCGGTTTGCTGAAAAAGATGTGTCTTTAGACACTGGCGGAAGAGGCGGAGGTCCGAGATGGTACGAAGTTCAGGGGGTAGGTCGTTCCAGAGGGCCGGGCCCGCCACAGAGAAGGCTCTTCCCCTGGGTGTCGCCAGACGGCATTGCCCGGCCAACGGCACCCTGAGAAGGCCCTCTCTGTGGGAGCGGATCGGACGAAGGGATGTATGGGGCAGGAGGTGGTCTCGCATATAACTAGGCCCCGAGCCATGGAGCGATTTAAAGATGGTCGTCAAAACCTTGAAGCGCACCCGAAAGACCACAGGAAGCCAGTGATGGTCTTACAGTGAAGTATTGCTTTGTTCTTCTTAGTGCAAAGAAAGTTGTACTTCAGGGAGCCAACACAGACCAGTTGCTGGAACTGCACGCGCTCGCCCTGAGTCTAGAATTGCCAACATACCTAGTGCAAGATGCCGGAAGGACACAGGTAAATTAGGTTATTCTGGTGGGGGGGAGGAAAAGTTTCTCCAAAAATGTCTCATCCGGAACCAAGCTGGCTCCTGCGTTGTGAAGGGAGGGTTGGAATTCATGCCATAGTTTATGAGTCAGGCGGACTGAGAACATTTTTCAAAGCCTGAGAGAAAAAAGCTTGATGCTTCTTGCCTGTTTTAGAAGAAAGTCTCTTTGAGAAATAGAGCTAGTCCTCGACTTACGACTTGCCGCTTAGCAACAGTTCCAAATTATGACAGACCCCCCCTCCCCCAAAAGCTTCTTATGACCCAGTTCCGAAATTACATCATCACGTGACTGCATTTTGGTTGCTAAGCAACCAGCCTGCATTTACGGCAGTGTTTCTCAACCATGGCGACTTTAAGTCCTGTGGACTTCCAACTCCCAGAATTCCCCAGCCAGCTGTGGAAGTCCACAGCTGGCTGGGGAGTTGGCCAGTTGAAGTCCACAGGACTTAAAGTCGCCAAGGTTGAGAAACACTGATTTATGGTATCCTGTAGTCATGTGACCATGGTTTACTTTTTCACAAAAAACAATGTTTACTTTTGATTCCCAGAAAAAAAAAATTCTCTTCGAGCATTGAAACTTATTTAACAACCGTCACAAAACAAGTTGCAAAATCAGGTCCGGTCAGATGATGATCTGCTTTATGACCATGACGTCTTACAACTGTAATTGCCAGATTCCATTGTGGTCATAAGCCGAGGACTACCTGTATGCACTGGAGAATAGGTGTAGAGCAATTGAAGATTTCTCCTGAACAGAGATGTTTTGGCACTTACTTATCTAAAAGATGTTATCGGTCATCTGTCTTAAAAAAACTCCACAACTCTGGCTTTAAGCAAGTCGGGTGAACTGCCCAAACTTAGAAACAAAAACCTGGTGCTTGATTATTTGTTATTAGTTTTTATTTTATTAGTTATTATTAGTTATAATAATCAGTAATCAGTAAAGATTCCCCTTGCATGTATGTGCTAGTCATTCCTGACTCTAGGGGGTGAAGGGCTGGTGCTCATCTCCGTTTCAAAGCCGAAGAGCCAGTACTGTTCGAAGATGTCTCTGTGGTCATGTGGCCATCATGACTAAACGCCAAAGGCGCACAGAAAGCTGTTACCTTCCCACCAAAGGTGGTCCCTATTTTTCTACTTGCATTTTTACATGTTTTCGAACTGCTAGGTTGGCAGAATAATAATAATTAATAATTTTAATAATAATAATAATAATAATAATTTAATATTTATAAAACCGCCCCCTCTCCCCATAGGGACTCAGAAGCTGAGACAAGTAATGGGAGCTCACTCCGTTATGTGGCACTAGGGATTTGAACTGCCGACCTTTCTGATTGACAAGCCCAGCATCTTAGCCACTGAGCCAGTGTCCCTTTCAGTTATTTCGGTTAAAAATTATTTGGTTTTTTCCCCTTACTTTCTAGCATAATTTAGACCACAGCATTTTATTGACACAATAATGGAAACACAATAGCTCAGCTCTTATTTATGCCTCTGAAAGCCACTTTCTCCTACAGTTGGTACTGAAAACCAAATGGGATGGGATACAGTCGGCTGGATTCCCCTTGAGGGAAGAAAAGCATTCCAGAGGAATTCTGCAGCCCAGATATGTTGTGTGAGAGAAAGAGGGTGAAGACAGTCCCTCCCTAATAGTTCTCAGCATATATTATAGGTGCAAATGCTTCAGTTTGGCAGGATTCTGTCTTGAGGTGTGGAACAATGAAGAATTCCCCTTGGAAGAATCATCCCCTGTCTTTCTTAGTTTTGGGGCCTGACACCAAATCTAGCATCAGTTGTCTGTCTCCAGCCATGACATCCTATGCCTGACAGAACAATTAGTCGGTGGAACGATTTGCCTCCAGAAGTTGTAAATGCTCTAAGACTGGAGGTTTTGAAGATGTTGTTGGATAACCATTGGTCTGAAATCCAGTAGCAGATTCTGGGGAAGAACTGAGTGCCTTTAAAACTACTTTCAGTGCCCTGGGATTGTACCCCATGTATCCAATTAGCTTGGCATGCTGGTGCTAACCAGGAAAAGGATGCCATTTATTTTATTTATTTACAGTAATCGTTGTGCCACCTGCTCAATATATACAAGACTGGTCAGCGTCAAAAAAAAGCCCACACATCGTGTTCAATGTTAACAGTAGTTTATTTCTCACAGTGACTTCAGGCAATTTAACATACTGATAACCAATTAAAACAGTAAACATCGCAAGTGGGATCCCATCAGACGGTTGAAGACAGGATCTGCAGCATGCCAGCTCCTGATGGCCCCTTTGGGATGGGAAGTGGCATAGGGTTTCCTGCCTAAGCAGGAGGTTGGATTAAAAGACCTCCAAGGTTCTTTCCAATTCTGTTATTTTGTCCCCCTCAAAAACGACAAAGTAAAACAAATACTTTAAACAGAACTGGATTTTGATTTTTTTTTAAAAAAAAAAATCTTTTCACCTTGAGATACCATTGACTTCTTGAGGATATATGAATAAGCAACAGTGCTGAAGAAACTGATTTGGGAGTTTCTCCATTCCTTTCCCGCCCCAAATTTATCCACATTTATCAGCCCTTGTAAGGGAAGCACTGAATAACATTACAATGGATTTCTGCTATTGGCTTCCCCGATCCCCCCTTTTTTACAGGGTTATTTCAGTAAGAATTGCATTATGTCCCCCAAATACATTTACATACCTGTGTAAATCAGCCGAGTCATATCCCAAAGATGCTTTTTTGGAAAAAGCAACTGGGCTTTCTTGTTTGGTTTTTTTCCTTTGAAAATATTTTGCTTCTCATCCAAGAAGCTTCTTTAGTTCTTCAGAAAAACCAAGAAAGTCCAGTTGCCTTTTGGGGAAAAAACACTTTCAGGACAACCATGACATGGGTTGACTGAGAAGCTCTGTAGACATTCAGCCAAATCATAGTTAAGGAGCACTGGAGAAAGCAGCATCACAGCATCTACAATGCTGAACTAGATAGAGCAGGGGTCCCCAACCTTTGCAACTTTAAGTCTGAAGGACTTCAGCTCCCAGAATTCTGGGAGTTGAAGTCCTTCAGACTTAAAAGTTGCAAAGGTTGGGGACCCCTGAACTAGAGGACAGTGTGTTAAAAGAAGCCCATCAAGGAGAATGTTTGTAGGTTGAACTGAGGGGTCCTTGGTGCTCTCTGAGCTTGGTAGTTTTCTTGCAGAGGTTTCATTACCCAAACTAGGTAACATTAATCAACATTCAGCACTGATGACGTTACCTAGTTTGGGTACTGAAATGTCTGCAAGAAAACAACCAAGCTCCCAGCGCGCTAAAAGGAAAGCTACAACTGTTCATATTGCATGAGTCCCTAATGAAAAATAATTACCCTTCTTTTCTCAGGTCCCAGCTGGGTCACAGACAGTCCTTGCCATCATAGGAGAAGAAGAGCTGGTGAATCAGGTGACTGGGCAGCTAAAACTGCTGAACTGAGATGTTGTGAAGTTTGGCTGCCTGTGGGATCCCAGGGGGGAAGAGCCTAAGCCACCTCCTCCTCTGCCAACAACTCAAGAAACCACCCGAGCCAAACAGAAACCCCCAAAAGACCGCTGTCTTTTGGGGAGAGGAGCTTTCTTCTAGACAACGGAAGTGATAGTTCTCCGGATCCAGATTTCTAATGGGACTCTCAAGAGGGTCTGCGTGAAGGTCGGACACCCCCCCCCTTTAATTCCTCACCATTTATAACCAAGCTGCTCTATATAAGTAATGCTTAGGCGTTTTCAGTTAAGGGGAAAACTCCAAGGATCATCCAAGGTTGCCTTCTCCTCCTGATGCCCTTCAGATGTATTCACATAATCCATTAACCCCAGTCAAGTGTGGTCAACCCCCCCCCCCCCTCTTTCCATCTTTCCCAAGTGAGAAAGTGCAGGTTACTCTAGTATATAAATTCTCACACCATTTGGATATCTTGTGCCAAGAGTATATCACTCTTATTATTATTATTATTATTATTATTATTTCTGTGACGTGAAAAGGAACAAGTGTGGCAATTTTTGGAGAGCTTTTTCCGACATCTGCTAGGACTTCTCTTCAACAGCCTGTGGAGAGCCAAAGGACGGTTGTTCCTGTTTAGAAGGCTGTAAACGTCTCTTGTTTAACTAGTGTATATTGTAATTGGTGACGTCTTGTTTGTATCTTATTTTTTAACTTCCACAAGTGGGCTGTGTCTTGCTTTACGACGTCCTTTGTGTCAATTTCCAAATGGCTTTGAAAAACTGGATTTTCAAAGCAACGCTAGCCCCATTCGGACATTTCTCTTTAACAAATAGCTGAATTAAAACGCAGTGGTCAGCTTTTGGGGGGGGGGGGAAATGTGCAGCAAATTTAGACCATCTAAATTTTCCCATCTTAAAACAGCCCCCCTTTTTTAATGTTTGTGTCTTTGTTCTCAAAAATATTAAGAATAAGAAAAAAGCCAAGATTATGTAGCAGATCTGTGACAGCGTCGTTTTCTGTATCTTTGTTAAAAGTGATAACATTATTTTCTGGGCTTTTTCCGACATTGGTCCAATAACTCTTTTCTTTGCCAATATGCATAGATCCCTATGCTAATTTTTGCATCGACCCTCAAGAGTGAAAATTCTAGATTGATGTGTTCTGATAGTACCGTTTCCCTGAAAACAAGACCTCCCCGGATAATAAGCCCTATCTGGCTTTTGAGCGTATGCGCTAAAATAAGCCCTCCCTGAAAATATTGCAACACAGAAGCAGCCATGAGGTGACCCCGCTCGCCTCCTGCACCTCAAAAATAATAAGACCTCCCCGAAAATAAGGCCACTTATTTCGGGGGTCAAAAGAAAATAAGACCCTGTCTTATTTTTGGAGAAACACGGTAGGAATGACTGGAGAATTTCTGGGAAACCTGAATTGCATAGCTTAGATTAGCTTTTTAAGGAACGGCTGATATTAATGAAGTAGCAGCTAACGTGGTGTGTTCCGACACAGTTACAAGTTTTTTTTCTCTGGCAGAGTTTTTAAACCCTTGGCAATCTGAAATGTAATACTTGTCATTTCCCCCTCCAGTTCGTAGAAAACTAATGGTGTGTGTTTGTTAGCTCCTCCAGCTATTAACTGTCAATACATGCTATACATTTTGTGATGCCTCGCACCTCTTAGTGCATGCTGATGAAATAGTTGTGCGCAGATGATGACACCTGTGCAATTTGCTGTACAAGCGGTTCGTAAAATAAGAGGACAAAGCCTCTAAATCTAAGCTCCATTTGAATGACTTTTAACGATAAAGCAGTATCAGTGATGGGCGATGGATCGGCTAGCCAGAGACAGCCCCAGGCATACTGAGGCATTGATGAATTTCCCTCCACTTGCAATCAGATCAATTTGAAGGCCAGACCATCTATTGGCTTACAGGAACAGCATCATCTAGAGCTGCACAAATATCCCATTTGTGCAGCTGATAAAAGGCTGGGTTTGGGGTTTTTTTTTGGCTGCCCTCACAACACGCCACAGGACTGTGATTTGGCCCATTCCCCTGGCCTTCTTTCTTGAGTCATATGGGAGTTTGAAGCTGGGAGGGTGGGGCTCCCTTTTTCTTTCCTCTCCCACGGTGCCATTGAAGTCAAGTATTTTGCCACACAATGACACACATTATTGGCCGGGAGCCCCACATTGCAGACCAACAGGGAAAAGACAAAATAATAATAATAATAAAAAAAAGCTGCAAGTAGGTTAAGAGCCTCTTGAAATAAAGACAACATGATGTTTATGGCTGAATCATAAACACCTCCCCCCATGGTCTGGAGTGACTTTTAAGAGCAAGTCCTGTGTGGGTGGGGATGCAATTGACTTAAGTTTATGTAGCTACAAAGTAAAGAAACAAATTGCCTCGGCTATTTAGGGCCGGGGAAAGGGGCCCGGCATATTCTCTCTTTGCTTTGCCTTTTATGTTCCAAAGCATGAACTGGTTCAGGAAAGCACAAATAAGCTGCCAATTAGAAGAATGTAAAGACTGTGCAAAGAAAGGGGGGGGGGGGAGAAATCAGGAACAAATCTAAAAGATTTGGCCGGTGACCCATTCATACTTTTCTTAGTAGCCAAGGTTACGAGAGTTTGTGGAATCTGATGTTTACATGACAGGAAATCCCACTTAGATCAGTACAGCTTACTTCCATACACACTCAAGCAGAAGAACTAGGATGCCTGCTCTTACAAAGTACCCCACCTCCCACCGTTTCACCGCCTCTTCCTGTAAGACTGAGGAGGAACTGAATCCTTTCCTCTTTAACACCAGGGTGGTGTGTAGGGACAGCACTACTACAGCCACATCCCTTTATATTGGTAGTGTAAGCATTAGCACTTTGGGAAATCAGTCAAGGTTTGGGGACTGCCAGCAGATGTAGGGGGTTGCACTAGCTACAGCTGAGCAGTAGCCGAGGAAATTGGAAGGCTGCACTCCAGATGGATAGATAAATCGGGTCACGATGTGCCCCTCGGAACACATTTCTCACTACCCTTGCAGAATGCTTTGGCTGGGGCCTCCCATCTTTAAGCCCTTTGTTAGCAACTATGGGTTCAGAACCAGTGTCGCAACTCTGGTCCCATAACCAAGGTTAGCTAATGAATGCGGAATAGTGTAATTCACCCGACAGTAACGAGATACGTTGCTGTAAACCACAAACAAACTCTAAAACAGTGATAGTAAGAAAATAAATAGTCTTTACTTTGTCACAACTAAAATGCTTCTTCCGACTAACTCTTCAAACAATGATAACAGTCCTACACCAAATAGAGTTTATCTTACAGTGATGTAAACAAAACCTCCTCCTTCTTCAACTTCTCAAACAGCAATCAGGAACAACACAGGAAATCACAAGGAATCGAACAGGGATCAAACAGGATTCCTGACGATTATAGTATAGCTCAGGGGTTCCCAAACTTAGCAACTTGAAGACTTGTGGACTTCAACTCCCAGAATTCTCCAGCCAGCAAAGCTGGCTGGAGAATTCTGGGAGTTGAAGTCCACAAGTCTTCAAGTTGCTATGTTTGGGAACCCCTGGTATAGCTGATACTCACAGCCAATCAGAATTTAGGACAGTCTTAAAGCTACATAACGTCTTAAGAACATAGACTCATATATTGTCAACCCAATATAATGCTGCATATCCTAACACCCTTAACCAAATTCAGCACAGCGCGGCATAAATAATTTGAAATGTGTGCCAGCTTTCAGAAGTTACCATTCTGCAAATATCAGAATTAAGGGGTGGGTGGGGGTGTTGTAAAAAAAACAAAAACAAAAACATGCCTGTCAAAGACTTGATGGATGGCATAATGTCTTGAAAGCTACCAAAGAGATGTGTGATGCACTTAGGCAAAGCGGTTAGTGGATTCTCAGGGCGTGAGCTTTATTCACTGCCGTAATCATTGCATTTGCCATGTGTGCTTAACTAGATCAGTAGTGGTCTCAACACATTGTCCTGCAAACCTAGGCCAAAATTCCACTCTGTACTCCAGGTTTAACATTCGTCAGCTGGACCGGGAAGAGAAGATTCTTTGAAGTTACAATATGGAATTGGGCATCTTGAGCAGCCTGAAAAATAATGCTGGTAGTGTTTTGTCTTTTTCAATCTCCTCCCTCTCCGTGGGCTCTCCATGCAGCACATTAGACTAAGATGGGGCTAAGCTCAAGTTTAGTCCAGGAATGTCAAACTGATGGTGTTATGCATAGGCCACGCCCACCCGTTTGGGCAAAAAGTTACTTGACAGCAACGTGATGCCATGAGTTTGACACCCATGGTTTAGCCCAGGGGTCTGCAAAGTTGGCTCTTTTAAGACTGGTGGACTTCAACTCTCAGAATTCCCCAGCCAGCTATGGGAGTTGAAGTCCACCAGTTTTAAAAGAGCCGACTTTGCAGACCCCTGGTTTAGCCGATTATATGAACCCGAGCCACCATATTGAACTACAATCTGCTCAGTGTACTGTTTGGACAAGGCATGTGAACACAGCAATTATATCTTGTTAACCAAGGTCTAGGATGTTATCTGAACCCAGCCTTGATTCCCTTGGACGTCTGCCACCAGATAAACAAGTTATTCACTGGTAGTGCTAGACAGGATAAGGTATGTTACGTGCACACACCCAAGAACCAGTTTTCCCTTTTAAGCTACTGAAAAGTTGCTTATTTTTGCTTCAGGAGGTTAAATCTTTTAACACATTTTACGCCAAGGCCCAGATTGATTGAGTTCGTAACAAAAAGATGCCCATATAGTCTTAAACCATGCATCTAAGCCAATTAGCATTAAAAAAAAATCCAGAGGGCATGCAACAATGGAGATGTAGGCCTACCCACGGGGCAATACTGCATGCATTTAAGTGGCATCTCCCCTCAGACCAAGGTACGGGCATCCAGTAGCAGATTCTGGGGAAGAACTGAGTGCCTTTAAAACTACTTTCAGTGCCCTGGGATTGTACCTCATGTATCCAATTAGCTTGGCATGCTGGTGCTAACCAGGAAAAGGATGCCATTTATTTTATTTATTTACAGTAATCTTTGTACCGCCTACTCAATATACACAAGACCGGTCAACGTAAAAAAAAAAGGCCCACACGTGCTCAATGTTAACAGTAGAAAGTATTTGTCAAGTTTATTTCTCACAGTGACTTCAGGCAACAGAACATACTGATAACCAATTAAAACAGTAAACATCGCAAGTGGGATCTCATCAGACGGTTGAAGACAAGGATCTGCAGCATGCCAGCTCCTGATGGCCCCTTTGGGATGGGTAGATATAATTGGGAAGAGGCAGTCCCTTAACCTGGCCCCATGCCAGGTCAAAATCAGTTACCTTGATTTGGAAGCAAACTGGTCACGAAGTAGAGACGTAACATTGAATCCCAGGGGTGGGATTCAGCCGGTTTGGGCGAACCAGTATTTCCAGTGAGAAGTTGGGCCCACCCGCCCTTTTCTGCTCTATATTCCCGTTTTTTAGCTCAGCTAATTTGCGTGGCATAGTGGATAGCCGTGTGTCAGCGGTTTTACTCACTGGTGCTGACATAGAAGGTACGTTTTTAAACTTAAAATGGGTGGTTTTTGAACGCTGCGCACACACGCATGCAAAGCACACATGCACACACTCACCGAACCAGTTGTTGCATTCCACCACTGCACGTATCCTTAGTGGCACACATTAAGTGCTGACGCCGCTGCATTTTGCACCAGGTTAAATAAAAATTTAGTAGCTGATAATCCACTGGGTTTCAAAAGGAAGATTTTCCATCCTGTTCTGAATCACAGGTCTACCTGCCACAAGCAGTCATCAACTTACAGCCATTCATTTAGTAACATTCATTTTGTGACCAAACTTACAGCAGCGCTGAAAAAAGTGGCACATCCGGTTTTCAGCATCCCACATGATCCAAAATTCGGGTGCTTGGCAACCGGCATTTAATTTACGATGATTGCATTGATCACCATCTGCAACTTTCTCAGCTGGCTTTTGATAAGCAATGAGGGACAGGGGAAGTCAGATCCACTTAACTGCACTGATTTGCTTAAGAAATGTGGCCAAAAAAAAAAAGATCATAAAATGAGGTGCGGCACATTTAGCCGCCTTGCTCAGCAGCAGAAATTTTGGGCCCAACTGTGGTAAGTCGAGGACTGCCTGTACTGCAGAGGCAGTTATTTATTTGACAAAATAAAGCTTAAGAACCTGTTTAGTGTGAGTTTTCTTGAAGGCAGACCCTTTTTAAAAAGAGATTGGACCACCATTTATCTGAAATGGTTTCCTGCTTTTTATCTGAAATGGTTTCCTGCTTTCCTGGGCAAGGGGTTGGATTGGAAGACGTACCAGGTCCCTTCCAACTGTTATTTTTTTCAAAATTATCTGGATCTGCTGCCCATGAAGACATTTCAGCCACCAGATGTCTCTCCTCTCTGTTGGGCCAGATACGGTCAACAGCTGTGCCAGTTTCCTGTTCACCACATCCTGGCGGCAGAAGAGGCTCCCTTGCATTGTGGGTCTGAAATGGGAGGGAGGAACACGGCTGATGTGGGTTGTTTTTTTTTATAAATATAAAAAAAAGGGAGGGGGAGCACAGTATCTCAGCCCTGCAGAAGGCAGGCTTTTGAAGCATTTCCTGTGCTGATTTCCAAGGCCACTATAGCCACCCATTTGTATATTCAGCCGCCTACCAAACAATACTGCTGTTTTAAGAGACATCAAACTCCATAAGCCCTTAAATCAAGAATTGTTGCATCTTTCTTCTGATTTATAGGTGGCGGAGAGGGTGAAACATAAAAGTGCAAGGCTTTTAGCAGATATCAGTTTCCCCTTTCCCAAATACCTCATCACACACAGAAAAACAGAAAAAAATGTTGTTTCTAGCTTTAAAAAGCAGTAGTCATCAAAGACAAAAAAAATGCCTTACACATACACACACATGTACATCGCCCTGAGTCCCATTGGGGAGATAGTTTATTCCCATTTCTATAACGCACCAAACTAAACTAACACACACAAAATCACTAGCAGACTACAAGGGTTTCATTTTCTAGCCATTATTCTTTAAGACTGCCAACGCAAAATATATAAGGAAAGGCATCTACAGAGGAACCCCAACGTTTGCAGAGTATTAAGATGTGTTGGTCTCTTTAAAGTTTTGATGCCTTAAGAATTAAGTGCATTCAGTATGCCTGTGGTAACACAGTACTGAGGCCCCAACTATAAAGGGGACCAGCAATCCTTAGAAAATGGCCGGCTGAGAAAATACAGCTTGCTATGCTTCCTCTTCCAGACCTTGTTTTCCCATGCTTACATTCTGTATTTTGGGGAAACTACAACTTCGGTTTTCTTCCCAAAAAAACCTTTAAAAACACAGGACACGCACACAGTTTTCACTGTGCAATGTTGTAATATTTTAGGGCTGGGATTGCAAAGTAAGATCGGCCAAGCTTTTGCGATTGCCTGACGCACCCTAAAGATAAACCCACAGTTCAAATTACCGTAGTACATGGATCTGATGCAAATCTACAGAAATCTACAAGGAAGCAAAAACTCCAATGAGTTTTAAACCGGGAACCTCTTGAGGAAGCATTTAGGATGGCTACCCAGCCTTACGTGGATGCAAATTTTACTGGAAACGCCACTTTAGGGCTAAATGATTGATCCAGAAGCTGATTCTCATCGGTAATCCAGCAGGCTTCAGGGTTCAAGATTTGGTGGAAATCAAACCATCAAAAGAAGGGGGACACATTTCTACATACCGTTGTTAAAGGCTTATTATTATTTCGAATGCTAAAAGCCTTATAGCATTATTATTATTTTGCTCAGAGACACTCAACCAAACCAGGCAAACTGCAACCCAAGACTAAAAACGAAATAAATGTGTTTACCGTGACTTCAGAGCTAGCTTTGTGCACTGTGCGGCAAACTGATTTAAATGCGATTTTTAGAATTCAAGCCTAACTTGAGGGAGGTTCCCACAATATGGCAAAACCAAGCGGCGTCTGGTCTGCCTACATATAAAGGAAATCAGGCAAACCTATGTGGAGTCCGCCGTAAATTTCGAAGATCAATCCAACGCACGGCCTATATATAGCATTTCGTGTGGAATCTTAAAACCACCACATAAATAGCATTGCGTGTGAATGTAACCCACCACTTTGCGAGGGGCAGCCTTCCTCAGTTAAGGGCCCAGCGGCCCTCTCGCAAGGGCAAAACCGAGGAGAGGGGGGGAAGAAGGGTTACAAGTAGTTTGAATCCCGACACGCCCATGAGGAATTTTTTTTTTCAGCTGCAGCAACATAACGCAACGCCAAGAACTGGGGTGGGAGGGAAAGTACTGCAAGTTAACCGGAAGGCTGCTCTCAAGCTCCCACTTCGTACGAAAGGAGGGGAAGCCAAGCTGCCCTCGACACCCCCCACCTTTCCCTACCCCACCCCCCATATGCGAGGATAGGGATCTCTCTTTTTTGGGGGGAAAATGCGGCGTCCCCGACGCGCGTGGCACCACCTCGCCGATCTCCGCCCAGCGGATCCAGAAGTAGGGGTGGGGGTAAGCAGGCGATGCCCCACGGGCTACCATCTTGGGTGCAACAAGGCGAAAGAAGGGGGCCTCCGCAGAGCTGACCGACGGGAAAGCGTGTTTCCCCCCCCAACCACCAGCATCGACTTGCAAAAGCTCCACGCTCGGGGGAGGATGGAGGGGAAGGAAAGGGCGCGTCGTCCGCAGAGGCGGCCAAAGCCACGGTGCGCAGCGCGGGGAAAGAATGGTCGGAAAGGACAAGCTCAGGGTCAACTCGCGAGGCTTTGTAGCGCCCAAGCTCTAACCTGCCGCCTCCTTCCTAAAAGGCGCGTCCAGCATAACCTTAGAATAGCCCAACCCCCCTCCGCTTTTCCGCCCCCCCCCTTTTTCCTGGCGCGAATCTTCCCCGCAGTCCCCCTCCCCGTCCGCCCTCCAAGCTATGCCACCCGGGCTCGCGCATGCGCCGCCCGCTCTACCTCCTCCCTCCCCCGAGCAGTTCCTTCAAGTGCGCATGCACAGAGGGCTTTCCAAAGCCAGCGCTTCAAACCCCCCCTCCCTTCCGCTCTTTCCCCATGCCACGTGTCCCCAAGCAGCGCTCGGCCCCCACGTGGGACTGGCCACGACGAACCAATCAGAGGATCGCCTCGCCCTTGAGCACGTAGGGCAAGCTGCCCCACGTGCGCAAACGCGCGGAGACGAGCCGGGCTCTCCGGCGTAAAGAGGAAGAGAGAGACGTTTCCAATCCTTTTCCGCCTTTACCCCTCTAAGCAACCAGGCGCTCACCTCGGTTGTGAAAGTGGGGAACGACCCGCACTTTATTTTTATAGCGCTGTTGAGGCGGACGCGGAAGAGTGGCAGTTCCAGTAACCAATGAAGTCACGGTTCTGTTGAGGCGGGGCGGAGGTTGCCCGAGACGCTCGGGTTACAGAGAGCCGAAGGGGAGGGGCCGTTTTTCCTAGAGAAGGAGGACAAACGTGGCCAATAGGAGGCGGGAAAGAGTCAGGAGGGGTTGCTGAGAGAATGAAGTGGGTGGAGACCGTGCGGACAGGCCAGCCAATGAATCGACCCGGTGGGCGTGCCTGGGGCGCCCCTGGCGCCAGCGCTGGGAATCCCCGTGCGCTCAGTGCCGTTTCCGCCCGGCCTGCTGAGGAGGAGCTGTTGGCTGCTCACTGTTGCCGCGGAGGGGGAGGGGCTCCCGTAGCTGTTGCTCGGTGGAGCTGAGGCTTTCGCTCCGGCCAGCTCTCTAGGAAACGCCGTGGCGCCGAGCAGGGCCTAACGCCGGGGGCCCGAGCAACGGGCCGGACAGGTCAGCCAAAGCAATTGAAGAAGAGGAAAGGTGCCTGTGGGCCGAAGGGGCCACTGTTGGGAGAAGGGGGACGTGGAGGGGGAGGGGCGGGAAAACTTAAGAGGGGGCTGTTTTTTTTTTTTTGCGGGTTCTCTCCTCGCTTCCAAGCCCTCGGGCCGCTTCTCTCACGCAACCTGCCTCCCGCCTTCCTTCCCCAGCTTCCAACCCCAGGAATTCACGCTTGAGGAAGGGATACGTGTGGTGGTAGGGGTGGAGGGTGGGTGGGGAGCCAAGTATTAAAAAGAGACGCTTTTCCAGGGGAAATGGAGGGAGGGGGGCGCCTTGCATTTTATGATTAGGAAGGGAAGAAGGGGGTCGTGCTCCCTTTCTCGTCTGCCTCCCGTATCCCTGCGTCTCCCTAGCCTGGGAGGCGTCTGAGTGCAAGGAAAGAGAGAGAGGAGAGAGGGGTGTGAGGGGATAAGGCGAGGGGGGGGGGGGAAGAGAGGAGAGGAAAGCTGGAGGGGGAATCCCCGCCGAGCCCCGCATGGAGGGAAGTCGGGGACGGCAGAGGGGGGAGGGGAGGGAGGGAGGGGGCGAAGGTAGAGCTGCTTTCCGTTTTGCTCCCACCCATCCCCCCACCTTCCTTCTGGGGTTGGGGATGAGAATATACACACACACACACAGCATTATGGCAGGCAGCCTTGCTCTCTTCCCCTCTCCCCTCCCCCACACCACCTCCACCTGTCTTGATTTTGGGGAGGGGGGATGGCTGGTGGTGGAAAGGGCGTGTGTGGATGTGGGGGTGGTTGGTTGTATGGAGGAAAGGAGAACGTGGGGTTGGGGAAGGAGGGAGGGCGAAGGGATCCCAGTGCATACACTGTTGTATGTAGGGTATCTCGGTTCCCAGACTTGGGTGCAGCCGGTGGGAACCAGCCAGTCCGATCCACACGCATTATATGGGGGAGGTCTTGAGGGGAGGGAAACGTGGGGGAAATTCTTCCTTTGGGACGAGGGGAGTTGGGGGGGGGGGCTCTCGCTTCCAAGCAGCTGGTGTGCCAGGAAAGTGTGTGCGTGTGCGTGTGTATTACTCCTGGGCGAGTTCACCGCTGCCTCCCCTCGTTCCTTTCCTCCTCCTCCTCCTCCATGTGCTGAAACAGCTTCCCCTGAGCTGCTCCTTCCTTCCCTCCCTCCCTCCCTCTCTCCTCGCTGTCTGCTTCTGACTTGCTGGCTCCTTCAGGCAATGGGGGAGGAGGTGTTTGACCTGCATTTTCTGCTTTCTCATGGTGCTCGTGTAAGCCATGGTGGAGCACTTTAATCGTCCCTTTCTCTCTCTTTATTTTCTCCCCTTTGCTGTTCGAAGCCGAATATGTGGCCTGATTTTCGTCGTTTGTCATGTGTATGTGTGTGTGTGTGTACAGTGTTTCTTTTTTTTTTAAAGAAGCTGTGCTTTCGGTTGGCACCTCTGGATCCCAGCACTTTTTTTAACTGGCAACTCTGGTTCCCTTGTAAACACAGCAATAGTGCTGGAGCAAGGTCGTCAGAGCCCCTAGTCTCCCAACAGTTGTCCTTCGTGCCACCAGCAGCTTAGGACTTGAAACAGAGCTGCCTTGTGTTTGTGAGGAGTCTTTTTTGGAATTGGAGGAAGATGATTTGGTTTTGAGGGAAGGGGTTTGTGAAGGCAGATAATCTTTTTAAGAAATGCATTGCTGTGAGACATTTTGGTGCATACAATTAATGGGGGGGGGGGTCCTGTACCAAAGAAGTAACTCTCTCACACCCCCTGTTTAGTGAGATCTTTGCAATAAAGAACAGAAATATACTACTGAATTTCCTTCTGCTTTAGTTTTCTTCTTTAAGTAAATAATAGCCCTTGCAGGGTGGGCCTCCTGCAAATTCTTTACCTGGTAGTATTTCAGGTTCATAGGCAAGAGGTGCAGAACAGTAGAATATATTGATTTTGTCTTGGAGGGGGATGAGGCTGCAGTTCCAATATTTTTTTTACAAATATCTGTTTTGGCTTGCAGAAACATTTTCTAATTGAGCCTTCTGTGGGGGACTGTGGATATGGGTCATGGCAAGACAAAGTTGTATTACTTCCTTAATGGTGTGTAGGATTATCCCTTTTCACCTATGAAGGTGACATCAGACACTGCCCCTCCCACACACGAACACAGTTCGCCTAGGAAGTAGGTTTTGCAGCTGTCTCTTACAGCACAGAGGTGACTGAGGGTGTTTTGCCTTGTGTCCTGTGGGTGTGTGTTCAAGGCAGTGACAAGCAGCTAATGTTGGCTCTGGAGCTTTGGTTGCTACGTGAGAAGCTTCAATAGTGTTGGCTGCTGTCTCTAGGGAAGGACAACAGCACAACCTCCATTAGTGCTGCACTTAGGAGATGGCTGGTTCACGTACTGAAAAGGGATTCTTCATTAGGGCATGAAATTCAGAACCAGAAGATGGCTTTTCCTACTCCCTGCACAAATATTTTTCCTGAATTTCATTTGGATGTCGTTTAGAAATCAAGACATGTCTTCTCTCTCATTTGTCCAAGATCGTGAGAATTGATCAGATACTCTATTTCTAAAGTGAGAGAGATGCAGTCCCTGTAGCTGCAGTCTCTCTCTGACTTTACCCTCCCTCCAGTAAACAGAGAGCCAGATGCTTTCCTTATTGTTTGTAGGTCTCTTTCCTCCCTTTGCTTTGCCTGGGCCTCACTTGCCTTATTGAGAGGAATTTCTGCTTTGTGTAATGGGTGTGTACAGCAGGCACAAGTCTTGCACTGAGAACATTTTCCATTCATGGCGTGTGCAGCCAAAATATGGCACATCTTGCCCTCCAAATGTCATAAGAACATAGTCTCATGAACGTGAAGGGGAATTACACTTACCTACCTAGTTAGACAAGAAGTATATGCTGAATTGCTTAAGCCAGGTTTATATCTGATATCCACCTTATCTCATAAGTAGAAAACAATGGTTATAGTATATTTCTGGTGCTTAATGTTACTGTCCAGTTTCAAAATCTTGTGAACTCTTATTATACACAAGTCTCAAAATCTTGATAGTTATCCTAGTTTCATTCCAGAGACAAATAAGATCGACTTTCCTAAGAAAGCTCTGATAGTTACTAAGGGGATTTTGATCCTTCCTTGATACTTGGTGGCCTGCTTGGTCTATCAGGAGGCATAGTGCCAAAGTGGCAATTAAATGGTAAAACACAGGCCTGATTTTCATCATAGGAATGGTGTAAGGGGAGGGTGCCTGCAGACAGTATCAGTGTTTTTTTGGAAGTAACTTCTTAAGTGGTTGAGAAAACGGAAAACTATAAAGCATATTAGCAGAAATACATACCTCCATTCTCTTCCCCAAAACAGTTTCAGCCTGTAAAATGGCAGTGTGGGGAGTTTAAATTGGTGCTCAGTTTTGGTTTATTTGTAAATTCTATTGAAATGTAGTGAGTGGCTCCATGTTCTGTTCAAATTGAAACAAGAACTTCCGTACTTATAGCATAACTTCCCTGTAATCAGCATCTTGATTTTAGCACACTTAAAAAGATAAGGTACAGTAAATGACAGCCAATAGAAATGAAGCCTTAACTTTTAGAGGTCTTCAGTTTAAAACTATTAACCATTCCAAAGAAACCATTCAGCTAATTTCAGGGCTACAGTATTACTCTTCTTGCCTTATCTTCATATTAACCTCCTCAACTAGCAGGTATCAATACATTCAGTAGAGTGTTTTGTCTCCTGTGTTTATCATTTAGGGCTTTGTTTCTAGTTTGCTTTTGGAATGGAAGATAGCTTTATCTTTAGGTATTATGCTTAGTCTTTAAAAATGTAAAAACCCCAAAACACATACATGGAAGGAGCAATGAGTCTGTGATTCAGGTGGGTAAATATCTGGATGATACAGTTGTGGAATGGTTCCCTGGGATCTGTTGGGTGAGGAATTTAGTCCTTGAGTTTAATATCCCTGTTATAAGTTACTGTTTTTAATCATAATGAACATTTTTTATTTTTGTCAGCATGACCACTAATTAGCAGTTTACTAAGAAAACTATACTGATTGAATTGCATCTCGTCATTTATCTTTTAAATTGAATTACTTTTCTCTCCTGAAATCACAGGTTACCACAATGAAAATATTAAATGAAACATGAGATTGTAAGCTTAGTTGATGGGGCTCCTAACAGAGGGAGGCAGTCTGATGCCCATTGATACCAAAGTGGCCACGGACTCATCCCTAGTGCCTGCCTATTCCCCTGCTACAGCTTCTTTCTGCAAAGCAAAACATAAAATCTTTAACTTGATATTTACTTCAAAGAATGGCTGAAATTTGAAATGGAGGATGGCTTCAGCCTAAAGCTTTTTTAAAAAAAACAATTTGCATCCTTGGGGACTAGGGAAAGTAGTTGACAGCAGTTTCACCAAAAATGTGAGCATTTGAGAGCCAGATACCTTCCTTGATTATCACTTGTGAACTGGGAAACTCACATAGCAGCCATTTTGTAAAAACACTCACTGCATTTCAAGTGCACCAACTTGTCCAAGAGGCTATGCATGTCCTTAATAAATCCTTAAACTCACCTTTTGAGGACACTGATTCTTGAAACTATAACAATGCATTGTTTTGGAACTTCTAATCATGTTTACAAAAATTAAGATGGTAGAAACCAGTAGAAATAATTTAATCATTTCTTTCCTAATGTAAAGGAATGAGGAACTGAATGAAATGCACAGGATTTGGAAAATTGGAAAGATTTATTTATCAAGCTTGTATAGCCAACTATCTCTTCACCATGCTAACATATCTTATTTATATTAAAGATAATTCTGGAACACTACTCTTGTTATCAGAGAACACATTGCTATAATGTGAATATAGAATATTTTCCATGGTAGGAAAGGCAGCATCTAGACCGGGTAGACGCCTCTGCTCTCATTGGAGGACTGAGTCTGGGCAAAGTTTAAGTCCCGCCCCCGTCACCGGGCATGCCCAGTTTCGACTCAGTTCACTCAATGAGGACGGACGCGTCTTGAAGAGCTCCAGTGTAGCTGCTGATTTCTTTAAGGGAAAAAAATTCAAAAAGGAAAATAAAGAAGGTACTTGGGCTCGTGACTGCTCCTAGAGCAGCGCGCAAGGGGATTTTGCCTCTAAGCCCTCGCTGGGCGCGCAGGCAGCAAGGCAGAAGCCAGGGGGGGTTCTCCTTAAGCCGGATCTGCCGGCGTTGGAGGCAGTGCTCCCCCCCAGGAAATCCGGGTGGCCCCAGGGGTGCCCATCGGCCCGGGAAATGCTCCGCCGCTCGAATCTAACTTCTGTCCCCTCCCCACCGCGGAGCGACCCAGGGACGCCCAGAACGACGCTGCAAGCTCAGGGGCTTCGCGCCGAGCCATTGGGAGCCTTTTCGGCAGGCTTGCCGGCCTGCAAGGTGCGCGGCAGCGCGTGGGCGGCTGGCGCTAGACTGCTGGTGCGTATGCGCGCTCCAGCCCAGATTGCAGGGGGGAAAAGGCACGAAGAGCCCAGGAGGCGCAAGAAGCCTCTATCCATTGATTCCTGCAGTCCTTTCCATTGCGAAGCGAATTTCTAGCACGATGGAAGGGCCTTCCACTTCAGGAACCTCAGCGGAGCTTCTGGAGCCTATTGCTGGGTCTTCCACTGCCTCTGTGGAACCTGCAGGTGACCTGGGTCCCCAGCCTGTCCCCTCCACTTCTCAAGCAAAGGGGAAGGGGAAAGCCCCAGCTAAGGGTGGAAAGGCCCCCAAGAAGACTGCTAAAGCTAAGACCACTGCTACCCCTTCTAGCTTTGAGAAGAGGAAGGAGAAAGCCCTGGATAGGCTGCACAGCAGAGCAGCAGGCAAGGCCCATGCCCAGGCCTCGCCCCTCTCTCGCCACTCACAGGCCCACCTGTCCCTGATGGCTTCTCCGGCGCAGGGCCAAGGGGGGGGGGGGGAATCTGCCATAAACCCAATCTTCCTCATCGATGTCTCGGGGATTTGGGGCCCAGGCCAACCATCTCTGGTGCCCGGGCCTTCCCAGGCTGAGCTCCTTCCCCCCATCATTCAGCGAATGGAGGTGCTTCCTTCCACTTCCACGGCCTTGCCCGTGCCCTTGCCTCAACCATCTCTGGGGGCAGCTAATATTCAAGACATCATCGCTGCCG
Organism: Rhabdophis nuchalis; assembly: GCA_039707465.1. NCBI lineage: Eukaryota > Metazoa > Chordata > Lepidosauria > Squamata > Natricidae > Rhabdophis > Rhabdophis nuchalis. Next base: position 42,921,077 of record CM077646.1, read on the forward strand.
CCATTTCTCAAGGGATTACAGCTGGTCTGTAGCACCAGGTGACTGGGCACCAACCTGTTCCAGCTCCGGTTGCAGTTCCTCCCCCTGCGGCTCCAGTACTAACTCCTGCGGAGGAACAGGAGGAGGAGGATGATCTTGACAGTTCTTCCAGCGCGGAGGAAGACGAGATCAGGGAAGGAGGTCTCTCTGAGGATGAAGGGAGGCGACCTGAGAAGAAGGCCTCTTCGGGCCTGTTTCCTTCAGCCCTTTTTCCTTCCTTGCTTTACAAGGCCAAGTCGGCTTCAAATTTTGGTCCAACAGCTGCCTCAACAGTCTCTGCCCCACGTCCGATGCTGATTTCGGCAGAGACCATGTTTGATGATGACGTCTTACCTTCTGAGACCATCCCGATGCCAAAGATCTTCGTGGATTTGGTTCAGCGCCAATGGGCCACGCCTACATTGGGACCAAGCCCGTCGGCTACGGATAAAAAGTTTTTCAATGTGGCCAATGAGATGGCGCAGTTTTTGTCTACACCTACCGTGGATGCTCCTGTCGTCTCCCTCTACAAGGCGGCCAATATGCCTGGGGCCCCTGAGGACGTCCTGAAACCGGAGGAGAAGAAGTCTGACCTCACCCTGCAACGTGGTCATCAGGCGGCGGCGTGGGCAATTTGGGCCGCCACTTCGGCCTCCTTCTTTACCCGCCCTTGCCTTCTCTGGCTCCAAGATTTGCAACAGCGCACGGCAATTGCCGATTTCAGGGCTCATCAGGACATAGCCAAGCTGGTGGCTGCCGTCCAATTTACCTCTGATGCCACCTTGGCCTCCGCCAGATTTGCATCCAGGGCCATGGCTTCCTCGGTGGCATCTCGACGGCTGTTGTGGCTTAGGCAGTGGCAGGCGGATGCGCGCCATAAGTGGCGTCTGGCTTCCGCCCCGTTTAAGGGCAATTCCCTCTTTGGGGATGCCTTGGACTCCTTTTTAGTTGAGAATAAGGATAAGCAGAAGGTTTTGCCCACTGCCCCTAAGAAGGATTTTCACCGTTCGGCACCTTATCCCAGACGTCCCTTTTGGGGGCAGGATGCCGGTTCGTCCTTTCGTTCCCCTGATTATGGCTCGTCCTTTCGAGGGGCGGACTATGGTTTCCAGGGGTTCCGACAGGGCAAGCAGTCCAAGCGCCCCTTTCGGGGGGGAGGGAACCGTTCCTACTGCCGGAACTAGTTCTTCGGCGGATCGGTATTCCATTGGGGGCAGGTTGGCCCACTTTGCAGGTCAATGGGATAGGACCACTTCCGATGTTTGGGTTAGATCTACTGTTAGGCATGGTTTGCTATTGGAGTTTTTATCACCTCCCCCGCTCTGTTTTCGAGCTTGCCCGGTTTCTTCCAACCCGGAGAGGCGCCGTCTCATGCAGGAGGCCATTCAGCATTTGCTTGAGATCCAGGCCATAGAGCCCGTTCCCCTAGACCAACAGGGCCAAGGTTCTACTCTTATTTTTGTGATCCCCAAAGCTTCAGGGGGTTGGAAAACCATTTTGGATTTAAAGAAATTAAACAGGTTTATTCGTTACAAGCGTTTTAAGATGCATTCATTGCAATCTATTTTGTTGGGCATTCGTCATGGGGACTTCCTCACTTCCATTGATCTGATGGAGGCCTCTTTTCCATCGCCCCCCAGCATAGGCAGTTCCTCCGTTTCTCCTACCTGGGGCACCACTTTCAATACACAGCCCTTCCCTTTGGGCTCTCCGCGCCCAGGGTTTTCACCAAGGTGTTGGCGGCTCTGTTGGCCAGTTTGAGGGAGGTCCCGATCCGACTGAATGCTTATTTAGATGACATTCTCGTTCAGTCATCCTCCCCAGGAGGGGCGCGCAGGGACCTAGCCTCCACCATTCAAGCCTTGCAGGTCCATGGGTTTTCCATTAACGTGCTCAAGAGCCACTTCCACTCGACTACCAAATTAGTGCATTTGGGGGCTTTGATAGATACGGTGGAGGGCAGGGTATACCTCTCTCAGGAACGTTTAGAGTCTCTCCGGGCCCTAGTGCGTCAGGTCATGGGGGATCCCAGACCTTCCTTGGCTTCCCTTTCTAAGCTTCTGGGAACCATGGTTTCCTGCATTGGGATTGTGCCTTGGTCTCGGCTGCATTCCAGGGATCTCCAATGGTTTCTCTTGCCATTTCAGAAGTGGCTCTTGAGTTGCTCCCTGGTCAGGGTGCGCCTTCCCATAGAGGTTTCCCATTCCCTTCACTGGTGGATGTCCCAGGCACTCACCAAAGGTCGTCTTTTCAAGGAACAGGACTCGCTGACTGTCACCACGGACGCCAGCCTGTTTGGTTGGGGGGCCCACTGTCAGGGACAGATAGCGCAAGGCCGGTGGGACCCCTCGGACCTGACTCACAGCATCAATTGGCTGGAGCTGTGGGTGATCCACCTGGCCCTCCGCCACTTCCTTCCCTTGCTGTGGGGGAGGCATGTCCTGGTGCTTATGGACAACATGTCAGCGAAAGCGCATGTGAACCGCCAGGGGGGCACCAGATCCCACTCCCTCATGGTCGAGGCCAGACAATTGGGTTGCTGGGCCGAGCGTCACCTCCCCTCCTTGACAGCAGAGCACATTTCGGGGGTGTCAAATGTACAAGCGGATTGGCTCAGCTGCGAGGTGATGGACAATGCGGAGTGGCGCCTGTGCCCTCGGATATTCCAGGACATTGTGGCTCACTTTGGCGTGCCGGTGATAGACCTCTTTGCCACTCCCTCCAACACCCAGATTCCGAGGTTCTTCTCTCATTTTCCGTCGAGGGGGTCGGAGGGCGTGGACGCTCTGCGGTGCAGCTGGCCCTCCGGCCTACTTTATGCCTTACCTCCGCTTCCTCTTCTCCCCCGGGTCATCCAGAAGGTCGTGGCAGAGAAGGCGGAGGTCATCCTTCTGGCTCCTCATTGGCCCCGCAGGCCTTGGTTCGCGGACTTGAGGAGTCTGTCGGTGGAACGACCCTGGAGGATTCCCAGAGACCGGATCTCTCTTGTCCAGGGGTCTCTGGAACATCCGGACCCGCAGTGGTTCCAGCTGACCGCCTGGCGCTTGAGCGGAGCATCCTGAGGCAGGACAACTCCTCCTCCAGGGTCATCCAGACGATCCAGGCCTCCAGACGAGCCTCCACGAACTGCATCTATGATTCCACCTGGCGGTCCTTCTTCCGTTGGTGCTTGGGTAAGTCCATTCACCCTCTCCGGGCTACTATTCCACAGGTCCTGGAATTTCTCCAGACAGGACTGGACAAAGGATTGGCTCTGAACACCATCCGACGTCAGCTGGCGGCCATCTCTTCGGTCCTTACTTGCGGGGGGTCCCCTTCCTTGTCGCAGATGCCTACGGTACGTCAATTCCTGAAAGGTGCTTCAAACCTGGCTCCCCCGGTGGTTCACCGATATCCCTCTTGGGATCTCCCCATGGTTCTGGACTCCCTCACTGGCCCCCCATTCGAGCCGTTGAGGGAGGTTTCGCTGAGATTTCTAACTTTGAAAGTCGCCTTTCTAATTGCCATTACCTCGGCTCGCAGGATCTCGGAGCTTCAGGCCCTGTCGGTCAGGGATGACCTTTTCGTGTTTCACCAGGACAGAGTAGTTTTGAGATTAGACCCCTCCTTCATCCCGAAGGTGTGTTCCTGTTTCCACCACTCTCAGGAATTGGTGCTGCCCAATTTCTGCCCAGATCCCACTCATCCGCTGGAACGTAGGTGGCACGCCTTGGACGTTCGGAGGGCCCTTAAGATCTATCTCAAATGTACGAGGCCCTTTCGGACTTCGGAATCTTTATTTGTGTCCTTCCAGCTGGCTTCCCAGAGCAGGAAAGTTTCTTCCGTGACCATCGGTCGTTGGCTCCGTGCGTGCATTGCTATGGCCTACCAGGCTCGCTCCTCGACGGTCCCGGGACGTTTAACTGCTCACTCCTCGAGGAGCGCGGCTACCTCGGCTGCCTGGGCAGCCCAGGCTTCCCTCCAAGAGGTTTGCAGAGCGGCCACCTGGTCTTCCCCTTCGCCTTTCATCACTCATTACAAGTTAGATTCCTTTGCTTCTGCGGATTCGGCCTTCGGCCGGAGGGTCCTCCAGTCAGTAGTTCACGCTGAGAGGTCTGACCAATTGTGATTCCCGCCCAGGGACACCTCCAGCTTTGGTACGTCCCAGTCTAGATGCTGCCTTTCCTACCATGGAAAAAGAGCGTTGGTTCTTACCTGAGACGCATCTTTTCATGGAGGGAAGGCAGCATCTAACCCCACCCTGGGGGATTTCTACATCCTGTTCTTGTTTACCTGGTTACCTGTTTGGTCCTGTGTGTTTTTTGCTACGTGACTGTACCTCTCAGCTGTTACATAGACTTCTCCTTGGATCTGGACCTGACTGGACTTCAACTTCCTTTCCTGTTCAAGACGCTTCGAGTCTGGGTTTTCTTCGTCGAAACTGGGCATGCCCAGTGACGGGGGCGGAACTTAAACTTTGCCCAGACTCAGTCGTCCATTGAGAGCAGAGGAGTCTACCTGGTCTAGATGGTGCCTTCCCTCCATGAAAAGATGCGTCTCAGGTAAGAACCAATGCTCTTTCACATTACAGATATGTGAATATCTGTAGAATATAGAACTAGAATATAGTAACAGAACTACTGTTTTGGAATATTTCTTAAGAGCTGGAGAGTTGATGGCACAACTCACCTATATATCTAATGAGGAGAACAGAAGGCTTTCCTATACTTTGGAATATATAACTTGCCTTTTGAACATTTTAAGCCTATTGGTAGTTAGATGAATAACCTTCAGGTCACGTAAATGAAGTTTATTTATTTATTTTATTTATTTATTGGACTTCTAGACCGCCCCCTCTCCCCGAAGGGACTCGGGATGTCGGTTTGACATTTTTCTACTGTAGAGGATTCCCATTAACAGTATTCAGAAGTAATGTTTGTTCCACTGGACTCAGCCTAAGGGTAGGACTTGACTAAATTGCTAAGAATATTAGTCTACTTTTAAAATATAGCCAAATAATGCAGAATATTCACGTTAACCTTTTCATGATTTAAAATTTTCATAGATGTCCTTCTTTTACCAATGCATTATGCTGAAGGCTTGTACATTCATATTATTTCCCCTGAGATTAAATTTGTTCCAGTTTTCTATTCCAATGATTCGTACTGAAAAAATATTTTTAAAAAAGAAACTTGTAGCTTAAAATTAAACCTCTGACTGATTGCTCTCACTGAAAACTCATACTATGAATAGAAAGACAGCTGAACTAAATAAATGAACATTTAAAGGGAAATGGTTAGAAGTCATTAAAACATTTATCTCGTGTTTAAATTCTGACTTATTTTATTTTATACAAAAATAGCCAATTTGGTCTAATGGTTAAGGCATGAGGCTAAAAAAACCAGGAGAATATGAGTTTTAGTTCTGTCTTAGACATGGCAGTCAACTGGGTGACCTTGGGCCAGCCATTCTCTCACAGCCAAACTCACTGCACAAGGTTGTTTTGAGGAAAATAGGAGGAAAGAGTATTTATATGTTTGTTGCTTTAAGTTATATATAAAAATAATAAATGGGATAAGAAGTCTAAAATTAATAAAAATAAATTTAAAAATACAATTCTTATAAACCTCAGGGTCTGTTGGAATTGATTTTGTGCCTTGAAAACAGTTTCAGAAAAATGCAGATTAAAAATGGTGGCTTTCAGCCATAAATCAGACATATTTAGTCTAAACTGAGCGTTCCTACATGCCATGCAAATCAAGGTAATTTGAAATTAGATAGCCAGTCTTTCAAGTTATGGGAAAACGTTTTGGTAAGCTTTTTACTTAATATAAGTTGATGTTTAAATTTTTTTATTTTAATTTCTAAAGCAAGTGACTTTAGAATAAGCAAATGAACACTTTAATTTGCATTGTCATACTCTCACATATATTCTCTGTAAAGTCCAGTCCAATACAAAGTTTGTATATCTATATTATGACCTATATTATATAACTTGGTGTCTTACATATAAATCACGTGTGATAACGGGACAAAATCTAAGAAATATGCCTTATTCTATCATCTATTAAATTGTTTTTGAGAAGCAAGCTGTTAAGTGAATACTAGTCAGTTCCTTTGTTCTTTGTCAAAAATGGTCACAACTTTGTTATTTCCTTCCGATCTCAAAATTCTTGCTATGTTTCCTGAATGACTTATGACAATTTATGTTGCCTTTCCATCATTGTTACTGTTGTGTACCTTGTAATTCTCACTTTGAATTTGAGATAAAAACTAGCTATTTGTGAATGTTATCATGAGATTTGTAACCGAAGTCAGATTTGGACAAAATGGATTAATTTTATACCTGTCATGCACTGCAGTAGATTGCATTATGTACTACACTGTCTGCATGTTTTTATAAAGTCAACTAAAATGAAGAATTAGAAGAACCATCTGGAACCATCTAGAATCAAATGTTTGTTCCTTCATAGTTCTGCCATTTAAATTTGCAAACAAGGATAGAATGGTATAGGTTGGAATCTGATATGTACATGGGCTTGCACATTTCTTTAAATGCCTATTGAAAAATGAACATTTATCAAGGAAGTCGTGTTAAAGCAGCTGTACATTTTTTAGAAGATTGTTTTCAGAGCCAGAGCATTAATTTTGGAACTTGGTTCATGCCACTGAAGCTGCAGTAGTTTCTTAGTATCATGCTTTATTCTCATTTAGTGAATTATATTTAACTACAGGTACTGTTGCTGATGTTTTGGATAGCTTATTTTTTTTTTATAAAAAAATAATTTTTCAAATTAGCTTAAACCTATTCCTAACTTATTTGTTATCCTTTAAATAGGGGTAAGCTAAAACAGAAATACATTTTCAAACAAAGGTTTCTACCAGTTGGTTTATGTAGTTGTTAGTCAACATTTCCTGTTTGCTGGAATGCTACAGGCTCTGGTCAAGCTATTCCAGTTTCTTGCTTGGTTAGCTTTAATATGCTGAGCAAACCCCCCTGTTTCTAAAAATGGTTGTTTTGTGTTACTTACACTGTACAGGTTAGATAGAGTTTTCTTTTGTGTTCGGTGCCAGTAAATGAAATTAAGATTTTGAACTCTGTTTGCTGTAAGTGAAACAAACCATTCGTTCTATTTACATGATGTGAAAACATTGTTTATATGGCTTATTTTTTCAGTATGTATGAGGAAATTATCATGCATACAAGTGGAAGAATTTTAAGTATAACCTCATTTGTTCTGTAATAAAGATATTGAAATATGTCTATAATTCATTAATCAACAACTTTCTGCTGTCCAGATGTTTTTGACTACACTTTTTTGGGGGTATTTTATCCCCATGAATGCTTCTGGTTAGTGGGGGATGATATTAAATGCCTGAGATATTAAATATTATCCTCTGCTATATGATAGGCTTGAGGCCCTATCACCCGATGACAGGTGTGGATGGGAGGAATCTTCATCCACGCTATAAATGGGTCAATTTCAACAAGATTAAATGAAAATGATGGTTATAGAAGATCTGTAGTAGCTTGTTTTCCCTCTGCATTTTTGGCTAATGAACACTACAAATCCAAGCATGTTGAACTCCACCTTAAAACTCATTGCATGCTGGGACATGTAGGCTCATATTTTCTCAAGCAAAACCAGCCATTTGCTTAACATTTGGTGTTTCATATTCAAATCTTGTCCAGGCTTTAGTCGTAACTTGTAAGATGTTAAATTAGTTCTTTATTTAAAATTAGTGTCAGATGTAACTCGCTTTTAAGAAAATTAGTCAGTAGAGTCATTATAAAAGATAAAACAAATGTTACCTAAGGTTTTTTGCACCAGGATCTATTTCACTACTTGCTTTATTCATTATTGAAGATAACTGCATAAACATCCCAAAAAGCAACTCCTTACTTTACAATGCATCAATGTATCAATCATATTACAGTTATTTATGGTTGGGAATTAAATAGAATTGTTACTGCAGAAGGAAACTCAAGTTAGTTCCCAGAAATAAAATAAATATAGTTGCATCTTTTCTGATTAACAGATTTTATTAAACTGCATAAGCTTCATCAGATGCACAGAATGGATAAAGGAATGGAGGATTTAAACTGGGATGAGAGAGAGTAAGGCAGGTTGCTTATACAGATATAGGTTTCATTCCACCGTTTAATAGTTTTTATTTTTCAATAATGTACTGTTCACATTAAGTGGTGGTGAAGAATTGGCCTAGTAAATATTTCGCCTACTGTACATTTCTCTCAAAAGTTACATTTTAACCTGTTGTATATATTTAATTAGTTTATGGCCTATATGTTGGTTTAATTTTAATTTACAGCTTATAAAGGCTGCAATTCTACTCAGTCAAAAAGCATTTTTCTATGAAGATTTGTAACTGAATATGAATTGATATTAAGAAAAATGAACCAGATGGCTTTTACTGCTTGCTTACTGCATTGATCATTCAAACCATTAAAACAAAGAGCTACAAGTGGTATTGCAAGGAATACTTACAATTATCTAGGACAGTGATGGCTAATCTTTTCTGGACCGAGTGCCCAACACGCACGCCCGAACCCCCCAAATGCAATGTGCACGCGGCCCCCACACATGTTTACCCTGCACGCCCCCTGCGCATCCGCGACAGAGCCCTGAAGACCAGCTGGTTGACGGGAGGGGTACGCGCATATGCGGCAGAACTGAACTGCGGTGACAGCTCGCGTGCCCACAAAGGGTGCTGTGTGCCACCTCTGGCATGCGTGCCATAGGTTCGCCATCATGGATCTAGGAGGTACAGATGAAGACCCATATAACTCTCCCAACAAGCTTTTGATAAAAGTAACCATTAGATGTTCTGTATTTTTTTGAATATGCAATAATTAAGCTTAGTGAAGGTAGTTGTCTTCCATGTAGGTTTTAAAAATGCATATTGGAGATTTATACCCCCTTGGGCATTTTGAGTAGATGTGGGCCCAGTCAATGAAACAGGCTGAATAAGTAAGGAAGTAGACTAGGAAGTGCTGGGGAAAGGTTCGTTGGCTGCCTTACAATCAGTATTTGTGCAGCAACTAAAGTACAAGTGTGGCAGCTCTTCCTTCCCAGGGAAAAAAAGCATTCATTTCAGGGAACAGAATACTTCCATTTAGAAAACATGAAAGACATTTGTGTGATCAATCTTAGCTATGAATGCAGAAATTACCTTTGTTTCTTAAAGTAAAATTCACCCTTTTGCTGTTACAATTTTATATATTTGTATGGTATTACAAATCTCAATTCTGTTGGCTATTATGTGAATTGACTGGTATATGAATAACAGTAGAAGAGACTGAATTATGATCATACTATTTACTAAAGTTTTAAAAAGGGGAAGAATCTGAGTAAAAAATGCCAAAAAAAACCTCAAGCTATGTTCACTCATTAAGATTAAACATGATTTGCTTTACTGCAGTTTACAGCCTAGTGTATTTTGTGAACTCAGCTAATTGTGACATATTCATCAAACCATTGTTAAGATGCCTAAATATGAAACTTGAACCCAGTTACTATTTAGAGATGTGATTTGTTCTATTGTATGTATGTATGTATGTTGTGTTTGTGCTGATAAACAAATAAACAAGGGAGACTAGTATAAATCTATTTCAAGCTATTTAGCTCTCATCAGCTAGCCATACCCTTACTAGAATTTGAATAACCTGGGTTATTTTACATGTAAGGCAATTGTAATTGCCACTAATATGACACAGTACGTACGTACGTACACACACACACACACACACACACACACACACACACACACGAAGGCAGTATATATTGTACTCCAGGGATGGTAGAAAGAAAGCACTTTTAATATGACAGATGTAGTTTCCTAATACCAAATATAGTTAAGAAAGAACATCAGTCAGCTAAAGAGTCTGTCTTTAGCCTCTTTCCTCTGGCTTAAGTTTCTACACTGTATAATGAACAATTTATTTTGAAAGTGAGTGAAATAACTATTCAATTATGAAATTGCCTTCCTTAACTTATATATTTAAAAATGTTGATATAAGCAAGAAACTAGTTTTTAGAAAATGTACATTATTGCATTGCATTCAACATTTCATTCAACATTTCAGAGTGATGTTAGTTCAATTTGAATAAGCATGATCAGTGTCATATTGGATCGGGACGCCCTTCGCACAGTCACTCATGCCCTCGTGACATCCCGACTGGACTATTGTAACTCTCTCTACATGGGGCTCCCCTTGAGGTGCACCCGGAGGCTTCAGTTAGTTCAGAATGCGGCCCCGCGAGCAATTATGGGCACCTCTAGGTTTGCCCACGTAACACCGCTCTTGCGCGAGCTGCACTGGCTACCTGTCGTCTCCCGGGTGCGCTTCAAGGTGTTAATTATCATCTTCAAAGCGCTCCATGGCTCGGGACCTAGCTATCTGCGAGATCGGATCCTGCCCCACACATCCTCACGACCGATTCGCTCCCACAGAGAGGGGCTTCTCCGGGTGCCGTCCACTAGACTTTGTCAGCGGGCGACGCCCAGGGGAAGGGCGCTCTCTGTGGCGGGCCCGGCCCTCTGGAACGACCTTCCCCCTGATATTAGGACGACCACTGACCTCCGCTCCTTCCGTGTAAAATTGAAGACCTATCTCTTTCGACTGGCCGGCCTTGAATAGTTCTCTCTGTCTATTGACTCCAAATTTTAGTGGGTTCTTAATCTTATATTTTTAGCACGGGTAAATATTATTTAATTCTATTTTAATGTATGTATGTTGTATTTATTGTATATTGTTTTTAGCTTTGCCTGTGCACCGCCCCGGGTCCCTGTGGGGAGAGGGTGCGGTTAATAAATTTCAATTTCAATTTCAATTCAATTTCATAGCTTGGAGTCAAGATACTAAAAAAATCAAATGATAGTTAAATATTTTAAAATGTGAACTTTTATCCACAGTAAACTAAAAGATTGAATGCCAATAGACAAATGAAAATACATCCATGAAATGTAGAAGATGTTTAGATGGTTTTAAACTGGGATTAGACACAATTTTATAGAAAATAAAGTTGAATGAATAAAATTAGATGTGTTTGAATATTATAGTTGTAGATATTTTGTAGAATATTATAGAAAATAAAAGTTGCTGAGGCTACTATGATAAGTAGCCTTAGCATAGTAAGATACATATCCATACTTCCTCTGCTGTTAGCATAGTCCTGAATGGTATTTGCTGGGAAAGAAGCAACCCTAAAGGGCCTTTGCTGTCTTGTTTTTCCAAAAGGATTTGATTTATCATAGTGGGAAACAAAATGCCTGACTAGATAGTATTCAGTCTGATTCAGCAGAGCTTTTCTTATTAAAGTTAAATATTTTGCTTAGACTACTGGTGTTAATGGTGAGACGTTCTAGTAGTGCTATCAATAGTTGCTCCTTTAGCAGTTATCTATGTACTTAGTCTGTATAAATTTGACAAATATTCACATAGATTAGCCTAGGTCTGTCCATATTCCAAGAAAGAAATTGAGACACAGTTATGGTAAATGGATATATGACCTCCTTGCATTCTTTTGCTTCTGTCTCCTTTGTGCCTCTGCTTGCATTTGGATTGGTGCCACCATATTGTTTAGTGGAATTTGACCCTTAGATGGTAGCCTAAATATTCCAAGCCTAAACTTGACTCCTTTTCTATCTAGCAGCTGAAGATCTTGAGACAGCAATACTAAATTCTCAATAGGTTTAGGAAAAAAGCATTCCCCAACCCTGGAAGTCTTTACCCCAACCCTGGAAGTCTTTAAAAAGATGTTAGACAGCCATTTGTCTGAAATGGTATAAGGTTCCTGCCCACGCAGGGGGTTGGACTAGAAGACCTACAAGGTCCCTTCCAACTCTGCTATTGTATTGTATTGTATTGTATTGTATTTTGTCCAGCCATAATTTCCAGTTATCTCTCATGTTCCCTTTTATGGTCAGTTCCGCCACAGCTGTAGCCATGCTTCACTCTTCAGCTCCAAATTCTGAGAATTAACTTTTCTTACGTGCATAAGATCTCCTAGCTGTTTAGTCACATACCACCTATTCTCTTTTTCATATAAACTTCAGCTATCTATATCTCACAGCCCTTCTGTTTATTGTTTCATTAATTGTCCCATTTTCTCTTTTCCATTAATCATAAATTTTTCAAAGCAGATTGCATTTAGAAATTCTGTAAAGTACATGTCTTGAAACTAGGCCCATCCCACTTAATTTTTATTGTAGATAAATTACTGCTGACTTTTAAGAGAATAAAGAAGCTACATCAAAACATGGCTGTTTTGCAGATGATCCAATTGCTGTTCCATATGATTAATCACTAAACATTTTAATGTTCTATAGTGAAATATTTTCATAGCATCTTACTCTAATAACTAATATAATCATAATTCAGTTATTCTTTTCAACTTACATTCAGAAGTTTGAATCTCAAACTAAAATTGCATTGGTGATACTTTTCCAAATCACTTTTTAAGAGGATAGTGTCTATTAATGATGTCGTTCCCAAACATTAAAATACTTATAAAAATCTGATTGGAAGGAAAAAGTGATATACAATTCTAATATTTAAGGGATATGTATAGTATTTGATGTTTTAGCAGCACAGAGGATTTGCCTCTTGTTTATAATTCTAGCCCTAATGTAGGTTTTGGCTCCATCCAGACATGAGGAAGGTGTACCCTATAGATTAGGGGTACCCAACCCCCTGGTCCATGGGCCGACACTGGGCTGCGACATGCCAGAAACCGGGCAAACAACTGAAGCCCCATCCGTGGAAACCAGGCCCCCTTCGGTCTGCAGAAAAACCTCTCTCCACGGAATCAGACCCTGGTGGTTGGGGACCACTGCCATAGATGTTACTTTATGCTCTTCAACATACATAGACATTGTTGAAGGAAGCTGATCATGATCAACAGCTATTAACTTAGAGATGGCAGTGCAACCATCTCGGAAGGTTATTTTCTGGGAGACTTGTGGGCTTCCTTGTGCAGTTGGTTGGCCACTGTGGGAACAGGACTAAGATGATCCAGGGCTCTCATAGTTTAGTAATGGCAATATCTGGAGAATCAGATTCCCCATCATCTCGGCTTGGGTTCACTACAGGGACGTTTTCTTGTATAACCCCTTGTATTTTTTAGAGAAATGGTTTTTATTTGGATAGGTACGTTTGTTCCATGCCTTCCAAACCTTTGTTTAAAAGCCCTTTGAAAATTTGTTTCAAAATGTTCCTAAATGCTAGTAGGTGATTTGAGCAGTTTCGTTGTGCTTGGTTATATAGTAATACAGTATTGTAAGTAATTGCATTGTTGTATTGACCACATACAAACATCATCAGTGCCTAAAACCTGTCTAAAAGAACAAGTTCTTATTATTTCAAAGAAAAATTCAATGAAATAGGCTTCCAAATGGATGATTTACAATTACCTAGGCTCATACAAAGCACCTCTTTTTGAATTGTTGAAATAGCCCTCTCATGTCAGTTGCAAAGCTTATGTGGTTATTTTAGAAGTAGCTGACTTTGCATGCATGTGTGTGCACATCCCTTCTATTAAACTTTCAAATAGTTTTGACCAGAACGTAATGCTTAGACGTTGATTCATCAACAACATAATCTCCATTCAACTCCACGAAGAATGGAAACCAAACTATCTGGTGAGAGAAAGTGTTCCTATCATCAAAACAAATGCTAGGCAGCACAATAAGAGGGACCCCGTAGAAAATTTCCCCAGAGCTAAGCATTTAATTTTGTTTTACTTCACCTCCTCCTTGGGGTCACTTCCTCTCTTGACTAGTCTTTCTAAAGGTGTACTGAACAGTCTCACCAAGTGACATCTGGCTGTGGTTGGCTTCTGAGACTAAGCATGGTCTCCTTGGTTAGTACAGGCATTGAGAGATCCTGGTTCTTAGTACACCGTCACCCACACAAGGTCACTTAGTATCTATGGCCAGACGTGCTCTCTCTCTCTCTCTCACACACACACACACACACTCCAGATTCCCTCCTAGAGCTTTTGTGGAAAAAAAACAGGAGGGAGGGGATGTTGTAAGCTGACTCTAAGAACCAGGCACTACTTTATGTATACACAATATCAACGTAAGCCTTTGGAAGGCATGTGAGACCAGGACAAGTAATGTGGGAGACTAAGGTTACGTACGTGTGTTTGGCCATGCTTTTTCTTGCCCTCTGCAATCTGCAGAATATACACCCATCAGTCTGGCCAAGCTAAAGGAATGCTTGTAGCTAACTTTTTACCAAGAGCGAGGGTTAAAACCAGCTTTATAATGGAAGCAGGGGCTGAACTTTACATATGGAGTAGCTGCTACCGCTCCATAATTGCAGCACTGTGTCGTGTTGCTATGGTTCCCAATGCCTGTGTCTCTGCATGATTTCCGAGAATGGGCGCAAGGCAGCCAGTCACAGCAGCGCCACTGTGTACGTGTTTGGGGAGATTTGTGCTGGCAGGGAAGTGATTAAAGGGAACCAGCGATTGGGCATTTCCCACCCCAAATTGCCCGTTTCTACAGTGTTCCTTTCCTTTGGGAGGTGGAAAACGGTTTTAAAGGCAGGATAAATTTTCTACTTCCCCTCCCTCTGTGGTCTTCCCTCAGTCACGGGTTGATGACATGAAATGTGGGATTCCGTCCTCTACCAAATGTTGGGGTGGGGTAATGTGGGGAAGGGAGGGTGCTGCTTTTTGATTGGCTCAGGCATGTTGTCATCAGAGATTCTTTGGCTGACTTGCCATCTGCATCGGCTGTGAATTCTTCTCTCTGGCGCAGACCTTGTTCTTCGGGATTGCATCATCCCTGGGAGAGCAGCCAGGGTCCGGAGCACTGTACAAAGGCTCCGCGAGGCAGATGCGGCCTGTTCTGTCGCTGAAGCAGATCCTCCCCCTTCCTGCTCCTCCTTCCCACAGGACTTCGAAAGAGACCTCGCTCTGAGAGACTCTCAAGTGGGTCAGATGCTCTTTGGACTTCAAATCCCAGCTGCTTCCTGTACACCTGGCTGATGCAATGTCTGCCTTTGAAATCCCTGCTGGAATTTATTCTGGAGCTGTTTTGTTTGCCTTTTCTGGGAGTGGCCAAGCAGGCAGTATGCCTGTCACATGATGTCCTTGAATGTGAAAAATCCAAAGCCAGACTAATAGATGCAGAGCCTTTTCCTTTCCCATCCAGCAACCTGTCAGTCCTGTAGAGGACGTAGAATATGTGTTTACATTATGGTTGGTGGCATTGTATCTAATAATTTGCTATGTCCAGCATAAGGAACTCTTGTGGCACTAATAAGAACTTGGCTTTCAGTCAGGGCTTACTGCAGCATTTCTGTATAGCCCTAGCTATTGCATAGTTTTTATGTCAAATTCATTTTATATCGCTGATTTTTAAGGAATTCATATTTGCAAAAGGAATAGTAAAGCAGGGACCTACGTTTCATGCTTTTAGCCTCATGTATTTTTCTCTGTAGTAGAATGTATTATACAAAAGGCAACATATTTCAGTGTTTTCAATCATATTTGGATTAAAAAAAAGAACTTTAAAATAATTGTGATGTTACTCAATCATAATTTATGACTTTTATGCCTTGGGAAAATTAGTAGTAATCTTGCCAGACAAAGTGGACAAATTGTTGACTCCTGATGCCAGCCAAACTACATGGTCCATTACTTAAAATCCAGTGGTTAATGAAAGCCTTTTATTTATTTTTCAGATTTTTTTCAACCTAGAAGATTAAGACACAGGAATTTTTACAATTTAACCATTACAGGTTTCATTTTATAAATGCCACAAAACATGCAGAATCTGTAAATATTTTAACATTAGGCATGAAAAAGCAAAATAAAACACCAGTAGATTAACCAATACCATTCTTAGCATAGATGTGATTTTTATTTAGAAAATTAATTATATATTTCAGTTCTGATACAGTTGGTTAAATTGTAGATGATACTGTAGAAAAAAATACAGTACTGTATTCTATATATGTAGATATAGAATTATATATATATAATTCTGTATATTAAGGATGGAGCTCAAACAGGTGTGCTAGTTGTGGTCCTCAAGCATCCATTTCAGCTCAGTCTTTAATATTTAAGTTGCTCAGCCCTTTTTATAGGTTCATGTAAACATGGTCTATTTTAAAAAATCTCCTGGTTTATAGTCAGCCCTAGTTTGTTTCATTCCTTTATTGGCAAGCAATCTTGAATAGCTATACAACTATGAATGAATTGTAAAGCTGTGATTGCCAGATATCTACCTCAGACCCATAGTGTCATTGTTCTATGTATTCCAAATGTCTTCCTAAGTAAGTAAGTTTTGCCCCATTTTATGATCTTTCTTCGCACAGTTATTAAGGGAATCACTGCAGTTGTTAAGTGAGTCTGGCTTCCCCATTGACTTGGCTTGCCAGAAAGTTGCAAAAGTTAGTTGCATGATCCTGGGACATTGTAACCATCATAAATATAAATATGTATGATCCAAATTTTGATCATGTGACCATGTGGATGCTGCAATGTTGTAATATGAAAAAATGCTCATAAGTCAGTGCCATTGTAATTTCGGTCACTAAACTCTTGTAAGGGCTACCTGCGTATGGACTGTTCTTGTTAAAAGTTGGTTGAACGTGTCTTGGATTTAGTCTGAGCTGTGTCTAAAATTGCTAGTTGCTCTAATCTTCATTCTCATTAAATTTAAGTGTGCAGGCTGGTGACTTTGGGTCAGTCACTTTCACAATCCAACTCACCTAAGGTGGTTGTTGCGAAGACAATAGTATGCTTGCTCCTTGACTTATGAGCCGCAGTGGCGCAGTGGTTAGAATGCAGTACTGCAGGCTACTTCTGCTGATCACCGACTGCCAGCAGTTTGGCAGATCGAATCTCACCAGGCTCAAGGTTGACTCAGCCTCCCATCCTTCTGAGGTGGGTAAATTGAGGAACCAGATTGTGAGGGGCAATAGGCTGACTTTATAAACCGCTTAGAGGGGGCTGGAAAGCACTATGAAGCAGTAAATAAGTGCTAAGCACTATTGCTATTTCTTGTTCTATTCCTGAATAATGAAGGTGGGATATAAATAAATAAATACAATATGGTTTCTCTTTTGTTCATTGACACAATATTCATTATTTTAATTTTTTCTTGTCTCTCCCCCCCCCCCCAGTCTTGCTGTCTTGTTTGCTGCCATACAATTTTCAGTATCACATTTCAGAAGTGATTTGACAAAGAATCTAAATCTTATGTCCAAATAACTGTTTCTTCTATTGAATTTGCAGAACTATCAGAACTGAAAAAGCTTTTAAGGTATACCTTGTAGAAAATCACTGCTTTACATAACCAGTTATGTTTCTGTCTTTTTTCATGATGATTATGCAGAATATGTTTACACAATTATCACTAGACTTGAAAGTTGGACAACTTCTTCACATTTCTATTTATTGCACAAACATTTTCAACTTGATGAGGCTTTCCTCGTATATGGAAATAGAGAGCAGTGATTTCTCTGCAGAGTTCTACATCTCCCTCAAAACTGCTGTGGAAGATACCCCAACTTTCAGGAGCAAAAACGGAAATCCTGCAAGGGACTGAAAGAAATGAATAGAGCCCTGTTGAAAGAATAAGTTTCCCTTTGCAGTATATTAGATTCCTAACACATTGGAGACAGTTATTAAAGCTGTTTACTATAAATCCTTACTCTCAAATAAACCAATGTCAGTGGAAGATCAACTACCTCACTGGGTACATTTTTTCTGTTTTGTTTTTTGCTTTAAGATTCCTTGCCCCCCCTACATACACACACACTCACACACACACAACCAGACTGTCATTCCATAACTTTAAACCATTATCCCCTGTATTCTCTCCGGGATGATATAGAACAGATCATGAGTAAGAGTAAGGTTCTACATTTAGGCAGGAAAAACAAAATGCACAGGTACAGTATAGGTGGTACCTTGCTCAGTAGTAGTAACTGTGGGAGGGATCTTGGAGTCCTAGTGGACAACCATTTAAATATGAGCCAGCAGTGTGCAGCAGCTGCCAAAAAAGCCAACAGTTCTAGGCTGCATAAACAGAGGGATAGAATCAAGTTCACGTGAAGGGTTAATACCACTTTATAAGGCCTTGGTAAGGCCACACTTGGAATACTGCATTCAGTTTTGGTCGCCAAGATGTAGAAAAGATGTGGAGACTCTAGAAAGAGTGCAGAGAAGAGCAACAAAGATGATTAGGGGACTGGAGACTAAAACATATGAAGAACGGTTGCAGGAACTGGGTATGTCTAGTTTAATAAAAAGAAGGACTAGGGGAGACATGATTGCAGTGTTCCAGTATCTCAGGGGTTGCCACAAAGAAGAAGTCAAACTATTCTCCAAGGCACCTGGGGGCAGAACAAGAAGCAATGGGTGGAAACTAATCAAAGAGAGAAGCAACTTAGAACTGAGGAGAAATTTCCTGACAGAACAATTAACCAGTGGAACAGCTTGCCTCCAGAAGTTGCGAATGCCCCAACACTGCAAGTCTTTAAGAAGAGGTTGGATAGCCATTTGTCTGAAACGGTATAGGTTTTCCTGCCTAGGCAGGGGGTTGGACTCGAAGACCTCCAAGGTCCATTCCAACTCTGCTATTGTATGGCCCATCTCTTTTCATAAGACTTTTATCTCTCTTCCCGAATCATCTTCATTGCTCGTGTCAAGGTGGCTGAAGTCCATGGTATCCAGAAGTGAATTTAACACTAGAAATTAAATATGACTAACACAGGATCCCAGAACTAGTAGCACAGTGCAGATGCTTGGAAGGAGGTGTAGAGTGAATGTTGTAGAGCGATGAGGCATCACTTTTGGGGTTGTTAAGCCAGCCTCATCTTTTTCCCAGGATCAGGCAGCTGCTTTGAAATCTGCTCTCAGCTGACTCCATGTACATGCATAACACAGCTGCCTTGCTTTGTTACCCCCCCCCCTCCTTATGTTAATAAGCCTAAAATTAATGTTGCCTCTTTTATGCATATTTATCATAGATTTCATTTCATTTCATTTATTCGACTTATTAACCCCCCCTCTCCCCAAAGGGACTCGGGGCGGTGCACAGGAAATAAAAAAATACAATACATCACAATAAATACATAAATACTTAAAACTATATTAAATTACACCCTGTGCTAAAAACTACCCCATTACCCCATCGCCGCCCTGGGTCCTCTGCAGAGAAGGGCGGGATATAAATGTAATAAATTAAAAATCCCTAAAGCCCAATATAAAATTTCTCTACTAAACAACTGAGGCTGAAAACAGTAGGTTAGGCCTACCTATAGATGATGGTTTTCAGTCTACTCGTAAATAATGCCTACTTCAAGAACCTTTTTAAAAGAACCGTTGACAACCAGGTATCCAATATCATGTATCTGTTCATTGAGCCCATGTTTTCTAAGAGAAGAATTTTACATTTGAATTGAAATTTGCATTTATACTTAATCGTCCGCAGATCACTTCTCTCTGAAAGTCTTTCTAGATAGTTATAGAGCTCTTTGTATCCAATGAGAGACTTTGTTAGACACAGAGAGCTAAAGATATATATGGAAGCATTGGGTGGAGCGATTTAGGAAACATAGCAATGAAACATGACTTGGAGAAACATTCACTTGTGGTTCTAAATTCCGAAGCAGAACAATCCTTGGCTATTTCTCCATCTTAAGTTAACGTCCAACAAGCTGAGAATATTATGCATTAGTGATTTGTCCATAGTAAATATTTTGCAGAAGGTAGGTGGAGCCAGGGTGGTACAGTGGTTAGAATGCAGTACTGCAGGCTACTTCTGTTTACTGCTGTCTGTCTGCAATTTGGCAGTTCGAATCTAACCAGGCTCAAGGTTGACTGAGACTGCCATCCTTCTGAAGTTGGTAAAATAACAAGATTATTGGGGGCAATATGCTGACTGTAAACCTCTTAGAGAGGACTAATGCACTGTGAAGCAATATATAAGTCTACAAATGCTATTGCTAGTTTACTTGAGTAGACTGCCATGTTCAGTATTGGTATTTTTAATACACACCTGCACAGTAACTGTGCTTTGTGGACCTCCTGATAAGCACAGCTTTCTGAGATTCTAAATAATTGAACATACATTCTTTAAAAATCTCTACAAGTTTCAACAAATCATTTATCTTGCTGAAACCTTCAAGACTAATATAATTTTAAAATATATAGCATCCTTGTATTCTTGGTGAGCAGACAATAATATTGAGCTAAATAATGCAGTGAAAATATAGTAAAATAATATCAGATTTCTCCCATCTAAAAAGATAATTGTCTCTATTGGATCATAAATTTAAAGTCATAAGGCCCCCAAGTGCTAGGTTTAAAAAAAAAAAAAATCAAACTACGAGGGAATTTTGTGCTTGAAAAAGTAAGCAGATAATTTGCATTGATTGCATTTAAACTAAGTAGGTGTTTTTTAAAAATCCATAGTTCTTCACAATGTGTTTTAGGATAGGTTACAAATGAAACTACAGATGTTGTTGGACTCCAATCTCTATAAAGTCCAATTTATTAATCGGAGATGATGGCAGCATATATTAAAAGATTTGACATCCATAATATAAATTAGGATCAAATTGTATGAGGAAAAGAAATTAAATTCCAGTATTTAATTTTAAAGTGAGAAACATCACAGATTTTAATTTTCATACATTGCTACCTTGTTTTTCTGATTAATAATAATAATAATAATAATAATAATAAATTTAATTTATAGACCGCTTCCTCTCCCCTACGGGACTCGGAGCGGTGCACAGGGAAGTTAAAAATACAATAAATATACATAAATAATTAGATAAAAGGCAAATTAAACAATTATCCCTGCGCTAAAATCCCCCAATTAAATTACTAAAATCCCCTAAACCATAAAAAGAGACTACCCTAGTCTAGGATTAGTTTTACTGCTTTAGTATTTAAATACTCTATAATATTTTAGACTTTAGTTATTGGCTGATATTGAATTAGGCCTCCAATTTCTGCAGAAATTGTGAATGCATAAACCCTTCTGGTTGTATGACATTTATATCAAGACGTTCTCCCTTTTAGTTTTTACTTTATGCCATATCAACAAAATTCCCATGGACCAAATTTTCAGTTTGGGGGTGACTATATATCATGGTATTCTTATAAAGATGTATGAAGAAGAGAAATGCTGTATAATTAGTAAAGGGAGTATCTAGACAAGGAGAAAATAGAGAAAAAGTATTCATATGCACAGTGCATACAAGAAATTCTGAGTGAAAGTAGGGACACGAAAACAGGAAGTAAGCTGAGGCATGGCTAGGGAAAAATCCTTGCATAAGATTTAGAGACAAAAACTAGAAATTGTTTACTTGAAGGATTTTGAAGTGACATACGGTAATTTTAAGGGGAAAAAAGAAAAGGGTAGATAATAAAATCTGGTTCAAGCTGTGAAAGAGGTAATGTATGACTTGTGACTACCATTCTCTCACTGTCATAACCTTCCCCAATTTTTTTAAAATATATCATCATTTAGAATTGTATGAAAAAATCATATCTTTATCATCAATTCTTCCATTTGATTATAAAAATTGATTTGAACCATTAGTTGACTCTTCCACAACTACTGTTTGCTGACCAAATGCTCAAAATAGGAATAATATCTACCTAAAAAAACCACTAAAGTTGAATTGACTGCAATGAAACTTGGTTTTATGATAGTATTTCATCAACAAAGTAATAATATTCTGAGAGGCCCAGTTTATCCCTAAAATGTACTAGTGGGAGTTTTGTGGGTTATAGAATAAAAAAAGTGCATCTTCAGCTTAATATTTTCCAGATGTGTCTACCAGCCTCAAATATTGTTAACGGAAATGGCCTAGAACTAGTAAGTACGCCAGTATGAGGCATCTGAATGTTGTATTTTTAAAAAGAATGTTCTCCAGAATGTAACACCAAGAATCTACTTGATTGACTTACTGTTGTTGATCATGGTGTGAAAATTAGGATGATGGCTTTTTGACTTTTAAATATTTCCAAATCTGTGATTTTGTAAACTGCCTTGGTTTAATTTTACTGCAGAAAGATGCACAATACTTGAGAGCTAAAATAAGTAATCGGTTATTTTACACGATAGCATTGAATACGGATATTAGCTGAAAAATTGTTGAGGAAGAGTTTCTTTTGAATATATTACACATTTACATTTCATTAATTCATGTTTGATAACTTAATGGGCTTAATCTACTAACTAATATTAATTGGTCTTAAAAACCAAAGAAGGGAATGGGAATGTCCAAGAAATCCCAAGCCTGCCTGCTGAATTGGGAAGTTGAAAAAACTCTCAGAAGTAGATAAATCTCCATATTATTGCCAGGAAAGCTATACACAAGCTCAACCCAAAAATATTCAAAAAATACATAACACCCAATGGCTTTTCATGGCAACATCTTTTGGATGGACTCAGTTCTTCCTTTCATGAGAAAGTAAATGGCCATGTGGTAAGACCTGTGTTTTTATGATGATTCATGCTTCACATAGACTTTAGGATTTCTCTCTACATCAAATTGTGTGAGTTGCCGAGCCCTTTCTCTGTATTATAGGGCTTTTGCAGATAATGACAAGTGATGAAGTGAGATCGGTATTATAATTTTTTTCCCCTTTTCCCAAGTCATTTTGTTGTGGATCAGGAGAAAATACATCAGGATCCATGTCCAATTCTGGGCCTTGTGATTGGCAGCCTAGAGTTTTTAAAGGAAAGATGCCCTTTTCGGTCTTTCTTTAAAAAAAAAAAAAAAAAAAAAGATGGATGTTATCACCCTTTGTTGGACATTAAAACATTTCTAAGGAACATAGTGCTTTGTGCTTAATGTATTATGTAGGCACGAGAGAATACTAATGACTGGGCATCCTTCTGTTGTCCTGTCTGGGGCTCAATCTGTGCTGAAAGCCCAGCCCCCTTCTTTTTGAAAATTCAGAGATACAGCTTGTGGGATTCTGCAAAAGGGATTAATCCCCCACAGAGCAGCTCTTTTGGTTTGAACTCAGGCTATTCTAGGCAAAGGGGCACCCAGCTTCATTGTCTTATTGTTTTTATACACAAAACACTTCAGCCAGCTCTTCGTCTTGCCCCCCAATGGAGAATAAAGGTTGAAACAAAGATCGCACTATTCTGTTGGTTTTATATCTTGAACACTGTGGCAGCATTCGATTTGATATTTGTTTACCTGGTTAATGGAAAGTCTGTTTATATGGGCCATTTCTGTTCAGAACATATTAATGCTACCTTTTTCTATACAAATCAATGGCCTATACATCCCCAGCCTGGCTTACACTGCTATCCATGCTATTGTATAATTTGATTTTGCAGTGTAGGTAAAGCTTTCTGCTCAATTCCAGTTGGGCTATTCCAGTCAGTCTAACGCTGAATATTTCAAGGATATCTTCTGCAGCATTCTATCTGCAAGAGCCAGAAAATGCTGTTGATATTTACTCACCAAGACCTCTTTTGTTTTTCTCTCCTTTATCCTTTGTATTGCCTGAGCCTTCCTTCATGCAGAGTTCATGTTATTTTTGATGTTGAGCATAATACATAGTAGATTATCGGAATTCCAGATTGACCAGGGAAGTAGATTGATTCAACTCTGATTTCTTTCAAAGTTCCCCATGATACAATATTATACATTTCATTTGTTTCTGAAGTGTGGACTTGATGTCCTTCCTTCCTTTTATGAATTTAGTTGATAATTTCTGGATGATAACAGGAGGCCTTTGTATCAGGTGGTAGCCATTTCTCTATAGGGCTGCAAAGATACCTTTTGAAGACACCATATTTGGGCTGTTTGCCAAATCTTGAAGGAAATGTTTAATTATAGTTTTCACACCATTTTCCCGTAGTATACATGAGGTAGCATTTTTCTCAGAGTACTAGTATAGTTCACGTTTACAGTTTTAGTGATGTACAGAGAGCTTTCAGTAAGAATCCGCAGCCTTACCTGCTTTTCTCATGTAAACATGTACATATTTACAAATATACCCCTAATGCCCCACTTAAATACTTCCTTTTCAGAAATATTAACAGTGTCTAATGTAGCCCCTAAGCATGGGTGTTCCTTTTATGGCTGCAGATAGCTCTCAACTGTGCAGAAATGTCCTGAAGGGAATTCCCAGCCCTCTTAGCAGGCTGATGTGATCTTATGTCTCCACCCTCGCTGAGAAGAGAACAAATAACAGCCTTTTCTAGGCTGACCTATCAGATAAGAGATACTCTGTCTGACGTGTCTTGCTTGCTGAGAAATGGGATGTGTTTGAAGTTCCAGCTTTCAACATTTATCTCAGGAATCATTAAAGAATTCAGAGCCCGATTTCTTGTGCAAATGGCTGTACGGAGCTGGAAGGAAATGCTGTCATCTATTCTAGGACAGAAGAGAAATTGCTGCTGCTCGTATCACACGTTAGCCTTGCATATTGGCAGATGGCAGAGACGGAAATACTTGAAAGGCTGTTTAGAGGGGTAGAAATTGTGCCTTATGAACAAATTAATAATTATTTGCACGATTGTCTTAGGGGGGAAAAATCAGCTTGACAAAACAAGTTGGGGCAATGCAGCCATTGTAATTTTCGAATCAGCAACATTAACAAATGACTTCAGTGCAACTGCTTTAATCCATGCATTCCTGTTGCCATTCCGGAATGAATCATTGCCACAAGCATTCAGAGATCTGCCATAGTCATGCTAGCCCTTCCTAACAGGGGTCATGCTGTAGTTGCACTTGAAAGGTAGAAAAAGATCCTTTGCTTATCCAGCCCCCCCCCCCCCCCCCCCGGTCTTTAGAGGCAGGTGCAGAGAGATTGAATTCATTTACTACCATTTGCAGCATACTGTTTTCCTCTTTCGTACATATGTTTCTTTCTTCTCGATTGGCCTAAAATATTTCATGCCATATTTGAAGGCTGTGTATTTATCGCTGCTTTTCTCAGCAACACGCATGAAAAGTGGAAGGTACCGTAATTCCTTTCTTGATATCTGTTTGTGCGTTTTTCCAATTGAAATAATTATATTTTTTTCCTAACAATTATGCTGTGGAAAATATATACCGTTGTCATTTTCACCTCGGGAGTGTTTCCTTCTCCTCTTCCAACACGGCTGACATTTGCAAGATAGGCCTTCAAGCTTTTTATATTCTGCTCAGCATTATCTTCTGAGGCATTATGAAAATCTGGGTATGAAATTGGTGGCCACATTAGAGTGAAAATTATGTAAGCGTGATTGTCAGGCAAGAGACGACATGCCTCATTTGAAATTACTACTTCCTGTTTCACTCTCACTCTTCACTCAACTTCAGCATGATTTGCAGGATAATCTTATGGCTGTGGCTGTGAAGAACACAAGTGCAGTGCATTGTTTCTTTTTCCTTTGGCAGGTTTACCCATGTCCGTGACGTGTTGGCCGAGGCTTTGCGGCTGCTCCCCGCCCTTGGAGCTGCCAGTCACTACCCTTTGGACTCCGTGATCCCTGACAAACGTCATGAGCATTGCAATCCCTCTGGGAGTCACTACACCAGATACATCTTATTCAGATATGGCTGCTGGATCTGAGTAAGTGCTTCCTTGTCTGAAAATGTGGATGGTATGGAATCAGAACTTGGTGTTCAGATCTTGGCTATTCTGGTGAGCCTGGGATAATAGAAAGCATTTAGCTTTGCAACAGATGCTGCCTTGGTTTACGGGTTTATCAACTTATCAAGTTAGATCAAGATGAAACACCAAGGAGAAGCTGTTCTCCATCCTCCAAACTGCATTCAAGGAAAAGCACTTGGCTAGAATACTGCTTTCCCAAAGGTCTTTAATTCTCATTCTGTTGCGTCACATGCCTTGGTTGATAGGAGTCTTGCAAGAAATGAGCCCTGGCAGTACCCTTATTTTCCTGTTGCATGGGTGCTGCTGATACAGGCGGCTGTATGATGTGGGTAAGGAGGATCTTTTAGGCCTCGGACCTCTTGCCCATCTCAAAGGCTGTTACGTGGATTCTCATCTTTTTTTAGCGTAGCGTTCTTTTCCTCAGGGAGGATTATTTAAGTGGCTTGTCAAGAACGTCCTCTGGTGGAAGAACCCAAATGAAGTGTCCATAGGAAAGAGGAGGGCCACAAATGAGATGGATGTTCTGTGTTCTTAGGCTTGTCTTCCTCAATTTGTAACACTAGGGTGAGCAGTGTAACTTAGAAAGCCAGACATCCTGTTTAAGCCATTTGTTTTACAGTCTGAACTCAAGGCGGACTAATGCTTATATGTATATATAATCTCTCTCTCTCTCTCTCTCTCTCTCTCTCTCTCTCTCTCTCTCTCTCTCTCTCTCTCTCTCTCTCTCTCTCTCTCCCCTCCCCTCCCTCTCCCTCCCCCCCTCCCCCCCCTCTCTTGCTCTCTCTCTGCTAGGCTTTGAGGCCCCTGCATATACAGAGCTTTCCTTTTCCTTGCTTTTTAGTGGATGCAAAGTATGAGCGGACATTGTTTCTGGTTTGTTTTCATAGTCTGAATCTGATAAGCATAGTTAAGAAAGAAAGGTTTAACCAATCCAGCTCCAGTTGTGTGCTCAGCAGAAAAAAAATCCATTTAGAATCCCGACTGAGGCTATTACTGATTGATGCTAGATTTAGCTCAGATACACACATGTTACTTCTCAGCTCAGGGGTTGATTTAATACTGGTTGTTGTTGTTGTCATAGGGGACTTTTGCACACCGATTCATTTTATTTGCTGTGTTTTCTCCCGGGCTGTGCTCAAGAGCATATGAGGTCGCATTTCATGACAACTGCCAATTGCAGTGGTTTTGCATTTGTCATCTGGTATAATGAGGTCTGAGAAAGCCATTCTCTGTTTATACCTCCTATCCTTTTCCTTGGCAATATGGAGGTTAAAAATTACAAATAGGAGTCGCCATTGTTTTTACCCTGTGGCACTAAACTTCATATCCTTGTTGGTGTAGGGTCCATCAGCCTATAGTTCTTCATTCTGCCATGATCCACTAATTATTTTTAGACAAATAAAAGCACAGTTTGGAAAACAGGACAAGTTATTATTCTAGCATAATATCTGGGCATTAGAAATATGAATATAGATAAAACAATAAAATAAAGGCCTGTAATTGGGTAGGTTCCTTTTGTCAAGTAAGTCAGAGAGCCTCAGAACAAAGCATTGTATATGACTTACCAGTGGCTTTAAAGGCATACCTGCCTTGATTTACTAAAACAATGGTTACAGATAAAAATGATGCTGAGATTTTATAGAGGGAAAGGATTTCAAGTAAACAACTGTGGTATAATTATAGCTCTCTTCTCCGTAGGAATAGCCTTTGAAAACATACTGTGGTTGCAGAAAGGATGTTTTCTGGACTTCACACGTCCCAATGTATGCTTGCAGCATTGGCTCTTCTCCCTCTTCTTAAGTCTTCTCTCTCCCTCTCCCTCCCATCCTCCATAGAGAACAGCTCTCCTTCTAGCTTCCAGCTTTGGCTTCCTCATCTAAAGCTTTTCCTGCTTCCTTTTCTGCAACAAGGACACCCATAGCTTCTCACTAACCGCTAGTTTTGTACATTTTAAGTTGCTTTTCTCTGCCCTCTTGTGGTAGAAACCTGCCGTTTCCCTCCAGTGGTAGAGATTATAGGTGTGCTGCTCCTCACATGATTGTGTGAGGAAGCTGTATACTCCACACATTGCAGATTTTACTAAATGAAATATTCAGGGTCTATTCTTGCCAACCTGTCACTAAGAAACTGTATCTAGACGCCTGTGTGCATTAAGGAGAAACAATAAGAAGACTTTGCGGCCTGGAAGGAATATTCAGTATAAGTCAGAGGTTTATAAACTTTGTAACCTGACTGGACGCAGAGCTGTGATTGCAAAATAAGTCAAGTAGATGAGGAATAATTCAAAACCCACCTTCCGATGCAATGGATAAGTAACTAACAAATACTTCAAAGATTGGTACGAGTACCTTTTTCCGCTCCCGTTGTCTTACTGAATACCAACTTTGAAACCATATGCCAGTGCTGAGCCTTTTCTCCCTTCCTTATGCCATAGCTTTCATGGGTTCTGTTCCTCCTGTTCTCCCAAGGTGTGTCCATTCTTGGCTAGATGATGGTTTAGCGTCACGAGAGAGCTCTTGAGATCTGGCTAATTATGGGGGGAAAGACCCACTTCCTCTACTGATGGGTTCTGCTGTTGGCCCTTTTTGCAGCCCAGAGTCTGTCGAAGCTAGCCCAGCTGTTAGTGAGAAGAATGTGTATGCAAATCACGGCTACGGGGCCTCCCAGAGGCACAGCTACCGAGGGCTGCCTTATGCAGTGAGTACCTTCTCTGTTATCTGCAGTAGATTCGTACTTTATCAAGCCCATTTCTTCCCCTCCCAGCTTCAACATGACTGAGCTAGAGATCTTTTTGGAGGGCATTAGCAGTGTAGTTTTGGATTTTTTTTTTCAAAAATATATTTGTGGAAAGCTTATTGCAAACTGGCTTAGACAAAGAGGCATTTTTGTGGTTTTACTGAGAGAAAGCTATAGGGGAATTTCCAGGAGCCGTTTTATTTATTTTTTAAATGAAAATATTTATGTTTATGTGCATCATAAACCGTAATATTTTCAGAATCAGGAGATTTGTATGACTTTGCTTGCAGGCTTCTTATGTTCAATTGTGCAAAATTCTTGCATCTTAATATGTACTCCTACTTGTGTACCATCCTGATTCAGTTGATTTGTGGGCTTTTTCCTTTCCTAATGTGCTAGCTTTGTGTGTGTGCGTGTGTATGTGTGTATTTGTGTGTATTTTTAACCAATCTTGAAGTTTCCCAGTCCACTTTTTTCCCCTCCCTTTTGCTTAGGGGCTTAGAAAATATGTTCATTTTTCAGGAAACTCCTTGGGTTGAATAGCGCAAACAATTATTCACTTAGTTTTAGATTGAATCCCAGATTAAATATATGATCCTTGTTATCATATATTTGATCACCTTCCAAACCTCTGTGTGCTTCTTTAGGCTTTGCAATGCATTAGTAAAGCTTGTGGAATCTTGTAAGCCGTTTCTTTTCTTTTTACTATTATCCTTACCCGAAATTGAAAACAGCACTGATGCAAACATTTGTTTTTAGGATCATAATTATGGAGCTCCTCCTCCTCCGACCCCTCCTGCTTCTCCCCCTGTCCAGACCATCATCCCACGTGCAGAACTGAATGGCCTGCACTCTCATGATGAGGAGAATTCTGGTGACACAGAGAGCTCTTCAGAGGCAGAATCTATTCCTAGCTGGTGTCACTGCAGTCTCTCCCAAGATGGCTTCCTCATCAAGTGTGAAAAATGCAGGTAGGTTCTAGGTGTGTGGGTAACCAACTCAATGAGAAATGTGAAGGAGGTTTCAAGATCATTATCTTGTGGACCATTCTCTTGATTTCCCATTGACTCAGCCTGTGATTCATTATTGTGGTATGGAGCAAAGGAACTCATTGGCAGCGAGGAAAAAGAAAAAAGAAAAACAGAATTCCACAACACAGAGACAAAACAGTGCAAGTTAATTAGGTGAAATTTGCCAAAGATACTTCCTTGTTTCAGCCAGCCAAATATAATTGGTACTCTCTCCTGGATTTCTGTGGTGTTAGAGACATTCTATTCTACTATGGGGTTAGATATATTTTTCTAATCACATTTAGTGTTATAGTTGAAGAAAAGATTAGCATCACTAGAGATTCTCATATAGAAGTGAAATTGGAGCCTCAGTTTCAGAGGGACACTTTGGGGTCTTTCTTACCCCTTCAGATTATTCCTAGCCCAGAATATTTAAGTGTCACATTTTCATACTCTTTAAGATTATGAGTGTCTTCTTTCCAGAACCAGAAGACAACATTCTTTGGGAGTATGGAAAAGTGCGTTGGTTGCATGATGCATTAATGGTTGAAGAAATGGCCTAGCCCAGAGGTTCCCAAACTTGGCAACTTTAAGACTTGTGGACTTCAACTCACAGAATTCTCCAGCCAGCTCTGCTGGCTGGAGAATTTTGGGAGTTGAAGTCCACAAGTCTTAAAGTTGCCAAGTTTGGGAACCTCTGGCCTAGCCTGTTGATAAATAAAGTTCTGATAGCCATTAAAGGCATGTAAGGTTTATGTAATTCTTCAAGATGAAGTCAGCTGGCATTCCACTGAAGATCCAAGTCACTGCAGTCCACTTTCATTTTAGGCAGTGCTACCATTGACAGGGCCAGTATCAGATGTCTGTCTTTCTTTTGTAGGGGAATTGGCAGGGGGAAAGTAATCAGATTTCGTCGCCGGAAGCAAGACAACGTGTCAGGTAAGTTCAGTCTGTTTACTGCAAACAGATCACTGAGATTTATGAATCAGCATTTGTCCTGGTAGAAAGTATTTACTATGTCTCCTTCCCTGTAGTAATGCAGTGCAAGTTATTATGAAAGGCGGGCAGCACAGCACCTCTTCTTTAAAGTCAAGCTGAACAGCAGTGTGACGATTTCTCCAAATTATGAAAGTTGTCAGTGTGATATTTTTCCTTTGTAGGTGGAGATAGCAGTGCAACAGAGAGCTGGGATGAGGAGCTCTCTCCCTCCACAGTGTTGTATACTGCTACACAACACACTCCTACGAGCATCACTCTGACAGTCAATCGAGTCTGTAGAACCAAACCTAAAAAGAGAAAAAGGAATACAGAGAGAGCTCGTACAGCACCAAAAGCTAAAAAAATCAAGGTATGTGAACAGAAATGGCTGTTGGAGTCTCAAGGCATTTGCTAAGCAAGAGTTTGGGAGTTTGGCTTAGATTCCCCCCCCCCCCTTTCATCTTCCTCAAGTGACGCATAGTCTTCCACTAAGGAGAAAGAAAAAATGCACAGGTGTTAGCTTTCAGGTTGGGCAGACTTTCTCCTCATGTGGACTACTATTAAACATTACAGACCAAATGCACAAGAAAATCACACTGTGTTTTGTTTTGGCTGGGGAAGGAACCTCTTGCAGAGCTGTAAATGAGGGCAGGGGGCATAGATTGCCCAGAAGGAACATTTCTTCATAAAAAAGAAGCATAATTTAATCTATTTATTTTTAAAAAAAAAATATAACCTGGAAAACGACTAATAAGATTTTAGTCAATCAGTCAAAGTTATTGAGATTAACACTGAACACTTTGCACATTTTTGAACGTGTTGCCAGTATCACGGTGGAATAAGTTGATTTGTCTCATTTCAATTTGTTCCCTGGTTACACCCTCTGTTGCCCTATTAAATTCTTTAGCTCAAAATTTCAGACTTTTGATCTGAATTTCCACAGGCTGAATGCTATGGCTGATGCAGCAGGTACAAATTTTGAAAGTTTATTCTTTTGGGTCACAAGTTGCCTTATGGCACGATGGGCAGCACACAGATTTAATAAATAGTAATAATTTAGAATTCAAATACAACTCGATGGACATGATGAGGAAATTGTGGCAATGTGGGCGAGTGGATGGTTGGAATTACCCATTCATAAAATCACTGTCAGCATCCCAACAATACTTCATAATGGGTGTGGCCAGTCACATGCTCTTTTCCCAGAATGGTAAACTTGGGAGTAAAAGTAGTTTGCCCAGCAATGATATAAAATGAGGCCTTGTGTTACAAAACACAAAACCACACTCTTAAACTGGCCTAACACATGATTTAAATCTCTCTAAACATCTCTGAGAAATAATTATGGGCAGTAATAGGGGTGCCACAAAGCAACAATTTGAAAGAAAAAGTAATTTTGCAGAAATAAGATGGTGGCTGAACAACCAATCTTAGGATAGGCATTAATTTGGATTCTTGCCCCAATCTGGGAGTTAAACGTAATGCCCCAAGGGTCTCTTAATATTGCCTTTATCGCTTGCAAACGTGATGTTTGATGGGAATTGAAAAGTTTACTCGAACATTGGAAAAAAAGGCCCTTCAGTTTTGGTTGTGTTGTGTTGTGTTGATATATCCTTTCTAGTAGGTGCTAGAAAGCAAATATATACATTTAACGTGGCATTTTCACAGCAGAAACACAGAAGAATGTAAAGTCCTGGGTGTCTAAGCCTCACAGTTTTAAACCTGCTTATAAGCTAATTATTGATAAATTCTTAGAGCACAAGTTATAGAAATGCTGCTGAGACTTTGCACAAATGAGTTGTAATAATAGCAGCTATCATTGAAAGCATTTTGAATTGTGATGTTAATCTCTGTAAACTTAATTATTCAAGTCTGGAAATATACAAAGTAAAAAGTATCTTTGGATGCCTGGTGAGCGATTTACATCACCAGCTCTGTAGTTATATGACAAATGTTTTTAATGCGTCCATGCAGACCTATCTAATTCGTGGCAAGAAATAAACACTCTTCCAGAGGGAATGTTTTTTAATATCCTTATCCATTGTATTATTTCAGGGTGGTTATCATGCGTTGTCATTAGAACAAAACGCCATTGTTTTTTGTTTTTTATTTTAAGCACTCGTGCTTAAAAGCACTGAGCCATTTGGAGAGTTAACCTTATAAACTGGTTAATAGTTTATTCTGTCCAATTATTATGTACTATGTCCTCTGATGACTGTCTAGACCCAAAACCCATATTCTGGGTGGAGAGCAGGGAAAAAAACGAGGATGTGATACATGGAAAAGCAGTCAGAAAAGAGGCCCCTGCTAGGTTGCTGCTAAGTGAACAGAGGGACAATAAACACCAGTCTCGCTCTTCCCTTTTCCCCCTCGGCAGCTTGAGAGGCCCTTGGTTTGTTTCCTGCTCTTCCCCTCCATCACTGCAGTTCAACCACGGACCACCTGAAAACAGCCATTCTGTGCAGAGAAGGATTCAAGCATAGAATTTTATACATTTCCCTAATTTTATACACTTCCCTGAAAACTGGAGGAGTGTTGGGAAGGGTTTTTTCAGGTCTACATACGTACATACAGAACAACCTATTCAGTCCCTGAGACCTTCCCTACTTTCTAATCCTGTACAGTATTTATTATCCCCCCCCCCATCCCCCCCATCCCCCCCTTGGCTTTTCCTCATTTTTTCCCAGGTGGTCACATATCAACGCAGCGTTTTTATTTTCTGAAAGTATCTCTAGATTCAACATAGGTATTGTTAGGCATGAGGATGTACTGAAAGCTGCTGCTTTACAATACATTCTAACTACTTTTTTTTTCATTTTAGAAAATGGAAGGGTCACTGCAACTGGCAGGTGACTCTGGAGGTGCCCTTTGTATGTTGGTGCCTATTAGAATTGTAGCTACAAAGTAAATGAATTGTTACTAGTTCTGTGTGTTAACTAATTTACTTTTAGTACATCAAGCAGCAGTTCATGGGCACTAGGGAGAAGCTATAGATCCTATAAAATATTTTGGTTCGGGTATTGCATTTTGCAAATGAATTATCTGATTTGATTCAAATTTGTGTGTCAAGTCAGGATTGATTCTTAGCAACCTCATGGATGGACCTCTTTCTGGATCATGTGTTCCCAACCTGGCCCTTCGGGTCTCTCAGGGATGCGTCAATCACCACTGTACTCAAGTTTATCCACGTTGCTGCTGGTTTTTCTCTTTTGAGTTCCAAAGCATTGATATTTTTCAATCATTTCTATCTAACCTTCGCTTCCATAGAGTGCCAGAGGAAAAACAATTGCACAATCAGCACAATCCTGATCTTTGTAGGTATAGATATATCACAGCATCTGAATAGCTTTTTCAAGGGCTTCATTGCTAATTTACCAAGTGCTAGTCTGCAGCATACTTCTTGTCTGCTGGTTCCTTTATTGTTGATGGCGAATCCTAAAAAAAAGTTATTCATTGTTTCACTTTCCTATTGCTGTGCCCGTTATCAGTAGTAGTTTTCTTTATAGTTATTCTTAGTTTCATTTTTCATTGTGCTTCATTACTGGAGCTTGCGGTTCATTTGTATTTTCAGCTATCAGAACAGTGCCGTCAGCATGGTGTTATATTTCTTTTTCCAGTTTTAAAACCATGCTCATCTTCCAATTTCAGCTACTTTCAAGATATGTATATATATTCAACATATAAGTTGTTCAAATAGAATTTACACTGTGATTTCACTCCTTCACTAACTTGGAGCCAGTCTGTTTTGCCGTGTTATGAGCTGAGACTTCCTTTCTTATGTATGGGTTTTTCAAGAGGCCAATGAAATCAGAATGCCTATAGGATGCCTGTCAACTTGACGTGCTCATGAAGACCTATCTATAATAGTCACAATCAGTTTGAATATCTAGGATCTCTTTTTTTCCTGTAGGATTCTAAATTACATTGGCTAATCCTAAGCATTATTTGCTAGCATGTAAAATTAAAATATATGATACTTTGGACACTAAATTAAGTTTCCTTTCTTTGGTATTGGTTGACCAAATACTCATCCAATTTCCTAGCCATTGTGTGATTCTCCAGACGTGCTGTAATCATTTGGTTAAAACTTTTACCAGTTCTTCTGTTGCTTGCCACATTTTTGTAGATATTCCATCAATTTCTATTGCTTTCTGACTGGTTATGACTGGAGTACTTCTCTGACTTCAACTAGTAGTATTAGATCTTCTTGTAAATAAGGAATATTTTCTAAATCATTGATGACATCTCTACATAATTTCAATATATTCCATCCATCGTTTTAGTTTCTTAGAATCTGTTCCTATTGGTATCCTTTAACATACCAATTTGGCATTAGAACGTCTTTCTGAGTTTGGAGATCTTTTAGAAAGCTTTTCTTGTTTTCCATATGCCTATTGCCGTGTTCAGTATATTTCCAGATGCCATTATAATACTGCTTTTTAAAATCTCTTCTAACAGCTCCCTTGAATTCTTTGTTAAATTTCTTCCTGAGATCTTTGTCTTTCTTCGTTCTGGCTTCTCTTCTCTTGGCAGTTTCCACCGTCTGCTCTGACACCGAGTTTGCTTTCTTCTGTTTCTTGGTCTTTGGCGGTCTCTTTTTCACATTCATCCTTAACAGCTTCTTTGATTTCATTCCACAGTTCCTCTGGTTCCCTATCAGTGAGGTTCAGCACTTCAGAGTGGTTCCTGATGTTCTTCTTGAAAATGGTGGGTATGTGCTCAAAATCCTATTGTGGAAAACTGGTTGGCTTTGTTCTTTTTCCGTAGCTTGGCTTGGAATCCCACAGTCTGTAACACAAGTCAGCCGCTGGCCACATCTTTGCTATTAGAAGTGAGAATTCTTCTTCCACCTCTTTTTGTACCAATAACATGGTCAACATGATTTCTGTGTGTTTCGTCTGGTGATGTCAGTGTACATAGCTGTGGGTTTGATTGTTTTAAAACTGTGTTAACAATGAAGAAATCATTGGATTGACAGAAACAGTCATCGGGTAGTCATTCTCCTGCTTAACTTCTGTTTTCCTAAACCAGCATTTTCCTAACTGTTTTCCTGCTGTTTCCTAACAGCATTTTTTTTTCCCTCCTGACTACATCCAGTTTTGGCATTTGAGTCTCCAACCTTAAGAAACGTATCTTGCTTCACAATTTTTACCAGATTGAACTCGGCCATAAAATCAACCTTCCTACTCCTCTTTTTCTTCCAAAAGTGGTTGGAGCATAAACGTGGACCTTCATTGTATTGCAGGGTTGTCGGCAAATTTTGATTTATATTATATGGTCACTGACTCTGTTGTACCCAAATACTGCCTTTGATGTATCCTTTCTATGAAAGCAGTGCCATTTCTTCTCTTTGTTCCCATGGTCCTGTGTAGTAAGCAGCGTGATCTTCTGACTGAAAAATGTCTTAATTTCCGTCCATTTCGATTCAGTGGTTCCTGAGATGTGGATGTGCAATTGATTCATTTAATCTAGCATTGGGTCAAGCTTTCTCATGTTCGTGCTTCTTATGCTTCGTTTTCCCGCTGTAACTCTGTCTTTGTATCTTCAGATCTTTTTTTTTTTTTTTTTTTTTTTGCTTTGCAACATTGACAGCAAGACGTCTCAAAAACTTGAATGTTTCCAGGACATAAAAACGGTTAGCATTCCAAAAGGTTTTCAGCCCTTTCTCAGTAGCATGTTGAATGCCAACAACCTTTGAGGGCTGGTCATGCAGCCCAATATTGTCAATCACTTTTATCTTGTCTCTTCATGTGGTTTTCCTGTAAAATGTGGGAGTGGTATACTATTGTTTTTTTTTTTTTTTGAACAGTTAGAAATTATGTATTTGCCATTGTCATTAAAATAATCATCTGCCTCCAGCATCTTTCTGTAGCTTTTTGCCCAATACAGATACTACCTCGAGTTCATTTAATGACCATTCAAAATTACAACGGTACTGAAAAAAAGTGACTTATGACTGTTTTTGGCACTTACGACCGTTGTAGCATCCCCATGGTCATGTAATCAAAATTTGGATACTTGGTAAATGACCCACATTTATAACAGTTGCAATGCCCTGGGTTCATGTTGATGGGGAAGCCAAATTCATGCTACAACCATGCTACTAACTTAACAAAGATTCACTTAACGATGACAAGAAAGGTTGTAAAATTGGGACAAAATTCCTCTCACACATTGGTTGACCTTAGTGGGAATATATACCATTGGCATCGGCTTCTAGGGGTCTTCACTCGTTTCTCCTAAGAATATCCCACGGCCACAATGATGCAGCTTAGCCGAACTTGAAGGAGGCTTCCTAGGTATAATAGAGTGAAATGTGGGGTAGTCTGCGATTTACAACAGCTTGTTTAATGACCGAAGTTACAGTGGCACTGAAAAAAGGTTTGACAATTTTTCACACTTGTATTGCAGCATCCCTAGGGCCCTGTGCTTTATATTTGGATGTTTGACAGTGGGTTCCTATTTATGATGGCTGCCGTGCCCTTGAGTCACGTGATCCCCTTTTGGAAACTTCTGACAAGAAAAGCCAGATTCACTTAACAACCGAGTCATTAACTTAACAACTGTAGGGATTCACTTAACAAATGTAGCAAGAAAAGTTGTAAAATGGGGCAAAACTCTCTTAACACACTTAGCAACACAAATTTTGGGCTTCATTGTGGTCATAAGTCAAGGACTACCTGTACACTGCTCTTTCTGCCTAGAATTGTTGTCCAATTGATTTTTTAATAGGATAGATATTTGAAGATCAGCATAAATGGAAAGAGAGCCATCAATATTTCTAGGCTGGTGAAGTCCTGGAAGAGATGACTGTGGGAGGAGTGTAATGAAACGGAGGTCGATGGCTTTTCCAGTTTTACGCATTGTAGTTTCTCGGCCCCTCCCCCTTTATATTAAAGAAAATGAACAGAAGGTCAGATGTCCAGGATATAAATACTGATGGTGATTTCTCTTGTTGCGCTTGACAGGCTTTTAGAGAAGGTTCACGGAAATCTTTGCGGATGAAGGTGAGTATCCATGCATAAACCTGATAAGCACCTTTGCAACCAGATTCCAAATATACTGCCTATGTCCGCTATTGATTTGTAAATAGCATCATCACTTTAAAAGCTCCTCTGTGACATGGAATTGGGTAGCATTAATTTAGTAAGTCATTGTCAAGGGCTTACACTATCCTGCTTGCTAAATATGAAAGAAAGAGGCACCGGTAAAGATGGCTGGGGATATTTTGCCATATTTGGGAATGAGTTTGCAAGTATTTTCTTCTGATTCTTGATTTCCTAGTAGTTTTTCACCTATTACCAGTTTTTCCAGGACAGCCTTTAAAGTGTGTTTGATTAGCGCTAATTAAGAATGAAGATATTGTTTCTATAGGTTTTTTTTTTTAAAGCAAAGGGCCATTTCAAAAAGTCCTGAGTGTCTTTTATAGGGCCCCAAACCATTCAGCCATTGAACTGACTCTGTGGTTTGATACAGAATTCTCCTTCAGAAGCCCACGCCCTGGATGAGAATACCACAGAGGGGTGGGAAAACCGCATTAGACTCTGGACCGATCAGTATGAAGAAGCCTTCACAAACCAATACAGCGCCGATGTGCAAAATCTCCTAGAGCGTCATCTAAATGCTAATAAAGAATTTGCGGGCAAGGCGGCTGTGCTGGACACAATCAATAAGACTGAACTGGCCTGTAACAACACGGTTATCGGATCCCAAATGCAGGTAAGAAGTATATCCAAAAGTAGTGGAAGCGAACTCAGCGGTATTCTTAGATTGGAGGGCGGGGGGGGGGGGATTACTGAGATGCTCTTTCTGCACTTAAAAGTGCATTTTCTTTGCCTGAAAGAGTTGGGGGAGGTTTAATTATAACCATAATTTTATCCCTATCCTACTTATCCACATTCAATAAGTTTGTTTTCAAGTACAGAAGTAGCATTGGGGGGGGAGGGGGGGTTGGTTGGTTTTTTTAAATGAATTTGGGTCCACTATTCTTATTTCCAACCTTAACAGCTTCAGCTGGGGAGAGTCACGAGGGTTCAGAAGCACCGAAAGCTTTTGAGGGCCGCGAGAGATTTGGCTGCGGATACCCTTATAATTGAATATCGTGGGAAGGTGATGCTAAGACAGCAGTTCGAGGTCAATGGTCATTTCTTCAAAAAGTAAGAGCCCCAAATAATTGCGGAATAGAGGCCTGTTTGGGGGGGGGGGACGGACAGTTTTTCTGTAATTGCTGTTTCTTGAAAAACAAAACACGATGCCCTCCCGCTGAGATTTTGAATTGGTTGAAGATAACATGAGCCAATTTTTTTTTCTGTAGGGAATTTATGCTTAAATAAAAGATCAGATACACATGGACAAATGCAGGCAGGGGTGCATCAGGTCATCTGTGAAGGTTGCACCGAGTGGGTGATGTTTGCCAGGAGGTTAAAATGCTGTTCTTTTTTCCCCCCACCTTCTTCTTCCCTTTCTTCTTCCTCAGGCCGTATCCCTTTGTGCTATTTTACTCCAAATTTAATAGTGTTGAGATGTGTGTGGATGCCCGCACTTTCGGAAATGATGCCAGATTCATCAGGCGTTCCTGTACACCAAACGCAGAGGTAAACGGCGGTGCTTATGTGGCCTTTAGTATTGGGCAAATGTGATTTCGAGTTTATGCTCTACAAATCAAGCAGAGATAATCCCATGCCAATTAAGTGCAGAGGACTCAGACTGTGCCCTGTGAATTTTATAGTGCCAGAGCTATAGAGAAAAAAAACTTGTTTCATGGGATTGCTGCAGCAGGGGGGCCGGGGTGGAGAGGACTAGTACTTTATGGTGTCATTAATAGGTGAAATTTTGATCTGTGTGTGTTTGCTTATGCATTTCCCATTAATAAAATTCCATATTGGATGGCAAAGCACTCCTTTTCAGTTTCAGATACAATTTTTGGTGGATAATCTTGATCTTCAGGAGCAACCAGCCACTGCAGGAGCTGGTTTTTACAATTGTGAGAAATGTGCACCTTTGCAGTAAGACCAGTGCCTGGCTGTAGTGTGTTAGCAGTGCTGCTTTTATATTGCAGGTTCGTCATGTGATTGCAGATGGGATGATTCACTTGTGCATATATGCGGTTGCTTCCATTGCCAAAGATGCAGAGGTCACCATTGCCTTTGATTATGAGTACAATATCTGGTAAGTTGTCTTGGTGTTGTTCCCTTATTATCGCCCTTCCCTCCATATTATTCCTCTTTCTTTCTTTCTTTCTTTCTTTCTTTCTTTCTTTCTTTCTTTCTTTCTTTCTTTCTTTCTTTCTTTCTTTCTTTCTTTCTTTCTTTCTTTCTTTCTTATTTATTCATTTATTTATTAGAAAAAAAATTCTGAATCACATCTCATGTGTTAGGAACCCTTCTTTCCTAGACATTTGGCCCAAATAATTTTAATCTTCATGTTTATTGTTTCACCGTTTCGTAGTGTCGCTTTTATTTTGTCGTAAGCTGCCCAGAGTTGTGGGATAATGAGATGGGCGGCATATAGATTTTAATAAATAAACAACATAATTTCTTGAGGTTTTGAAGAATGACACTAAAAATGCTTCTCTATCTTTTGTGGTGGAACAGCAATTATAAAGTGGATTGTGCCTGCCACAAAGGAAACCGGAATTGTCCTGTGCAAAAGCGGAGCCTGACCCCTGTAGAACAACTACCTCCACCTATTCTAGACACTCTGATTGGAGCAGAAACTAGGCGCCGGAAAGCCCGGCGTAAGGAACTGGAGCAACAGGGTGCAGCCTCAGATGAGAACAGCAATCCCCAAACTGAGGAAGTCTCTGAGGGTCCCGCTGCAGTGAGCGATAATGAGGTAATGCCCCCATCGTTCTGGATAAGTTGAGAATTGGTCATTCATTCTAGGTAAACTTAATCACACAATAAAAAAAAAATATTTCTGGACTTTTTCTGGGAAGGTCTCAGCGATGGTCCTCATATAGCAATAGCACGTAAGACTTTATACACCACTTCACAGTGCATTTGCAGCTCTCTCTCTCTCTAAGCAGTTTACAGAGTCAACATATTGCCCCCAAGAATCTGGCTCCTCCTCTACTCGCAGTTGTGACTGCTTTCCAAGTTTTCTTCTCTTTCTCTTTTAGGCTGCAGATAAGGAAGAGAAGCCAGAAGAGGAGAAGGAAACTGCTGCCGATGAGCAGGGAGGTCAGGGCAGACGGGCAAGTATTTCTTAAATATTTAATTTATTCTAGTGTTTTGTGATGGCTATAGTCTTTTTCCATTGGGCATAGGTATTTCCTAGAACGGTGATGGCGAACCTTTTCAGCACCGAGTGCTAAACTGGAACATGGGTGCATGTGTGTGCCTGTGTGCGTGCCGGACCACTGGTAACCCAAAGACAAGCTGGCCGGTGCACGCATGCGATTTTTTAGACTGCTTTGGGGCCGTTTTCAAGCTATTTTGGGGGCCATTTTGAGGCTGTTTTTGGGCTGTTTTCAGGTCATTTTTGGGCTGTTTTCAGGCCATTTTTCATGCCACTGTTTGGCCTGAAAATGGCCCCAAAACGGTCTGTTTTTTAAACCAGAAGAGCAGCTGGCGACAGCACGTGTGCCCACAGAGAGGACTCTATGTGCCACCTGTGGCAGGCGTGCCGTAGGTTCACCATCAAGGTCCTAGAATTTTTAGATAAGTGGTTGCTGAGTTACATTTCTTCATTAGATTCCCTTTTTCTTCTTCTGTGCCTATGCTATTATTACAGGTTCTGAGATAGTCTTCCCAGTACACTCAAAACGATATAAAGAAGTTGAGGTTATGGGAATATGAATATTGACAATAAAGCTATGTGGTCGGGCAGGTAGCTCCTCATATCAACTATATGCCTCCACTTAGACAATATATAGGATAACATATAGGAAAAAATCAACTCCAGAAGACTTTGGATCTGGATAGTTTTTAAAAGTCTCTTCAGTATTTACCTGCAGGCTTGGCTGTTAATCAGGATGTGGATTAGTGGAATTTAAACAAGCAAGCATCTGCCGCACAATACCCCAGGGTTACCAGTTGTTGCTAAGAAAGACAAAAATAAAGTCTGGATAGTAGCTATTGCAATACCAGGAAGGCAGTAGAGGAAGAATTGGAAAAAAAAGAAAAAAATACAGATACCTACAAATAGAAATAGAATTACTGTGAAAAAGAAAGGAAGAAAGGAGAGAAAGAGAAAAGAAAAGAGTACCAAGAGTAATAAGTGCTTTAGGTGTAATTCTAAAGCATTTAGAATACCATCGGTATTGCAAAGTCAATGGCAAAAGGCAGCTTTCCTTGGAATAGTTTACATCCTGCAACAATACTTCTAATACCATTAAACAACAACTACCTGTCCCAGATCCTTGGGAAGGACTGGATAGGTGGATAAAAATGCCCAATCCAATCTAAACATCTGGCTGACTATGTCACCAATCATAACTGCTTCCTTTTTTATATATTTCAGTCAACGTAAGGCAGATATAACTACTGCTCCTCGCTCCTATTTTCCCTACAACAAGAATATTGTGTAGTGGGTTGGACTGAGAAAAAATGATTGATCTAAAGCCACCCAGCTGGCCTGCGTGAATGAGGGAGGCCTAGGACCCGCAGACTAGCCCTAACCCTTAACCACTTACCCCAAAGTGTGTCTCTGTTTTTTATGCATTG
Source organism: Rhabdophis nuchalis (assembly GCA_039707465.1). NCBI lineage: Eukaryota > Metazoa > Chordata > Lepidosauria > Squamata > Natricidae > Rhabdophis > Rhabdophis nuchalis. The sequence continues at coordinate 42,963,095 of CM077646.1, forward strand.
TTTCAAATCAGCAATATTATTTCCTGCCCTCAGAACAACTGTAAGCTAAGCTAACTGTCCATTACTTAGTAATAGTACAGATTAAAATGCACAGAAGTGCATATCTTCATTGTTATCACTGTTCTGACAGGAAGTCTGGGTATTAGGGTGTTGTTTCTACAGTTTATCTCTGTGGCCTCCATAATCTGTGGTTTGAGTTATGCCCCATCCTCACTTTCTTCCCCTCGGAGCCCTGTTAATTTCGATTTCTGGTTTTGTATGCTAGACCCGAGAAGATAGAAAGGTGGAAGCTATCATGCATGTGTTTGAGAATCTGGAAAAGAGAAAGAGGAGGAGAGATCTGCCATCATCAGACAGGAGCAGCACAGATGCAGAGATAGTGGTTACTGCAGAGACCCCAGAACCAGAAGAAGCAAAACCTGTGCCAAATGAAAATGAAGATAACAGTTTGGCTTTAAATGTACCGGCGGCAAGTGCTCCGACCTGTGTCAGCAGTGTTGGGGTGAACACCCGGAGATCTTCACAGGCTGGGGTAAGAAGAACAATAGAATTGTTGCAGGTCAGATTGGAAAACTGCTGAATTTGGAGGGTTGATTTTCATTGACAGAGTAAAAAACCCAGCTACTTGTTTGGAAAATATAATTCAGTTGCTGGTCTGTCTCCTGCCTTCCCATCAAATATTGCTTGTGAATATTCTTGTTCAAGTAAACCTGTTAGAATGAGCAAGGAAGTTTGCTATGAGTTTTTAGCTGGTAACAGAGTTGGTACAGATAGTTCACCATTGCCAAATGAATGCTAGGTTTGGAGAAGTCGTTTCATCTGTCATGTTGATCTATTTTTTTTTTTAAGGTTATCTTGTGAAATGGAATTGCTCTCTACAAAGATTAGAAATCGGGATATTTTGGTTGAGAAATTGTCAATAAAAGTTGGGCATACTTTCCTAGGATATAGAATACATTCATCTTTCCGTGTTTTAGTCCCTCAAAAGGGGGAACTAGAATGTCTTTTCCAAACTAGATCCAAGACACTGCCTTCATATTGTAAACCTATATAGCCAGCTCTTGCAGAGTACAGAGTACCAAAAAGTACAGAGTAAAACTAAGAATTCCTTTCCTTCAATAGTTGTTTACATTGCAGGAGACAAGTACCGATAAACCAGTTTCTAAACCGGCACCACCAAAAACACCACGGCCCAGGCCCAAAAGCCGTTTCTCGCGCTATCGGAGCAGCTCAGCACAGAGACTAAGAAGGCAAAAACAAGCTGCCAGTGCCCAGCAGTCAGAACTCTCTCAAACTGCCCCCGAGGAAGGAAGTGGCACCAGCACGGCAGTGGCAGCGGAAGTGAGCCGGGTAGAGGGCCCAGGAGAGGGGAGGCCACAGGTGGTGAACTCTGATCCAGTTGTGACAGCTGCTGCAGGATCCCAGGCCAACCGGGCAGCACCCAAATACCCTAAAACAAAAAAGGTAAATGGGGAGCGGGAAAGAATGAGTAAAGACATCCTTCCCGGCAACGGCAAGAAGATACTTTTGCTTCATGTAGCTCATATAAAGTGGCATGTTGCTTTAGTTTGCTTGCTTGCTTTTATGGCTAATGTTTATTAAATCTAAACTGTGAAAGAGGGGGAAGCACGGTCATCAAAATGTAAATTTGGATATTTCTTGATTTGAGGCAGTCCTCCTCTACTGATTTTATAACTAGTTGGCAGTCTAAAATTGAAAGCGAAAGGTTAGCAGCATTCAGCTAAACCCAAATGCCTGAATTAACACATGATTGTATCAAAGAGCATTGGTGATGCGCAGCATTTGTAACAACTCTACATGCAAAAAAAAAGAGGTTATTACAGTTGAACTTTACAAAATGTAAAAAAAAATGCCATTCGTGTACTTTCTCCCCCCACCAAATTATTTTTTGGCACAGCAACACAGATTTTCAGAAGTTTCCCACAGAATTATGAAAGGGAATGTTGATTGAAATAAAGCATGAATTGTAAAAGCTGACCCAAGACTCTGAATAGTCTTTAAGTGATGCCAACTCAGAATTATTGAAGTGCTCTAGTGAAATCTTATACTTGATTTATTGAGGAAAAATGACATGGTTTTTTTATTCCAACATCAAAAATGATATTTTCATAATCGGATTTGAAGTCATCACTTTATATCTATATTTTAGTTAGTGTACTATCTTTTTAAATACGATGCACATGATGTCTAAAATAACATTTGACATCTAAAATAACATTTTAAATACTCAGCCTCCAGGATTATAGAATCCATCATAAACACAGTGATATTAAAAATACTGTAACACCCACAAAATTCAATATATGGGGAAATTATCAGGTTATCTTTATTGTGTGAAATCTGGAAAGCTTCTGGAAGACCTCGGAACTGGCATGTTTATTTGAATGCGTAATCTTTTTTTGCATAAATGTTATACTTTGAATTAAATCCACTACGAGAATTCTTTTACCATAATTAATCAGCTGCATTAGTAAATATTGCATTTTGTATGCAATGTAATTAATTACAAAATTAAATTACACTGAAATCCATTAATCAATCGGGTATTTAATTACATCTTGGTATCATTTTTTAAAGATACTGAGTTTGTTTTGTTTTAAAATTGGGATTTGACTGAAAGAAGGAAAACATTGTGGTTCTGAGAGTTCTCTGTACTTCAGAATTTTTAGTAAAAGATCGACTTGTGAGGGGGCTGTAGGGGAAGTAGTGATAAAACCAATTTTAGACCAGGTTCCAAACTGAATATCTGCAGCTTATTTTTATATATTCATGATTATAACTGTAAGCATCTCAGAGTCATTTTCAGAGTGAGATGGGCAGCATATAAGTTTAATGAATGAATATAATAAATAGATCATTTTTTTAAAAAGTCAGATGCCAATCCCTGTGATACTTCTGCCTATCTTCCTTATCTCACTAATGTCTGCACATTCTTGTTAACTTTATTTAGTAAAATATGTCTTGTTTTTGTTTCTAGTATCTGGTTACAGAGTGGCTGAATGACAAAGCAGAGAAGCAGGAGTGCCCCATTGAGTGCCCTTTACGTATCACCACTGACCCAACTGTGCTGGCTACCACCCTGAACATGCTGCCAGGGCTTGTTCACTCCCCACTCATTTGTACCACCCCTAAACATTATATCCGTTTCGGCTCTCCCTTCAACCCAGAAAGGCGAAGGCAGCCATTTCAACTGGATGGAAATTACAGCTCTTGTAAAAAGGTATAGTTTCCACTGTGTCTACACTTTTAATCCCTTGGCACATTTCACACACACACAACATAGTAGAAGGAAAGCTTTATAACAGGGACCCCCAATCCATGGCCCGGTGCCAGGCCATGGCCCATTTGGAATCAGGCTGTAGAAGTGGTGAGTGAGTCAGTGCGTGTGTGTGCGTATGTGCACGCAAAGCTACATTTATGAAAGCGACATGCACAAACGAAACTTTCCCTTTTCCCCTCCCTGCCACTGTTGCTGGTCCACTGAGACAGATGCTTTATAAGATCCCTCATAAGATGTTAAAATACTCTGTAGTGTAGCAGCGATGATCTCTCACAAAATATATATCCGTGTTTTAAATCAAAATCAGACTTCAGACTTATGTTTTCAATTACTTTCTAGTCCAATATTTCTCAGCTTTGTTGGCTTTAAAATGTGTGGACTTCCAACTCCCCATCTAGCCTTTCCCATACTGACTGAGGAATTCTGGGAGTTGTAATCTACATGTTTTAAAGCTGCCATGGTTGAGAAACATTGTTCTAGGTCAGGGGTGGGCAAACTTTGCAACTTTAAGTCTGAAGGACTTCAGCCTTAAGGACGTCTGGAGAATTCTGGGAGCTGAAGTCCTTCAGACTTAAAGTTGCAAAGTTTGCCCACCCCTGACCTAGAACAATGTTTCTCAACCATGGCAGCTTTAAAACATGTAGATTACAACTCCCAGAATTCCTCAGTCAGCATGGGAAAGGCTAGATGGGGAATGTTAGGAGTTGAAGTCCACTCATTTTAAAGCCACCAAAGCTGAGAAATATTGGACAGTTCTAAGTGTATGTCTAATGTCTTGCATTAAAAGACAGTATCACTTCTTATACCCCCTAAAGCAGTTTTTGTATGTTATGCTGAACTAATAATAATAATAGAGAAACCACATGCTTTGGCAGACTTGGTATCCAGGAACTGTAGAATGCTCGGCGCCCAGTTTAGCGGAGGCGGAAAAAACCCTGATATGTCTCATGACACCGCCGGGATGATGCGAGTTTGACACCCCTGCTCTATATGCTATTTTAAAGCCTGGTTATAAAACCAATCAGAAGTTTTTAAACTTTAAACCCTAATTGTGGATATCATGAAATTCGAGACCAATGATTAAACCTAATTATTGTTTGACCCTTTGTTGTTGTTGTTATTGTTGTATTTTAGCAAGGATCAAGCAGGAGAGCAAATTAAGAGGGTTTTTTTTTTAAAGCACTATAAGGAAAAAGTACAATCAAAAATAGTCATAGCTTCTGTTCATTGGTTTGGGTCAGAAAGCTGTATTGATTTCTCGGTCTTTAAAAGGCTAATGCTAGGAAAGTGCATAAAATGGAAAATGTGTGCAGAGTAGTTGCATATTCCCTTCCATGGATTTTCAAACTTTCTGAAGATAAATGTTACACACTTACTTAAAAAAAAAGAAGACGACAATCTCTCTCATATCACACTTAAGAATACCCATTTATGTGGTCACACGAACAAGCATGATTTACATACTTTCTCCCTGCTCACATTCGTGCCTCAGTTGGGGATTTAGTGTGTCTCATGCTGCATTCTAAGTTTCCATAATTGGATGGTAAGCAGCTCTCTAGGCTTGTATGAAATCTGACATAAAAAGACGAGTTGCATTTCCTTTTGAAATTGGTCACTAAATAGCTCATTGATTTAGGGCATAAACCAGTAATTTTCTTTGCATTTATTGTTTTAGTTTACAGTAGCCTTTTCCAATCTGCACCCCAAATCCTTTTGGGAATTTTGACTCTTTACATTCCAGTGTATTTATGGGTCCCTAAGAGAGACTGGTTTAAAATGTTAATAAACAGTCTTACATACTTCATTAAAATGAGAACGTTTTGGCTCTGGTTTTACAACCTTGAGAGTTTCAGTGTAGCAGTGATTTTTTAAAAATTTGGCAATATTGGCAACACATTAGCACCAACTCTGGTAATGGCATTGATTACAAATCCCTCTTATTTTATAAAAATGTGTCTAGTTCTTAAGTCTAGAAAAGCATTAAAAATATGAGATGTCACTTGCTTCGTATTTGTGGAGCTGTAGATCTAGATCCACACTGATTATTTTTCCTTATTCCATTCCATGCAGTTGGATTCCCCTACACTAAAGCTATTGCTATTTTCCTCATTATTTTTAATCTCTTGTCCAGAATTTGCCAAGTCAAATGCAAATTCTAAGTACATAAATGTGGAGAGAGAAAGAGACACTGTCCAAAATGAGATGTTGCTTAAAAGTTTAACTTATCTTTGGGATAAGGTAGCAGTGGATGTTGCCAATGGAATTAAGGCCATGTGTTGAACATTTCTGAAAAAACCCAGAAAGAATATGCATTCAGCAGGGTTTTTTTTGTTTTTGTTTTTTTTACAGCGTTGGATCAAGCAGGCCCTAGAAGAAGGAATGACTCAGACCTCACCTGCTTCCCAGGAGAACAAAACCCAGTGTCTATACCAAAGCAACGAGAGTAGTAGCGTTTCTGGCATTTGCACAGAAAATACAGGTTGGTTGAGATGTCTTCTCACTACTGAAACATTAATGGGGAGGAAACTATTGGGAGTTAAGTCTTGAACAGTGAATTTTTAAAAATTATTATTTTAAAACAACCTTTTGTAAAGAGAGTCCTACAGCTATTCAGGCATGACCACCATGTACTTAAAAAGAAAAAAAAGACCTTACTACAATCGTAGGTTAGTAATAATATAAAGAAATATCATTTTTGCACCCTAACTGATGGCAGATTTTGTAACAAGCAACAGTTTAGGAGCGTTAAAAGCCAATTGCTTAAATCCTGCCCTAGACAATCCTTGGCAGCTCTGAATTTCTTGGTTCATCTGTTAAAGCTGCTGCTGTAAAGGCACGCAGGAAACCTGTGCAAGGCGCACGGGTGGCATTTTCTTCCTTTTGCTGGGTGGTTGCCTTGGGTGAGATGAACAAATGTAACGCGCACACCTGAGTAAAGGGCCCCCTTCTCCATCAAGACCAAGAAATGGGTACTCATACAGAAAGTGTACTGCATGAAAAGTCAAAAGAGTTTTATGCTTAATACTTCTCTCCTAACACTTTCTAGGGAGATAATTGGTTAACCAGTGGGCACCTGGTTACAGAGCAGCCACTCTGCAGCAGAGCAGCTCCCTTGCTACATCTGTGAGCGAAGCAAAAAGCTGAGTTTTAAAAATAGTAACTTTACATCTGTCTTTGCAGAGGAAGAGGGTGGCGAACTCCCCAAGTCAGGGATCAGTTTTCCAAGGACGTCAGACGAGGCCCTAGGCAGTGTACAGATAACTGTGTGTTGCACAAAGGTTAGAGCCATCTAAAGTGGACAAAGCTCTAGTTCTGGGCAAATTTACAATGTTGAGTGAGTGAGAGAGAGCAAAAGGAAAACTGGAAGGTTTTCTTGCGATCTAAAAGATTGGTGTGAATTTTGGAGTGGTTTCTAAGAGACCCACTGCAGTTGTCTGCTTGGCATTCAACGAAAACAAAGACAAAGCCCCCCACCACCCCATCCCTCAACAAATATTTGTCTTTTGTCCCAACCCAGATTTATGTTATATTTTAGTGTGTGGTGCATAGCAGCCATGAGGAGATTTTGTGACCCAAGAATGAAAGGAAGCTGGGTGAACGATTGTTTAGAGGAGATTGTTTGTAGACTGAAAGGCAGCATCTCAAGAGAGGAACAGCTCAAAGTACTTGCAGCAGTTAGTGAAATAGGAACTAATGAGACTTGGCTGGGGAGCTATTCCACAGAAGACGTCTTAGCAGTTAATGTCTTTCCTTCCGTTCATGGGTATCTAGGGGCCTCTGTTCAGCAAGAGTTTGAATTGTGGAGGATGAGAACCAATATCCCCCCCCCCAGTAGAAAGACAAACCCGAGAGTGGTGTAATGGCCAATGGGACAATCCGGTTTCATTGTATGTTTCAGCCAGTGGGGAGTTAATGAGTCTCATTGGAGAACATGGAGAAATTGGAGTTCCCACATTGGCAGCCCGGGAGCCTGTAGACAGCTTGCTGCACAGCTGGCAAAGGGTTCTAAATGATCCAGCGATGGAGATCAGGGCTGATTGCATGGATTTTATCAACTTTCTTTAGGGATCATACAAGGACAGAAAAAAAGCAAGCCCCAAAATGTTTCTGGATGTCTATGGAGTTATGGGAAGGTTTTGGTCTGTTGTGAAAGTTTAAAATCTGTGCAAAGGAAAACAGCCTCCGATGAAAAAGGCGCCGTGGACCTTTTGAGTCTTTTTGTCGTCAAGAAGTGGTTCCCCTTATCCCAAAGACACCGCTGCAGTAGCGCTTGAATAGGAGATAATGAAATTAATAAGAGCTCATAAAAGAAAGAGTGGAATTTGGGGTTGGGAATGACAGGGCAAAACAAACTAACAAAAAAACCTGAGGGCAGTTCAAATTAACTGGAAAGATTTTGCACAAAGAGTGCAAAAACGAGGCCCGGTTGTCGGAACTTAACTGCAGAAGAGTAATGGGAGGACGTACAGGAGAGCCATTGTGATATGGTGGATAAGATCTTAGTTTAGGACCATGGAATTCCAAGGTCCAGTACACCCTCAGCCATGGAAGAAGCTCACTGTAATACTTTTATTGATTAGCTGTTGAGCCATATTAGAATCCTCGGAAGCTCACTGGATGACTTTGGCTCCGTCAGTCAGTCCCTTTCAGTCCATTCTCTTTATGTGGATGTTGGTTGTGAGGAATATTGGAGATGGAAAAGTAGGAGGTAGACCTAATGAATAAACAAATAGGCTGCTAAAAGCGTGGTGTTGTGTTGGTGGCTAGCTCCCATTCAGCCTTGGTGTGTACATCTGTACATCCATGACAGGTGTTTCCATCAACTGAGCTTCATCTCAGAAGGTGAAGAAAATGAATGTGAATTTGTATGGAACAGGGCAAGCCTGGTTTTGTATGAAGGCTTGAGAGGTATTTCTGTCTTGACTACAGCTTTGTATTGTGACAAGGTTCCTGTGGCTGAATTAGTGTAACAAAGCAAATCATTTGGAGTTGTTTGCTTTTTCTTTATTTAAAACCACTGAAGGGCCTGAATCTGACTGCTTTCAGTTGAGCACTTTTTTAACCCCTGAAAACATCCATTGAGTCCTGTTCTTTTTGAATATTGTCCCTCGTTTCAACTTTTGCATTAGCTTTGAGTGACTGTTAATGTGGCAGGAGCCAAATTTAAAATGCCATGGGTACAGGTAGAGGGATTAAATTTTGAGCACAGAGGAGGGCTTTATAATAGTAGAACATAATCTCGATTGTATGTTAAATTTCAGACGTATTGAGCCCTCTGAAGAAGTGGAAGTCTCGCTATCTGATGGAGCAGAGCGTTACTAAATTATTGCGGCCCCTGTCTCCTGTCACTCCTCCGCTTCCTGACTCCCTGGTTCCAGATTCGCTGAGCCCCCACCTCACCACGTCCTCCTCATCTGTGCCAGGAGAGGAGGAAAGTCGCAGTGGCTGCGGCGTGATCTTCTCCCCGATTCCCTCTTTGGCTGCTAGTCGCTGCAATACTCCACTACAGTTTGAGGTAAGCTGAGCTAGAAGGTGGGGGAAGCAATTCTGCTTGCAAAAACTTAGAAGACACGTATTACTGGGAAGGAGAACAGTTAACACAAGAAGCATACGGATGACAGTTTTATTAGATACTGGTAGTCCTCGACTTACGACCATAACTGAGCTCCAGATTTCCATTGCTAACCAAGACAGTTGTTAAGTGAGGTTTGCCCCACTGTACAAACTTTCTTGCTGCAGTTGATAAGGGAATCGCTGCAGTTGTGAAGTTAATAGCACAGTTGTTAAATGAATCTAGCTTCCCCATTGACTTTGCTTGTCAGTAGGTCGGAAAAGGCAATCACACGACTTCGGGACCCTGCAACCACCATCCATATATGCCAGTTGACAAGCGGCTGAATTTTGGTCCCGTGACTGAGGATATTGCAGTAGTCCGATATGTGAAAACGGTCATCAGTCACTTTTTCAGCGTGTTATAAACTTTGGATGGTTACTAAACAAACGGTTATAAGTCAAGGACTGCTTGTACTAATAAGGGTGAATTATCTGTTCCTTTATTGCTATGTAAATCAGAGTCACTGGTATTCCTGCTCCTTCTCATAAGCGCTGCTCGAACTCTTTTCTCCCTCCTTCTCTTGGTACTTTTCAAACATATCGCCAAATTCACAGAATCTTTATCCCCCCCCCCCCTGCATTGCCTAGTAAACCAGCAATTTGAGCCCATGTTTTGAGCCCAGTCTAATCTGCATTAGACTCTTTCATCAGATTACCCTTCCCTTCCTTTCTGCTTCTGTTTTTCAAACCTTTTAGAAACTTTTAGATTTTAAGACAGATGTGAGCGTGAGAGACTTTGTGGTCTTGCAGCTTTCTTACAGAATAACCCAGAGTCAATGTGTTGATTCTCAAGTGCCCCATGATTACGTCCCATCTGTTGCGTGAGGGGGATTTGAAATCTCAGTATTTGGAAAATGTGGCTATCCTTGCATCTGCCACTCCTCTTCATAGAAACTTGGTGGGAATAACACATTCTCTTGATTGCCGACTCAATCATCACTGAGGATTCAGAGGTTTTGAGCCTTGTTTCTTAACATATGCTAGCATAGCTCTTGATCCAGCTTCAGCTGCTCACTGTTAGGGATGGGTTTGAGTTCTCTGCAGTTGCAAAAAAAAAAACATCACTAAAAACAACTACATGACTTCATAATCTAATTTCTGTTGTCTTTAAACTGCAACGAAAACCTTATTTTTTTTCAGAATTGAGGAGTCCTCGGTGCTCTCTGAGCTTGCCTGTTTTCTTGCGAACGTTTCATCACCCAAACTGGCTAGTGATGTTGTTGCACTGATGTTATAACTAGTTTGGATAATGAAACGTCCACAAGAAAACAAACAAGCGAAGAGAGCACCACGGACCCCTCATGTCAACCCTGAGCTACAAATATTCTCCTTTATTGTTTCCCCCCCCCAGAATTGGCAGTTTGTAACTAGTTCTTCGTGGTTTATTCTCTTACTGTTACCCAGAAGACAGCAGAGGTCCCATTTCTTGTTCAGCTTCTGCCTTCTCACATTTCATTATGTATTTTTCATATACTCTCAAATCTATTTTCCTATGTGAGAAAACCACAAAACTGCTCCCAAGGAATCCTCAAAAACTGTTTCTTTTAAAAAGAGTTTATGAGTTACACTATAACCATATTTATTTCTTTTTTAAAAATAAATATGCTGTTATTGTAGCCTAATAGGCAGTGTCACATTTCACTGAGGCCTCTTTACTCAGCCAGCTTTATAGATATTGACATGAGAAGATGCTGAGAAATTGTATGTTGAGGCAGTTTGTGCTCCCAATTTGAAATGCTGCTAATTTGAAATTGGCACCAGAGGAGAATTTGTCAGAATCAGTTTTAGTCAATTTACGAAGCTTTTCATCTTTGGCAGAAGCAAAACTCCTGCTTTTTTACTGTGTATGAGTGAGTCTTTTGTCCTTCCCATCCCATATTTTTGTAAGAAAGATCTGGGGTGCATTAACTTCCTCACATCTACATTTTCTGTACTGAGGTTTTGTTATTTATTCGGCTCATTATGGCATTTTATTTTATTTAAGCTGTTCTCTGCTGTTTTTCAATTGTTAAATTGCAGGTCTCCAAAATTCTGCCTAGAAATACAGGTAGCACGCAAGTTTATAAATTCATATTTCCAGTGTACATTAAAACAAATACATATGAATGTAAATTAAAATAAACAGCAAGTAAAACATTATTAGTGTGTCCCTAAACATTGAAGAAATTCAAATAGCTATTAAACCAAGGCAAAGAAATCAACTCTACACAAGAAGCACAAAACAGCAGTGACTGCACAAAAATCAGCTAATACAGTTTGAGGAAACAAACTAGTTTTATAGCTAGTGCCACATTTAATTGTACATATACTACTGTTGAAGAAAATGCCATACTGCATATTAAGACATTACAACAGTTAATATTTTGTCATATGAACTTCTGTTATTAGTTAAAAATTTGTGCCTGATCCCTTATTTTGCCCAGTTGTGAAATAAACTTCCAAACCTGTCTGGAGCAGTGTAAGGTCATTTTAAGCAAATCTTCCTGTATGTCATATTGTATAATCCTGGAAAGTATGCTCAGAGAGAAATCAGTTGTTGTAATCCTACAGTGTGAAATCTTTTTTCTAACATAATGGATTCCTGGGCCCCGTATTTGAATTAAATTACTCTAGGAACATAACATTTGGGATATACTTGAAGTAAAGAAAGTGAAAACGCATCTCTTGTAAAGTAATTAAGAGGATATATAGCTTAACGTTTTGCTGTTTTACCCCTATCCTTATATATTTTTGATTATTTTGCTACTTTTTTCTGCCTTTCCTATAGAAGTTCAAGTCAACATATATAATACAGGTAGTCCTCAACTTATGACCACAATTGAGCCCAAAGTTTATGTGGCTAAGGGGGAAATTTGTTAAGAGGGTTTTACCCCATTTGAAAACTTTTCTTGCCACATTAAGTGAATCACTGCAGTTGTTAAATTAGTAGCATGGTTGTTAAGTGAATCTGGCTGTGACTTTGCTAATCAGAAGGTTGCAAAGTGGGATTGCATGACCCGGGGACATGGTAACCATAAACGTGAGCAGGTTGTCAAGCATCCAAATGTAAATCTTGTGACTATTGGGGTGCTGTAATGGTCGTAAGTGTGAAAAATGGTCATAAATCACTTTATTCAGTGCCGTTGAAACTTCAAACGGTCACTAAGCGAACTGCTGTAAGTTGAGGACTACCTGTATTCCAGCCTTCAATTTGAACATCCCCCAAGGCCTATGAGATAGGTTAGGTCATAAGATGAGGATTCACACAAAGTCATCAAGTGAAGATTGCCGTTGAGTATGAATATAACCTTGCATTTTCCCCACTCTTGGTCCAGCAATCAATCCACATCATCCTAATTTTCACGAACTGGCAGCGGATTTTGAGGGTAGCCTATCTTCCCCCCGCAGCACACAATTCGTAATAGAAGGAATATCACCATCTAAATCAGTGTTTCTCAACCTTGGTGACTTTAAGTCCTGTGGACTTCAACTCCCAGAATCCCCCAGCCAGCACAGCTGACTGGGGAATTCTGGGAGTTGAGGTCCACAGGACTTAAAGTCGCCAAGGTTGAGAAACACTGATCTAAATGATGTGATGCTTATACAAAGGAAGTGTTAATGCAACAGCATTGCCCCCAGGAATCTTTCTTTACACATCATGTCCATCTTCTCACTGTGAAGTAAGTATGCTAACTCCATGTCTACCGTGGCTGCCCATTGGAGAAGTGACAGATTTTCCAGCATCATGCTTCACTAGTCAACGAATGCTCTGTTTTGCCCTTCAGTGTCAGGAGGAGGTGTCTCTGAATACCAGTTTCTGGGCTCCATGGACATTTCCATGTTCTGCTTCTAAGCTTCCTCTTTGCCTCTTTTGGGAACCCTTTGGCTCAACCCAGTATAAACGCCTACGCTCAGTCCCAGCAAGGCTTATGTGGAGTCAGTTCTGACTCGGCTGTGTATTAATAGGGGCTTGTTTGGGGCTTTGTCACTCACGAATGTCCTGTGCTAGTTCAGGCTGGCTTTCTGAGGTCTAGACATAAGGTTAATTTAAAAAAAATAAAAGACAATATCCTGATTTCTGTGTGATCCTTTGACGTGGGCCTGTCATGAGATATAATAACTCTTGTCCTAAAGTCTCTGTAATGTTTGTAGTCTCCTTGCCCCCAACTGCTGAGGGCTTGCCCAGGAGAGTTTGTTTTTCTTTTCTCTCCCCCCCCCCCCCTTTCTTTTCTTTTTCTTTTTTTGCTCCAGAATAGCTGTGGCTAACCTCTATGCTTGGAGGTTGTCGTTTTGAGTTTTTTGTTTTCACTTTTATTTTATTTTTGCCTCTTGACTTGTAAAACTAGATGAATAACAAGATGCTTTTCCCTCCTAGAACGTATCCTCCCCTGAGAGTACCCCTGCGCATAGGCCCGAGTCCCTGTCGCCCGAGGTAGTTATCACACCATCTCAATTGGAGGCGGAGAGTGTGTGCACGCTTGGTTTGTGTGTTGAGCAAATGTGTGCGTCTCGGAGGGAGGGGGGAGGAGGGAGGAGAAAGCTGCAGGAGAAGGAGGAAATCGATGGGGAGAAAGAGAGTAGCCCGCTTCTTTTGTAGTTCTGGTTGGGTAGAAAACGGGACCATGATATATACATGCTAGTCCATCCATCTGAAGCAGAGAGAGAGAGAGAGAGAAAATGAATTAAAACAGCGTACACTCAAATCAGCCCCTTATTCTCCTTGTTTCATTACAACATAAGATTATTCTGCCTCTGCTCTACCCCTAGGTCCAAATTCTTTGTGATTACAAATTCTGAATTCAGGCTAATAATGCCAGTTAGTGAACACAAAGGAAGTCTTCATTAGATTTTGAGGGATCTGAAATTAAAACATAATAGAATTTAGAGGGATAATTGGTTTGATTCGCTATTGCAGATGCCAGGGGTGTGTTCTACTGTAGGTTTGTATCAACCTGCATGATTAAGCTCCACTTCACTGTCTTAGTATTAAACTGTGTCAGCTTCAGTCATAAAACAAATGCTTAAGTAATGTAATATAAAGATCAAAAGGATCTTTCTAATGTCAGATACTTAAGACAGTGCTTATTAAGCTTCTGCAACCTGGTGGGCCACCAGCTAAGTTCCAACCAGCTACGTTCCAACCACTAAGATGCCTAAACTGGCCAGCAGACTAGGAAAGCCTCTTAGAGGGGTTAGCCTTAATATTTCTACTTACAGAATAAGCTGTTTAAGATTGCATTTCGCTGTGCCTGTATTCTAAACATTGCCAATTTTTGTTGCTGTCGTTGTATGGTGGTCTCGTTTTGTAACCTACCCAGATACCCTATGTGTTCTTGTGTTTGTCTACCTTTATTTCAAACCAAGATGGCTTACCCATAACTAACAGAAGCCTGTTAACAGAAACCAAGATGGCTTACCCATAGCTAACAGAAGCCTGTTGAGCCATGCTTAGAAAAATGCCACTTCTGAGCAATTCTCATTTCCCCACCTCTTCAACTATGATATATCCCAGTATAAATGCAAGCAGGCAGACGTTGCATAGAGAACCTTAGCCTCTCACAGGGGAGGCACCTTTAGCTGAAGGAAGGCCAGCATTTGAAGTTTGGCAGCCTGCAAACAAAGCTTTGGAAAGAAGTGCTCCATGAAAACTTAGCAAAACAGCAGGGAGGAAAAGCCTAGAGGCAGATTCTGATAAACGGCATATACCTCTAGAAGAGATGTAGCAGTATACAGATGATGGGCAGCACACTGGCCAGCAGGCCGCAGCAGCTTTCCACTGCCTGCTGTTTTTGAGGCTAAATGGGTTAAAGATAATGATAATGTACTCCACTATCTCTGCATGGCTTTGAATTGGAGAGATTAATTCAAAGATTTTTTAAAAAAAATTAAATAGTAAAATGAACAGTCTCTCTGGAATAGTGTTTCTTAATCTTGGCCACTTTTAAGCTGTGTGGACGTCCAACTCTCAAAGTTTCCTAGCCGGCCATGTTGGCTGAGGAATTCTGGGCGTTGAAGTCCATAAATCTTTAAATTGCCACAGTTGAGAAATTCTGCTCTAGAGAGACTAGAGGCCCACATATCTTAATTCTTCTGAGGTAACTAGAGACCTTTTATAATAGCTTGGATTGAGATGGGGCTTGAAAGCAATGAAAAAGGGGAAGAAGTAAAAGATAAATCATCTTTTACAAGAAGCAATGGGTGGAAACTAATCAAGGAGAGAAGCAACTTAGAACTAAGGAGAAATTTCCTGACAGTTAGAACAATTAACCTCTGGAACAGCTTGCCTCCAGAAGTTGTGAATGCCCCAACCCTGGAAGTCTTTAAGAAGATGTTAGATAGCCATTTGTCTGAAATGGTATAAGGCTCCTGCCCACGCAGGAGGTTGGACTAGAAGACCTACAAGATCCCTTCCAACTCTGCTATTGTATTGTATTGTATCTCTTTTTGATTAGAACACATCACATCAAGCTTATCAATTCTACAGATATTAGGGGAAGATTCCTGTAAAGGAATCTTGTCATTATGACAAGATAACGTACTTTATGTAGAGAACTATCCAGGATTCCATCATCTAGTGGTTCCATCATCTTGCACTCGACCATCTACTCCTGTCAGTCTTTGTGTTGAGGAGATTTCTGAATGATGTGTGAGAGAAAGGTGTGCTTATGCTGCATGGTTGTCATAGTCGTACTGTAAATTAGCTGGTTGATCAGAACATCCGGTGTGGTGGCACAGTTGTTTGCCTTGAAATTTGTGTTTGATTCTTCCCCTTTTATTGAAATGGTTGTGATGTTATATGTGAAATGGGTGACCTTGCCAAAAAAAAAAAAAAAAACCCAACCCACCAAGGCATTTGGGGGGGGAGGGCATTGACATGTCCATCCCAGATGGGGAGGGACCCTGAGATTGTGCAGAATCTGCTGCCTAGAGGAACAAAAAAAAAAAAAAAAAAAAAAAGGACTGTTCAGGTAGAAGAACAGGTAAAAAAAGCAAAACAGAGCAGAAAGGGTGCAGCGGGTGAGGGAGCAAGCAGCGGGAAAGTAGTGTGTGCTGTTTGTGTCGATAGGGGAAACATTTCATAACAACCTCTTTCTTTTTCTCTCTCTCTCTTTGTGCCCCTTTCTCCCCGGTACTCTCCCCTGTTCGATCTCCTTTTCCTCCCTGCCCTCCCATGCCCTCTTGATGGCTATTGTAGCTCTGCCTCAGGACAGACCTGGACACGCCAAAGGCAGCATTCCTGGACGCTGGTGCTAACAACTGCCTAGAGAGACCTTCGTTACTCGCCACGGGGCATTCTGACCCCACCTCCCTGCCCTCAGATACCGGCTTCCTGGGGAAGAGCATGGAAACCCAAACTTTGCTCAGAAACTCTGACCAAGCTTTTCGGACAGAGTTTAATTTAATGTATGCCTTTTCCCCTTTGAACGCGATGCCCCGGGCCGATGGATTATTAAGAGAATCTCCCCAGATGGCCGATGGGAAGCTTCTGAATCCAGACATGGGCAGCTGCAGTTCTCCTGCAGAGGGATACTTTGGCAGACACGAGCAGGTGATGCTTAAAGAAGCCGTACATGGCTCAATGGCCCATTGTGAAGGAGTCAAACCTGCACCCCAGAACCCTCCACAGAGAAAAAAGGTGAGTGGAGGAGGGGGGGGGGGAAATAAGGGGAGGAGAAAGGGGAGGGTGAAGCAGAAATCTTCATTCCTGAAGGAAAAGAGAGCAAGGGAAGGAGCATTCAAGGGTGAACTGGGGGTTTGTGAAAATATACCATGGAAGATTCTGAATGAAGAATGAGCACATAACATTCTGATAAAAACGGTAGCTGAGAAATTGATGAATGATAATAATATATATAAATCATTAACTTCAGGAGAGACGTTTGTGGAATTCATGTTGTTCATTTTCTGATGTGCTTTTGCTAGTGGGCTCCCTGTCATCTTAGGAAATAGGGTTAATCTGAAATTTGAGCAAAAATCAGTTGCTAAACTAATTCCAAATCTAATTCTATGGCATTTGCAGTGCAAAACAGTCACCGTATCCTGCTTTATCCTTACCTAAACTCGACACCAGCTAGGCTGATAATCGTGTTTCCCTCATTAGGTATCTCTGCTGGAGTACCGCAAACGAAAGCAAGAAGCCAAGGAGGGAGGGGATCCTGCCAGATGCACAGTGACATCTAATCGACTAAGTAGCAGCAGCTCTGGGCCAGAAATGGACATTGGCGCTGTGCCAACCTCCGGGAGTCACACCCTATCGTCTCCACAACATGGCTTCTCCCCCTCACACTCCTCCCTGTCTCATCTAGAGGAAGTGAGCCCCCCAGAGCCGAGAGCAACTAGTCACTGCAAATCTCACGAGAGCATCAGCAGTAGGTGGTAAGCGACTGCTTGTTATTACCCAGACTTTAGAAGAAAACCTATGCAATTCACAACCTCCGTCTAGAAATCCCTCCGTGCCAGTGCAGCAGGATAATCTTGCCCATTGTAGCTGACATTATTGGCCAAGTGATTATCTCTAGGACTGCTAATACTATATTATTGTAGCCTGCGGAAGAATCCCTCAATGCTAAGCGTTTCTTACAGGCAGCACAAGGCCGGATTGGCTTTCCAGTAACTGATGCGTCACTCTGTGGAAATTCTACAGCAAGGATGCGACTAATGGGGTTCCTGGCAAGAACCAGCCTTCCTGCTCCTCTTCCCCTCACAAGGAGAGTTACCCTGTGGAACCAGAACGGCCTATTGAGCCCAAGTGCGTGCTTGCGTGTGTGTGTGTGTCAGTGAAAGGGCTAGGCAGAATATCTTCCCCCTTGCGAACTGCCTCACTGAGGGCAAACGTTGCTCAGAGCTTGGCTCTGATGAGTAGTTACGAGGTACTCATCTGCCCATGGGGTTAAGCAACATTGTGCAAAATGTTGAAAGGGAGCAATTAAATAAGGAATTGAAGGCCCTGGTCCGTGAGATAAAAGAAAGGAAGAAAAATACAGCTATACAGAATAGTCCTCACTTACTGATTGCAGTTGGGATGAGTAATTCCACCGCCAAGCGACGCAGTCATATTGTCAGGGTTCCAACTAACACACCCTTGAATGGAAGAACTCAGAGGCCTGAGGTTTCCTCAAAGAACATTTTATTAGGGTATACCATATTGACACAATGCTGGTGAAAACCAGCTCTAAAGTTCCCTTCGGTTTTCCCCTTAATTAAAAGTAAGTGCCACTTCCCTCCGAGACGTCAATCACAGGGTCCAATCAGCATCCAGTCCAGATGTCGGATGACTCCAGTCTCCACCTCCCAACCACCTGCACTCATGAGCTTGGTCCCCAGGGAAAGAATGCTGTTATAGCAGCCCAACTATCGCTACACCCCACCCCCCTCCCTATCCCTCATCTCCAGCCTGTGTCAGCACCGAAGCTTTGAAGAAAAGAAAACTCTCACTAGAATAGAAAGATGGCCACCGTCTAGCCAGGGTTGACACATACAGTGAAAAGTCACGTGACTGACTTGTGTCAGTTCAAGCCGCAGCCATTAAGTGACTCATCACAGGTCATAAAGCATAGTGTCACATGTCCAGGACTTGCAACTTTATGCCAGCTTCTGTGTTGACTTTTCCCTGTTGAAAATCCACCTGCGGAGGTCACAAATGGCAATCATGTGGTCCCCGGGTGCTGTGGCTGTTGTAAATGTGTACAGGTTGCCAAGTCACAGTTACGTGAACACAGAGAGGCTGCAATTGTTGCAACTTTAATAACTGGTCATAAGTCTCTCTTTTCTGTACTGTTGTAACTGAACAGTTGCTAAATGACGCGAAGACTTCCTTGTTTAGCTTTTGAGAAGAAGATGAGTGCAATTTTAAAATTGAAGGAAGAAACTGCACTAGGCTGATTGCACTACCCTGATAGCCAAAAATGTAGAAAATCTGCGAGCCCTAATATTCATAGTCAAAGAACACAGCATTTCGCGGGGGGGGGGGGGGGGGGGGGGGGAGGAGATGGGAAGAAAATGAAATATGAAAAGACTAAATGACTAATGACAGGAGGTGGAATAATTGGCCTTAAAACTAACAGTGAAGATCCAATCCAAGTTGTGGGTGCCTTCTGCCTTTTCAGGCTCAATCATCAACGGTGAAGGAACAAAAGCAGTACAGGAAGTATGCCACAGAGTAACATTTGCAATGAAGGCCTTGGAAAAGATACTCAGAGGCCCCGTTGCTTCTCTTTCTGCAAAGATCAGAATTGCACAAGAACACTGTATTCTACTATGACTCTCTGTGGAAGCAAAAATTGGACTTTAAAGAAGCAGGATAGGAGGAAGGGTATTGACACCTTTGAACGTCGGTGTCAGAGAAGACTCCCTTGAGGCTGTCCCTTGTGGACAGCCAAGGAAACAAATGTATTATCAAAGAAATCTTTTGTGAACAGTGTTGTCCGAATTACCCCTTTTAACATCCCCACCAAAAAACATAATTCATTTTACATTATATTTCCATTATTTCCAATTTTAGCCGTATAACTTTTTTTCTCCTATTTTCCAATTTCTAGTTTTTAACACGTGCAAACAATATAGTTTTTCTTTTCCTTTAAAAATAAACAATGTATCATTTATTTTCCATCTTTATCACCCCATTCATTGTACCTCTGCCAAACCCATATGGTGCTTCACACATTGCCTTTTGTTGTCTAAATGTTTTGCTTCTCTTTTTTGAGAATCTCATCCATTTCATCCAATACGACTTTCTCAAGCTCCCCTTCTCTCAATCCATTCTTCTTGCATGTGTCAGCAACTCTGGGTTCAGAACCAGTGTTACAACTCTGGTCCCTTAACCAGTGTTAGCAAATAAACGCGGAATAGTGTAATTCACCGGACAGTAAAGAGATACGTTGCTGTAACCACAAACAAACTCTAAAACAGTGATAGTAAGAAAATAAATAGTCTTTACTTTGTAGCAATTAAAATGCTTCTTCCGACTAACTTCTCAAACAAATAACAATCCAACACCAAACAGAGTTTATCTCACAGTGATGCAAAACAGATCCTCCTTCTTCTTCTTCAGCTTCTCAAATGGCAATCAGGAAAAACAGGAAATCACAAGGAATCAAACAGGGAATTGACTTGTGTTCCTACCTTGCTTATATGGTGAAGCTGAGCAGCACAGCCAATCAGAATTCAAAGACAGTTCTTAAAGCTACATAACTTCTTAAGAACATAGGCTCATATATATTGCCAACCCAATATAAGGCTGAATATCCTAACACCATGCATTGGTTTGAGATCCACAGTCTAATTGTGTTTGGCAATAGGTCTCATATTTATTGGAGATCATTTGGGTCTTCAGCCAACAACACGGCATCATCTGCATATGAAAGCATGTATAGGTGCCTGATCCCACCTTAGAAATGAATGTTTTCAGTAAACGTGAATTTTACTGTTTTTACAAGCCTTCAAATGACTACTGTTTTTGCATTTAGTAAGAATTTATTTGCACACACTTGGCATTTCCATATTAACTTCTCCCCCCCCCCCCCCTGTTTTTTCTCTCTGTCTCGTGTTAAAGGATGGTGCCCACTTCTGTTGAGCGACTTCGAGAAGGACGTGGCATTTTGGAGAAGGTTTTACGTAGCAGTGCAAAAATGTGTCAGCGAGGAGAACCCTCGCCTTCTCGAGATAGCGTAGGAGAGAGAGAAGTAGGTAAGTGAGGATATATATCAGAAAGGAGCCCTGAGAATGAATCTTTCCTTGGAAAGCCGAAAGGACATGATTCACTTCTTTACAGATGGATCTAGAACTCCTAATCAGCAAAGTGGGTTCTGTGGTAGTCAGTGAAGTGGTGAAATTTGTACAAATCAATGGAGTCGCTGTTCTCTGGAGCCACTTCCACATGAAATGTCCAACCCACTTGAAGCAGCTAGTTTCCAAGAATACTACCCAGCTGGCTGTTGCAGTCATCTCTAGGGTCTGAATTTTCTGCACAATCTTCCTTTTGTCAGGGTTCCAAATAGCATCCTCATTCAAATAAGAGTCTAAGTATTCCTGAAAGTCCAAATTTATTTGAGGAGCCATGTTGGCACATCTGGGAAAACCCAAATCTGAAAGCTTGCAGGTTTTCCCCACCCAGTTGAAAGTTCAAGACCCTGCCCAGCACCCATGCATCCATCACATGGTCCAATCAGTCACTGTCCCAAAGGAAGATTCCTCCCAGGGACACCCCCTCCAGGTGCCTTGGCTCTCTGAGAACGAATGTTATTTTGACTACAAAGCTCTCATGCTCCATACAATCCCCCCCTCCCAGTTTCCCACAGTAGAATATGTAGCAGGCTAGAGGCTCACTGTAAAAGATGGTTTCCAAGCCTGACATCTTTCTTGCAAGATACGGTCTGCAAACATCCTTTGATTTGGTGACAAACAATTTCCCATTGTTACCATAAATATAAAGTAATCATAAGGATACCACATGGTTGACAGGAAGTAGCCACTTGTTCCCGTACAGTAGCAGGTTGCAGTTACAGATGCCATACTTAAATAAGGAGCATCCACCTTACACATCCTAGTTATAAAAGATGGCTTAACAAGCCCTAATCCTAACCCAATCAGCATTGGCACCATTTTGAATGAAGGGTGTATCTTTTCCCCCCCATGTGGCCCAACAGTTCCCTCGACACCTGGAGGAAGTTGATTATCTAGACCCGCGCCAGTGCGGCTTCCGGCCCGGTCACAGTACCGAGACGGCATTGGTCGCGTTGGTGGATGATCTCTGGAGGGCTCGGGATAGAGGTTGCTCCTCTATCCTGGTCCTGTTAGACCTCTCAGCGGCTTTTGATACCATCGACCATGGTATCTTATTGCACCGATTGGGGGGGTTGGGGCTGAGAGGCACCGTTTTATGGTGGTTCTCGTCCTACCTCTCTGGTCGGTCGCAATGGGTGTTGGCAGGAGGGCAGAGGTCGGCCCCTAGGCCCCTCACATGGGTTCCTCAGGGGTCGGTCCTCTCGCCACTTCTGTTCAACACCTACATGAAGCCGCTGGGCGAGATCATCCGTGGTTTTGGGGTGGAGTACTATCTGTACGCTAATGACACTCAGCTGTACATATCCACCCCAAACCACCCCTACGATGCCGTCGAGGTGCTGTCCCGTTGTCTGGAGGCCGTACGGGTCTGGATGGGTAGTAACAAACTCAAACTCAACCCGTCCAAGACCGAGTGGCTGTGGTTTCCGGCACCCTGGTTTAGCCAGATAAGTCCAACACTGGCCATTGGGGGCGAACATCTTGCCCCCGTGGAGAGGGCGCGCAACTTGGGCGTCCTCCTGGATTCCCGGCTGTCCATGGAGGACCATGTGGCGGCCGTGGCCAGGGGGGCGTTCTATCAGGTTCGCCTGATTCGCCAGTTGCACCCCTTACTAGACCGGGGGGCCCTTCGCACAGTCACTCAAGCGCTCGTGACATCTCGGCTGGATTACTGTAACGCTCTCTACATGGGGCTTCCCTTGAGGTGCACTCGAAAGCTACAGTTAGTGCAGAATGCGGCCGCGCGGGTGGTTATGGGTGCCTCAAGGCAAGCCCACGTAACACCTCTCCTGCGCGAGCTGCACTGGCTGCCTGTGGCCTTTCGAGTGCGCTTCAAGGTGTTGACTACCATCTTTAAATCGCTCCATGGCTCGGGGCCTAGCTATATACGAGACTGCCTCCTGCCCCATACATCCCTCCGTCCGGTCCGTTCCCACAGAGCGGGCCTTCTCCGGGTGCCGCGGCTGGGCAATGCCGGCTGGCGACACCCAGGGGAAGAGCCTTCTCTGCAGCGGGCCCGGCCCTCTGGAACGACCTACCCCCCGACCTTCGCACTACCTCGGACCTCCGCCTCTTCCGCCAACGTCTTAAGACGTACTTATTCCAACAAGCCGGCCTAGGATAGCCCCCGCTTCTGACTTTTAAATATAAATTATAATTTGGTTATGGTTTTAATAACGGGTTTTAGCACGGGTGAATTAATTTAATATATTTTTAATTGATGTATATTGTATTTATGGTTTTATATAATGCCTGTGCGCCGCCCTGGGTCCTAACAAGGAGAAGGGCGGGGTATAAATTTAATAAAATTAAAAAAAAAATGTTCCACCCCATAGCCTGGTCATGGGAAGAGAAACCTAAAATGAGTTGCAGGTTGTTTTCATTGTTATGAACTGTTCTGGAGCTATTACTGTTCCAGTAGTTATTCCGTTTCTTTCTGTTGACATGACAGGGCATGCCAAAGAAAGGACAAGCATGTTGTTGTGTGTCTTCGTCTTCCTCTATAAACACGGGTGTCAAACTCACGGCATTACATTGCCATCACCTGACGCTTTCCCCCTTTGTGGAGCTGGGGTGGGTGTGGCCTGCATGTGACACATCTGGCCCGAGGGCTGCCAGTTTGACACTCCTGCTCTATAAGAATCTCACTGATCTCATGACATCCAAACATTCTCTAGTCAGGGCACCTCTGCCTCCAATATATTGCTCAGGCTTTAAATTTCTTGAGGTTACATTTCCTCACAGGAACGTTTTCTCTCCTTATTTCTATTTTTAGAAAACACCATTGGATATTTGCTTTGATGTTTTATTTATTTATTTTATTTATTTATTTAAATTTATATCCCGCCCTTCTCCACAGAGGACCCAGGGCGGCGCACAGGAAATTTAAAAACATACAAAATACAATAAATATAATTTAAAAACTATTAAATAAACCTATCCTGCGCTAAAACCAAATTTTAAAAACCCAATTTAAAACTATCTAAAAGTCCCCATGGAAGGTTAGGCTAGGCCGGCTTGTTGAAACAAATATGTCTTAAGACATAGGCGGAAGAGGCGGAGGTCGGTGATGGTACGTAATTCAGGGGGCAGGTCATTCCAGAGGGCTGGCCCCACCACAGAGAAGGCTCTCCCCCTGGGTGTCGCCAGTCGGCATTGTCCGGCCGACGGCACCCTGAGGAGGCCCTCTCTGTGGGAGCGTATCGGTCTAAGGGATGTATGGGGCAGGAGGCGGTCTCGCATATAACTAGGCCCCGAGCCATGGAGCGCTTTAAAGATAGCTGTCAAAACCTTGACGCGCACTCGAAAGGCCACAGGAAGCCAATGCAGCTCGCGCAGGATCGGTGTTATGTGGGAGCACCTAGTGGCTCCCATAATCACCCGCGCGGCTGCGTTTTGGACTAGCTGTAGCTTTCGAGTGCACCTCAAGGGAAGCCCCATGTAGAGAGCATTACAATAGTCGAGTCGGGACGTCACGAGAGCTTGAGTGACTGTGCGAAAGGCAGCCCGGTCCATTAAGGGGCGCAATTGGCGCATCAGGCGTACCTGATGAAACGCCCCCCTGGCCACGGCTGCCACATGGTCCTCCATGGACAGCCGGGAATCCAGGAGGACACCCAAATTGCGCGCCCTCTCCACGGGGGCCAGTGTTTCGCCCCCAATGGCCAGAGTTGGAATAATCTGGCTGAACCGGGGTGCCGGAAACCACAGCCATTCAGTCTTGGCAGGGTTGAGCTTGAGTTTGTTACCACCCATCCAGATCCGTACGGCTTCCAGACACCAGGACAGCACTTCGGCGGCATCGTTGGGGTGGTTTGGGGTGGATATGTACAACTGAGTGTCATCAGCGTACAGATGGTACTCCACCCCAAAACCACGGATGATCTCACCCAGCGGCTTCATATATGTGTTGAAAAGGAGGGGCGAGAGGACCGACCCCTGAGGGACCCCACATAGGAGAGGCCTCGAGGTCGACCTCTGCCCTCCCGTCAACACATATTGCGACCGACCAGAGAGGTAGGATGAGAACCACCGCAGAACGGTGCCTCCCAGCCCCAACCCCCCCAATCGGTGCAATAGGATACCATGGTCGATGGTATCAAAAGCCGCCGAGAGGTCTAATAGGACTAGGATAGAGGAATAACCTCTATCCCGCGCCCTCCAGAGATCATCAACCAACGCGACCAATGCCGTCTCGGTGCTGTGACCGGGTCGGAAGCCGGACTGGCGCGGGTCTAGATAATCAACTTCCTCCAGGTGTCGCGGAAACTGTTGGGCTACCACACTCTCAACAACCTTCACTAAAAAGTGAAGGTTGGAGACCGGACGATAGTTCTCTAGTAAAGCTGGGTCCAGGGACGGCTTCTTGAGGAGGGGCTTCACTACCGCCTCTTTCAAGACGGCAGGTAAGGACCCTTCACTCAAAGATGCGTTGACAATGCCCTGGAGCCAGCCTCGTGTCGTCTCCCAGGATGCCAGTACAAGCCAGGAGGGACACGGATCCAATAAACATGTGGTCGCCCTAAGCTTCCTTGACAGCCTGTCCATATCCTCGGTGGTAACAAAGTCAAACTCCTCCCCAGAAGGAACCTCAAGACTAGTCTCGGACAGTCCCACAGGACCACTGTCGATGGAGGGTAGCTCATTCCGAATCCGAGTGATTTTCTCCTGCAGATAAATCCCAAATTCCTCTGCTCGCCCTTGCAGAGGGGCTTCCCGCGGCCTCTGATGGAGGAGGGAGCGGGTCACCCCAAACAGGGCGGCAGGGCGGTTATCTGCGGATGCAATAAGGGTGGCATAATACTCACGTTTGGCCACCCTTATCGCCACTAAATAAGCCCTAATATGGGTTCTCACTAGTGTTCGGTCGGCTTCGGAGCGAGAGGATCTCCATCTGCTCTCTAGGCGTCTCTTGTGGCGCTTCATCCCCCGAAGCTCCTCAGTGAACCAAGGAGCCTGGGTGATTCGTCGCCGCACGAGAGGCCGCAAGGGCGCGACTCGGTCCAAGGCCCCCGTGGCCGCACTTAACCATGCGGCCACTAGGTCCTCAGTCGAATCGCGGGGCAGGGTCACAGGAATTGGCCCAAGCTCCCTCTGGAACCTTTCCGGGTCCATCAGAAGCCTGGGGCGGAACCATATAGGAGTGTCCGGTTCCGCCTCCCCGCGGTGGGGTGTAGCGATTGGAAAGTCCAGCCGAAGGAGAGCGTGATCTGTCCATGACAAGGGAGTGATGACTAGATCCCCTATTCCCAGATCACGACTCCACTGTCCCGAGACAAAGATGAGATCCAGTGTGTTCCCCCCCTCGTGAGTGGGGCCTAAAACTACCTGGGTCAGGTCCATGGCTGTCATGGAGGCCATGAACTCCCGAGCTACTCCAGAGGCTTCGCCTGCCGACGGCAAGTTAAAGTCCCCCATGACTACCAGTCTGGGGGTTTGATTTAATTTGGGCATTTTTTTTCTTACTACACATGTTTTCACTGCATTATTATATATTTCCTTTTTGTGAATTGCCAAGAGTCTGAATGATTGCAGTGGCATGCAAGATGAATGAATGAGTGATGAACAATCGATCATTCATTCATTCTCTACAGATGCCTATCTCAGGGAAGTGGCTCCCTTGCCTGATCCAGGAAAGAATATGACCTCCTTACACTTATCTCTCTGGTTGGTTTGCTAGATGCTGTAGAAGGAGACTTATCAGAATCGGCCAGTTCTTCCTTTAAGGGCCCAGCTGTTTACAGTCCTTCTCGATACAGCTACCAGGTATGAGAAACAATAAGCAGTTTGGGTAGTTAAGTCTCTACCCATAACAATTCTTCATTCTCCTCCTAAGTTTTCCAGCCTTTCCTAATCTTTCAAATGCATTTTAAATTCAGAAAATACAAATACAGATAGTCCTTGACTTACAACCGTTCATTTAGTGACCATTCAAAAATAACAATGGCATTTGAAAAAAGTGACTTGCGACTGTTTTTCACAGTTTGAAAGATGTCCATGATCATGGGATCAAAATTCAGAGGCTTGGCAACAGGTTCATACTTCTGACCGTTGCTGTAGCCGAAGGTCATGTCACCCCCCTTTTACAACCTTTTGACAAAGCAAAGTCCAATGGGGAAGCCAGATTCACTTTTAATAACCGGGTTGCTAACTAATCAACTGCAGTGATTCCCTTAACAACTGTGGCAAGAAAAGTTGTAAAATGGGGCGGAATCTCCCTTAACAAATGAAACGTTGGGCTCAATTGTGGTTGTAAGTTGAGGACTACCTTAACCCATGGCTGTTTGAAACATATTGAGAACTAAAATGTAAATCAGAGGTTGGCGGACACATTCTTGGGGGCCGGAGGAGGAGGATGGGGGGGCAACACCTTTGCCCGTTTCCTTTCTGCTCAGAGATTGTTGTGTGACTCGCCATCTCCACCCACCGCAGCCATTTTGTATGAGCGTCCAGGTCAGGATGCTGGATTCCAGACCTACGTTCTGGTTCAAAACGTTTGGAGTTCCTCAATCTAAACGACTTTCTTAAGAGGGGTGTGGAGGTAGCCAAGCTATAGCCGAATGTAATATTGTTCTGATTTGGGTTTTATTTCCCCGCTTCCCAGCTCTTGCAGTCTGACAGTCCACGTACAGAATCTCAGACTCTCCTTCAGAGCTCCTCACCATACCGAGGACATCCCGTCCCATCCCCCGGATACAGCTACCGGTCTCAGTCCCAGAGGCCCGGGCACCTCCCCTCCTCGGAACCCTCCGTGTCCTCCACCCCGTCGGGCTCCACGGACTCCACGGCTCCATTTGCTGGGACCTCCTCCGGCTATTATAGCAACCAGCACCATTCTGGCAACGGAGTCTTGAAGAAGAACTGTCCCGCCACGGGCGCCCCCAGTCCCGCCCATTCAACCGTTGCAGACTGCTTGCCGTCCTCTGAATCAGGGTCTCATCCCTGCATGGGAACTGCCAGCTGCACTTCTTCCTCTAGGCCCTCTCAGTCGGACTTACGGACTATCAACCCTGCCGCTTCCGGGCAACCTGCTCTCTACCAGAGCTCCAGAGCCGCCACCGCCACAGCAGCACTTTCCAACCCCCAGCACTACTCCCACCGAGGGGGAGGAAGCAGCCTTCACCCGTACAGACTGCAGCAGCTTCCGGGGTCAGGCGTAAAGACTCAGACGGGCCTTTCATAGGGCAGGACAGAATTGCCTACTGTTCCTTCCGGTGGTAGCTTGAAAGGAAGGATGCTGGAACGGCAAAGGGCCAGAGGCCGAGGCTTCCGGATGTACAAGCGAGCGAAAGCACTGCCAGCCACCCCCCTGGCTCCGAAACGAGGAGGAAGTGGCGGCAATGGCGGCGGCAGGGCCTGTAGCAAAGCATGGCCACGATGCCTGGGTACGTTGTAGAGAAAGCCAATGGTGCTGAGTGGCATGGCCTCTGTCTCCTGCCTGTGCCCTTAGCTTGTAGTCACCTGGGCAGGTAGGTAAGCTTGAATAAGAAAACCGTGCAAATCAGAACATTAGGGAAGGGCGATTTGTGGGCGGGCGGGGCTATTCCTTTAAAAAAAATGAATAAATCCCAAAGTGTTCTCTGCAGAGTTGGGTTCCCAGAAGGTTCTGGGTTGGGGAGGGTGGGTGGTGTAGTCCATTCTGATCATTCCAGTCGTATGCAAGAGCATTTATTGTCTCCAGGCTCTGGGGAGAGACTCATGGGATAGGGCTGGTGGTAGGGTGTCTCTCTTGTGTGTGCGTGCGCGTGTGTGAGTCTGTGCGTGAGCGAAGGCCGGATGCGCAAGCATGTGTTGCCGCAGTGCTAAAGATCCCTCTCCGAATCGGAGCGTTGTCACGCTGCGCCAGGTGAAGATGGTGGCTCGTCACAGGGAACAGCTTTGTCCGATAAGTTGTTCTGCAGTTTGTTTGTCTGTGCATGATGGTGAGCGAAAACGCCCCTGTCTGGGTCGTGCGACACGGCTGCCCTTGTCAGGCCTGTCCTTGTGCGTGTGCGAGAGGCTCCTGCTACCACCTCGTTGAGGTCCAACAGTACTTCCAGCCCTGCTGGTTGCGCTGTCCCGATTCCATACAGTTGCCAGCTTTTCTCACTTGTTTACTCTCTCAAGCGTGTGTTTTTATTTATCTAATTTTATATTCAGTTATAACCATAGTAGGTTAGCAAATAAATCAGGCAAGTCTAACCCCCCCCCCTACCCTCCACCCCCCCCTCCCAGTGCTGCCACGGACCTTCCCCCCCCACTCCTCTCTGACAAGATGATGCTGTGAGCATGTCTTCCCTCCTTTCCCAGAAGCAAAAATATATAATTTTTGGGTTTGTTTTTTTTCCATTTTTAATTAGGGCTGTTACAGGTTTCTCTTAACTCATTGAAATCAGGTGTTCTTCATTCAATTTAGGGGAGACTTTTAAAAAAACAAATCAAACGTGGAGAAGAAAAAACAAGAAACCTTTCCCGTAAAAATAAAGTATCTGGCTATGAGCGTGTTGGGGGGAATGGAACTTGTCACCCACAAAGCGGGTGTCCTATATATTGTATAAAAGAAAAGGGGGGTGTCAGCTTCACTGGGCTTTGCAGCTTCCTTTCCCCCCCCCCCCCCCCCCCATCATGTTGGTGAGCATCCTCTCAGCATTGCAAGGATCCGTCTGGAGATCGGCAGGCAGAGATAGGAAGCACCCCCACTTATTCAGGGTGCTGGGAAGGGTAGGAGTCCACCGGGAAGTCGGGAGTGCAGGGGGGCTGCAGTGCTACCCTCAAGTGGAGTTGTACACTGTGCTGTAATATTTGAACTTTCACAAGAGATGTAATAATTTTGATAATAAAATACTTAACTTGAAAAAAAAATCACTTGGAATCGGCTCTTTTGTTGACCGGGGAGGTGTAACAGAATAACAGAGTTTGGAAGGGAACCTCAGAGGACTTCTAGTCCAACCCCCCCTGCTTGGGCTATGTTTTCATACAAATGGTCTCTTTCTTAAAAATCTCTGCTGATTAGATCTGTCAGGAAATTCCTCCTCGGTTCCAAGTTCCTTCTCTCCTTGATTAGTTTCCACCCATTGCTTCTTGTTCTGCCCTCAGGTGCTTTGGAGAATAGTCTGACTCCCTCTTCTTTGTGGCAGCCTCTGAGATATTGTAAGACTGCTATCATGTCTCCCCTAGTCCTTCTTTTCATTAAACTAGACATACCCAGTTCCTGCAACCGTTCTTCATATGGGTTCCAGGTTACTTCTCTCCTTGATTGGTTTCCATCCATTGCTTCTTTGTCCTGCCTTCAGGTGCTTTGGAGAATATGTGTAGCTTTACATCAAAGGAAAAGGACCTAAAAAGTTATTTGATACAACACCGTAAATGTCTATGGAGATTCTCTGTCATCCTAGTCATGGTTGTCCCCAAAGGTGCTTTTTCAAGAGGCAACTGGACTGTCTGTTTTTTTCTATGAAGACATTTTGCTTCTCATCCAAGAAGCTTCTTCAGCTCTGAGAGATTGCACTGAATTCTGCATATTATATTTTAGAAAAGAACACGTCTTTTTTTCCTCAAGATGGCGGTGCGCATAGGCACTGCGGCTTTGAGCTCCTGGTGTCACATAGAGTTAGGCAAATTATTTAAACCAATTTCACTGTATTTATGTACAATGATAATAAAGATTATACTTACAAACATGTTCAAAATGTTTGTAAGTATAATCTTACAAAGCGAAGATGATAAACAGAGGCTTGAAGTGAAAACTGAAGGATGAAAAAAGAGACTTATGACCATTTTTCACAGGACTGTTGCAGTATCCCCATAATCACATAATCAAAATTCAGATGCTTGGCAACTGACACATATTTATGATGGTTGCAGTGTCCTGGGGAATTAAGATGCGCTGGCTGAGGAATTCTGGGAGTTGAAGTCCACAAGTCATAAAGTTGCCAAGGTTGGAGACCCCTGATGCAGATTACTCCCCAGATTAACTGGGGAACTCTCTTGTTTCCAAGATAAGAGGTCAGTAGGTCAGTGACTGTTTCATGTGCCACAATTTGCTGTTTTTTAATGTTGTGACTCATAAAACTCACAGGTTTTGATACATACTGAATGTATATATTGTAACACATATAGAATTGCATTGATGATAAAGCTCAATTAGCCTTGAATCTTATACATACTTAACCCAAGATTAAATATAAGGCTTGCTTTTGGGTAATTGTGGCTAGATTTACAGTCAGTTTAAAGCCTTTGTGGCAGCTTAAAGGAGAAGAATGGACTTTTAATAAATACTAGCTAATGACCCGGCGTTGTCTGGGTATTTATTTATAGGGGGAAATTATCTGGACCAAACGTAATTTCTAATGTTGGATTTTCCCCCTTACCAGAGGGAGCCCCCTTGTGGAGTACTGTGAAGCTGTTACCATGGCAACCCCACTGCGCTGTACAGGAAAAGCCATTTTACAGCAGTACAGTAGAATCCATTTGAAGGCACAACTGGCTGTATCGTAACAGAACACACACATACAATCCCCCGAGGTGTGTGAGAGGTGTCTTACCCCCATAGTGTTTGTTTCCAGGGAGTAAGTCATCTGTGTACCAAGTTTGTTTGAAATTCCTCGAGACGTTCCAGAGTTATGCTGGAACACACACGCACAGCCAGATAGATAGATAGGTGATAGATAGATAGATAGATAGATAGATAGATAGATAGATAGATAGATAGATAGATAGATAGATAGATAGATAGATAGATAGATAGATAGATAGATGCATTTAAAGTTCCAGACCTCAGACTTTCTAGTGCAACATTCTTGAGACTAAGGATTGCACGTGCTTGGATGGATATTCAGTGCTTATTTCACTAACTATCCATTTTGGGCCTGCTTGTAATTAAATGAAAGATGATTATACATTTTTCCACCCTTGGCCATAGCCATTGTCCTCAGAGCTGAGCTAACTTTGTAGTCTCGCCTAGAAAACCCAAATTGGCTTATAGTAGCTTTTCATTGGTTTGTATTTGTGATCACCAAAACGGCCACCACAAAAGTGAAAACTGGTCTGATTAATTGTCCACCTGCTTTGTGACCATCACGATTTAACAAGTGCAATTGCCCTGCTAAATTACAGTTGTAAGTTGAGGACTACCTGTACTGGTATTCTTAGTCTCTTCCATGTCTATCTTGTTGAAGCTGAGAAATAGCCTTATGTGTCTTGGGTGAAGCAATATATATAATCCAGGTTTCCTTAAACCTCTGTTAGTTTCCCATTAACCCAGGTACAAAGGGAAAATTCACCATGGCCAACTTGCTGTGGCCAACGCACTGCTGTTAATTTGCCGTGGCCAACTCGCCACAGGACAATTCACTGACCAATTTGCCCGGGAAAAACTTGTTGTCAAATAATTCAAGAATTTTAATTACGGTATTTAAAATAATTACAATTTTATTTGAATTTTTGTCCTTCACATTTTATTTTGTCTCTCCTTTTGTATCCTTTCCTTAATGATTCTATTTCACCAGATCTCCGATATTATGTAATTTTTGTTCTGTGGCAAGTCCTCCTAGACCCAATCCTGATGATGCAGTGGTTGAGAATGTAGTATTGTAGGTTAACTGCTCACAGCCTGCAGTTTGATCCTGATGGGGCTCAGGGCTGTGTTGTGGCCCGCCAGCGGATCTGGTGGCAGATTCAGACAGTGAGGAGGTTGGGGAGGAACATGGGCCAGTCCTAGTGTCTGGGGAAGACTCTTAACGAGTGCTCTGCGTGGTAGGCAGAGGAGGCCAGGGCCGTCTGACAGTTATTGTGGACTTCAACTCCACAAGTCAGCTATGCTGACTGGAGAATTCTGGGAGTTGAAGTCCACAAGTCTTAAAGTTGTCAAGTTTAGGGACCCCTGTAATACTGTGCCAGGTGTGTGTGTCAATCTGTTCTCCTTTCTCCCTTTGAGGTTTTCAAATCTCCGGCATCAAATCATTAAGTAAACAACGCTGACAACTCCAGTCAAAGAGTGTAAAAGCCCTGAAGCTGGAAAAAATACAAAAAGGGTATCAGGCCTGGCAGCCATCTTTTGCATTGGGCCTTCAGGCCTGCCACATTTAATACTGTGGGGAAATGGGAGGGGGGATTATATGGAGTATGGGAGATAGATAGTCATAATAACATTCCTTTCTCTGAGAGTCAAGGGCATCTTGCCCTGCACCTGTAGGGGTGTGACTGAGGCATCTCCAGTTAGGATGGTGCCTGATTGGGCCATGTGACGGAAATGTGGGTGCTGGACAGGCGCTTGGACTTTCATTTGGGTGGGGAAAACCTGGAAGCTTTCAGATTTGGCTTTTCCCGGATGTGCCAATATGACATCTCTAATAAAATGGAATTTTGAGGAAACTCAAGCCTCGGAGTCTTCTTTCATTGGGGGTGCTACTTGGAACCGGTGGTGAAATTTTTTTTTTTTTACTACCTGTTCTGTGGGCGTGGCTTGTGGGCATTGTGCGAGAAGAATCCCCATTCCCACCCCACTCCCGGGGGAAGGATATTGCAAAATCCCCATTCCCTCCCAACTCTGGGCCCAGCCAGAGGTGGTAGTGGCCGGTTCTCCAAACTACTCAAAATTTCCGCTACCGGTTTCCAGAACCTGCTGAATTTCAGCCCTGCTTGGAACCCTGACAAAGGGTTTTTAAAGAAGGGATCCAAAAGAAACAGCCTCTGTCTCTCCTTTTTTTTAAAAAAAATAATATAAAATAATATATAATATAAAATAATATATAATATAAAATAATATAAAATAAAAATATAAAACAAAAAAAACAAAATAAATATAAAATATAAAATAAAATAATAAAATATAATAAAAAATAAAATAAAAAAATAAAATAAAATATAAAATAAAATAAAAAAATAAAGATGGTCGTCAAAACCTTTCGGGTGCGCTTCAAGGTTTTGACAACCATCTTTAAAGCGCTCCATGGCTCAGGGCCTAGTTATATGCGAGACCGTCTCCCGCCCCATACATCCCTTCGGCCGATCCGCTCCCACAGAGAGGGCCTTCTCAGGGTGCCGTCGGCCGGGCAATGCCGACTGGCGAGACCCAGGGGAAGGGCCTTCTCTGTGGCGGGCCCTGCCCTTTGGAACGACCTTCCCCCTGAACTGCGTATCATCTCGGACCTCCGCCTCTTCCGCCAGTGTCTAAAGACACATCTTTTCCAGCAAGCCGGCCTAGCCTAACCTCCTGCGGGGGCTATTTTAGTTTGGTTTTAGCATAGGATTGTAATTTAATAGTTTTTAAATTTTGTATTTATCGTTTTGTATGTTTTTAGATTCCTGTGCGCCGCCCTGGGTCCTTCGTGGAGAAGGGCGGGATATAAATATGATTAAAAAATAAAAAATAATAAAATAAAATAAAATATAAAATAAAATAAAATATAAAATAAATAAAATATAAAATAAAATAAAAAAATAAAATAAAATAAATAAATTAAATTAAAAAATAAAATAAAACAAAACAGCCCAGGGATCACTAATCTTCCTAAGAGGTTATCAAGTGCTGGGTGTCATGGGGGGCGGGGGAAGGTGGAGCGAAACGGGAGTGAGGCGAGGAATACTCCAGAGGATGACATAGTAAGCAGAAGCTACCGCAGTGGGAAGCAGGGATTTTCTTGTCATCTCCCTGACTCATCTTCAGTGACGTTTGGGTTGGTTCCCCTGCCAGGCTTCCCCTCGCCTGCAGTGATCCCCTCCTCCTCCCTCACAGGATTGCCAGTGGACCTTCTTCCTTGAGCCCAGCGTTCAGCTGCTTTGTTGTTTTCCTCCTCTGGGCCTCTGCAGGAGAGCGCAGGAGCATTGAGACTATTCAGCACACCTGCTGCCCTGCGCTTGCCACTAAGTGTGTGCCCTTGGCACCAGCCGCATCGTGATCAACTATCTCCATAGTTACGCGGGCAGGGTTGCTATAGAGACAGCGGGAGAAAGCCAGTGGCAGGCACCCGCTCAAGGTGTATCACCGAGTCACCATGGTGAACAGTGTCAGGAGAGGGGAAGAATGGGAGGTAATGAGTAACCCAAGGGGGGTGGGGGTTTGATGGAGGCAGAGGCTGGTTAATCTATCCAGAGAGAAATCCATGCTGGGACATTTAGGGAAGTGGCTTACGGTTCCCCTGCATTTTAGGAAGAAGAGGCCGGGCATAACCAACAACAGCTCTGTTTTGAATGCATCCCTTTACAGATTACAGACAGGAAATCCTTATCTCTGAGGGATGAGTGAGAGAGAGCGTGGCTTTATGTTGTTTACAAAGCTTCCCCCCTCCTCCCCCCCCCCCCATGAAGCCAGTCTGTTCTATACCTTATTTTAAACATCTAGGTTTGTGCGTATGCATCCTTATACAGTGTTTAGCATGGAGAACATTCAGAACTGCTGGTCTGAATGTTGGTGGTCTAGACTCGCAGTGATGGTGAACCTTTTTTGGCTCGCGGGCCAAAAGCGGGAGGCGCGCGGGGGGTGGTGTGCATGCACGGGCGTGCCACACCCATAATGGTTTGTGCACGGCCCCAGTGTGCATGCATGCACAACCAGCATTCCCCCCCTATTTTTGGCTTGCTTTTTCCGCACTCCCCAGGCTCCAGAGGCTTAATAGGAGCCTGGGGAGGATAAAAGGAGTCTTCCCCGCCCTTTCTGGAGGTTTCAGGAGCTTCCTGAAGCTTCTGGAGCACAAAAAACCAGACCCTACGGGCAAACTGGAAGTTCAGGAACGGACTTCCGGTTTGCTCGTAAGGTTGTTTTTTGCCCACTGGAGCCTTCAGGGAAGCCTCCTGAGGGCTCCTGAATGCTCCGGAGGATTAAAACAAGCCCTACAAGCAAACTGGAAGTCCATTCCTGAAGGTTTTTTGTGCTCTGGAGGGCGAAAGATGGCCTCAAAAGAAGGCCAGAGTCAGCTCGCCAGCGTGCACATGGCAAGCCTTGTGTGTCCTGACAAATGGCTCCGCGTGCCGCCTGTGGCACGCGTGCCATAGGTTCGCCATCCAGGGTCTAGAGTTTGGTGTCCCTCAGTCTACCACTTCCTTCTGCAAAGGCTTAACAGATGAACAGAGTTGGAAGGGACCTTGTAGGTCATCTAGTCCACACACACACCCCGCCCAAGCAAGAGATCCTATACCATTTCTGACAGATGGAGGTCCAGGCTCTTCTTGAAAGCTTCCAGCGATGAAGCTCCCACAACTTCCGAAGGCAAAGCTGTTCCATTGGCTGAGTGTCCTCATTGTCAGAAAATTTCTAGGTCGAATCTCTCCTGATCAATTTCCATCCATTATTCCTTGTCTGGCCTTCACCCCCTCCTCTCTCCTTGACCCCCTCCCTCTCTGTGGCAGCCCCTCAAATATTGGAACATTGCTATCATGTCTCCCCTGGTCCTTCTCTTCACTAGACTAGCCAGGCCCAGTTACTGTTTTAGCCTCCAGGTCCCTAATCACTCTTTGTAGAGTCCCACACATCTTTTTTACAGTGTGGTGACCAAAACTGGATGCAGTATTCTAGGTATGATCTTACTAAGGCTTTATAGAGTGGTATTAGTACCTCACTTGATCTTGATTGTATCCTTCTGTTAATGCAGTTTAGGATTGCTTTGGCTTTTTTGGCTGTTGCTGAACACTATTGGGTCATATTTAATTGGTTGTTCACTAAGACTCCAAGATCCCTCTCATTGCTATTCAGCCTGATTTCACCCAATCTACATCGGATTAGTTGCCACGTCACCTTGTGCAGCACAGAGAATTATGCTGGCTGTGGCCTTTGCACACTAACATTCTCAAACTTCTGCAACTTCCATATTCTTCAGGCCGATTGTGACCCAACTAACCTGCTTTCAGAAAGTTGCAGTAATAATTATTTCCATGCCTACCTGTGTATAATAACAAGGTTTCTCTTATAAGGGCACTGTGGCTTACTGAACGCAATGAATCGCACCTCCTGTTTATAATGCTCCCACCCCTCTTTTCTGCACCTGTGGCACCGTCAATGGTCCCATCATGTCAGTTTGTTCCTTGGGATATGGATTTGCGGACTTTGCATTTCCAAATCTCAAATTTAATCTTAGCAGTCCAGGCATGGGAGGCCTGTAGACAGGCTATAAGTACAACCAACTACCTTATAGGTAACACTGAGTTGCAAACAGTGGTGGGATTCAAATAATTGAACCACCAATTCTCTGCCCTAATGATTTATTCCAACTACCGGTTTGCCAAACTGGTCAGAAAGTTAATAACCGGTTCTCCCGAAGTGGTGCGAACTGGCTGAATCCCACCACTGGTTGTAAACACCGGTTGTATGGGCAGCCATACATTTTTGAGGCGAATCAGTCAGAATCATAAACAACTTACAAAAGAGCATTTAAAAAGTGACGATTCTGATTCTATAGGTTGCATGGCTGTATCTTTTTGAAGAGCTGAAAATGCTGCACTCTTCATATTTTCATTGGACTGTCCACCTTGATCTAAGAACTTTCTAGTTAAATAGGGATTTTCTTCTGTTTGAACTTGGCTGCTATTGATGTCATGCAAGCATCCATGAATATTTCTTGGCAGCGGTGGAGGATTTATTTTCACTTGTTTTGGGGGGTGTTTATTCAACCTTGGTATTCTTGGCATTTTTTGCAGCTCTCCATCAAAGTGCTGTCCAAGCCCAAACATGCCTAGACAAGGGCAATCTGATTCTGCCATCCATTGAGATGCCTTCCTGATTCACCACTGCTAATTCAACCTCATCAATATGCATAGGAAGTTACTGTAGATCTGTTTGCACTTTTCACTTGTGTACCTGAACCACATTTACAATAATACAATAGCAGAGTTGGAAGGGACCTTGTAGGTCTTCTAGTCCAACCCCCTGCGAGGGCAGGAACCGTATACCATTGCAGACAAATGGCTATCCAACATCTTCTTAAAGACTTCCAGGGTTGGGGCATTCACAACTTCTGGAGGCAAGCTGTTCCAGAGGTTAATTGTTCTAACTGTCAGGAAATTTCTCCTTAGTTCTGAGTTGCTTCTCTCCTTGATTAGTTTCCACTCATTGCTTCTTGTCCTGCCCCCAGGTGCCTTGGAGAATAGTTTGACTCCCTCTTCTTTGTGGCACCTTCTGAGATATCAGAACACTGCTATCATGATTCCCATGGTCCTTCTCTTCATCAAACTAAACATACCCAGCTCCTGCAACCGTTCTTCATATGTTTTAGTCTCCAGTCCCTTAATCATCTTGGTTGCTCTTCTCTGCACTCTTTCCAGAGTCTCCATGTCTTTTCTACATCGTGGCGACCAAAACTGAATGCAGTATTCCAAGTGTGGCCTTACCAAGGCACTATACAGTGGCATTAACACTTCACGTGATCTTGATTCTATCCCTCTGTTTATGCAGCCTAGAACTGTGTTGGCTTTTTTGGCAGCTGCTGCACACTGCTGGCTCATATTTAAATGGTTGTCCACTAGGATTCCTAGATCCCTCTCACAGTTGCTACTATTGAGCAAGGTACCACCTATACTGTACCTGTGCATTTGGTTTTTCTTGCCTAAATGTAGAACCTTACTTTTTTCACAATTGAATTTCATTTTCTGGAGTGTTGGCTATTCCTGCCAGCTTGGTGTCATCTGCAAATTTGCTCTATTAATACCCATATTTCCATTTTTAAAAAGCTTTCAAAGTTTTTCAGTGTTTTTTTTAACCATTCCAAGTAAGATGTCAGCAAATGCTGCGTATCGTACTCCAGATTGTATAGTACTCTAACGTCAAAAGGCACAGGTTCCAATTTACATCCTTCAGGGGTCACGTCTTATATATATCTCAGTTTTGAGATCTGCTCATTCTTATTCTTTGCTTTCTGTTTTTTTGTCTAGCTAACAGTTCTTGAAATCATTGAGTTCCCTTACTTTACGATTGCCTGAGCTGCTAGGAGTTTGTGGAAAGGCAAGAGACTTTAATAAAAATTTGGGGTTGGAACTAAGATTACAGAGTGTTTTATCAGAGCCCTCCCGTCTCAGTATTCTTGACATTTAAAAAAAAACACCAAGTTATTGAGGCAAGAATTCCCTTCCATAGTACCAACTTACCTCTAACAAATTGTTCTCCTCAAGACTTGGGTTCCATTTACAGGCTGTTGTGGCCCGCCAGCGAAGCTGGTGGCAGACTCAGACAGTGAGGAGGTTGGGGAAGAACCTGGGCCAGTCCTGGAGTCTGGGGAAGGCTCTGGCGAGGGCTCTGTGTCAGAGGCAGAGATGGGGCCAGGGCCATCTGGCAGTTATCAGCTGCCTTCAGAGTTGGATCCCAGTAGGGCAGAAGAACAGCTGGAGCCTGTTCCCAATATGCACATGGGCAGAGCTGCCAGGAGAAGGGAACAGCTAAGGAACAATGGCCGACTTGGAAGTAAAGCCACAGGTAGACGGTGAACGGCCCCTCCCATAGGGAATAAAAGAGGACTGAAAGGGGAGGGGACTTTGCAGGGGACTATTAGTTCAA
The DNA here is from genome assembly GCA_039707465.1 of Rhabdophis nuchalis. NCBI lineage: Eukaryota > Metazoa > Chordata > Lepidosauria > Squamata > Natricidae > Rhabdophis > Rhabdophis nuchalis. Next base: position 43,002,226 of record CM077646.1, read on the forward strand.
TTCATCAGGGTGAAGATCTGTTCCTGACTTCTTGCCAAGTATTTTCTGCTACCGAGTGGCGTTTGGAAGATATCGGCCTGGCAGCTCTCCAAGCCTGATGAAGGCCTGTAGTTGTGAAATCTCTTGAAAGACTGTTGGCCGGGACTTTGCTGGAGAGGAATTCCCTTTAACCTAAATAAAACCTCATGATCTTGGGAAGCCTAAGTCAGAATACGGGCCAGATGTAATACGTCATGTATGCGTATGTATTGCAGGCCTCGCCTTTCACTTCTCATTCATCGTGGTGATTTCATTAGGCGAATAAAACTTGTGAAGAACTGGAACATGTGGCTGCCTCTTCTTGGAATCCCTGCCTTAATCGTAATTCAGAGCATCTAATCATTACTGCATGAATGAATTCTCCAGGCAGAATCATGTGGAAGTGAAGTAGCCCAGTAGGCTGGGGGTGTCTACTCTCCTGTTTACTGCGCAGCTACAAGTTTAACGATGACAAAATTTTAAATTGTGTACAGGGCGCTAAAGGTATATACTGTGTATGTGTATGTATGTAGGTATGTATGTATACACACACACACACACACACACTTATCTACAGCAGAATAAGCCAATTTGAGTCCTCGTGTAGTAGCTGTGTAGGGCAGGGGTCTCCAACCTTTGCAACTTTAAGTCTGAAGGACTTCAGCTCCCAGAATTCTCCAGCCAACTTTAAGTCTGAAGGACTTCAGCTCCCAGAATTCTCCAGCCAACTTTAAGTCTGAAGGACTTCAGCTCCCAGAATTCTCCAGCCAACTTAAGTCTGAAGGACTTCAGCTCCCAGAATTCTGGGAGCTGAAGTCCTTCAGACTTAAAGTTGCAAAGGTTGGAGACCCCTGGTGTAGGGAGTTTTCTTGCCAAAACCTTTTGAAAGAGAGCATTTCAACCTGAGATCCAAGGACATGTTGGTTCCATGCAGTTCTGGAGTTGAAAGGGGCTATCAAGTCCAGACTGTTCTCTGGATGAAATCCAAATTAAAGCATGAACTTAATTATCCAGCCTGTGCTGGAAGACAATCGTAGAAGGGAGTCTACTGCCTCTCTGAGGAATTAAGTTGCTTTGTTTTTACTTCTGAATTTTTTCTAACGTTCAGTTGGAAACTGCCTTCAACTTAACTCCGTTTGTGTCCGGCACTCTGGAGAGCACAAATATTTGAAGAGGACACTGCTCTCATATTCCCTTCAGCCATCTTTGCTCAAAGCTAAACAACCCAGCTCCCTCAATTGCTCCTTTTCTATGACTTCGCTTCTAATCCTCTCATTATTTCCTCTTCTCTGAGCCTGTTCCAATGTCTCATAATCTTTCATAAACTACTAAACTACATAGAACAAGACAAGATGAGGTCTGACTAAAACAGAATACAGATAGTCCTCGACTTGCAACCACAGCTAGGATCGGGAAATCTGTCGTTAAGTGAGACGGTTGTTCGGTGAGGCAGCATTTGAATGCACCAAATTCTGCAACCTTTTTTTGCCACGGTTGTTAAGTGAGATGTCACGTGACTGTGTCTTGCGAATCTTCCTGTAGGCTTCTCCACTGGCTTTGCCTGTGGGAAGCCAACTGAGAAGGTCGTAAACGGGGATGACATGACTTTCCTGCAGTTGTCATAAGTACAAGGGGGCTGGCACACCTTGCTTACCATCTGAGAATGCAACGGCTGGGCCTCTTCACTCTAGAACGACGGTGCCTGAGAGGTGACCTGATTGAAGTCTATAAAATCATGCACGGTGTGGACAAAGTCGAAAAGGAAAAACTGTTTTCCCTATCGCACAACACTAGAACTAGGGGGCACTCCATGAAACGTTTGATAGCTAGACCTCAAACAAATAAGAGGAAGTACTTTTTCACCCAGAGGATCACTGGTCTATGGAACTCCCTGCCAGAAGAAGTGGTGGCAGCTGTCAGCCTCGACACCTTTAAGAAAGGATTAGACGAGTTCATGGAGAACAAGGGTATCCATGGCTATCATGATGGATGCCTAAGGACAACCTCCGGGTTGGAGAGATAGGCAGGATATCTCTCAATGCCATTTGCAGGGAATCACAAGCAGGTGAAGACATCTGCTTGGGAAGACCCTGAAGCAAATGGGGAGCCACTGTGAGAGACAGAATGCTGGACTGGATGGGCTGTGGCCTGTTCCAGCAAGGCTGTTCTTATGTTCTTATGAGCAGGTTGCCACGTGCCAAGATCACCATCCAATGGCCTCAGGGGCATTAACAATGGATCATAACAGCAACGACCAGTTGTAAGTTACGCTTTTCAGTGTCGTTGGAATGTTGAACCGTTGCTAAAAGAATGATCACTAAACCAAAGGTCAATAACTCAAGGATGACCTATAAACAGTTAACAGTTATTTTGCATGATTTGGACCTTATATGTTGTGGATGTACCATATTTTTTTGGAAGCTGCACCTTTTCCCCCCCAAAAAGAGAGTGAAATTCTGGGTGAGTCTTATGCACTGAATATAGCATTTTTGGCCTCCCGAAACCCCGCCCCGCACATCCTGACTTTCGCAAAAATGGATGCACAGAGGACTTCAAGTCCCCAAGGTTGAGAAACACTGTGATAGAGGAATGGTCTGAAAATAACAGAAATAAATTTAACACCGACATCTGCAGAGTCCCTAGGAAACAACAACTCATTGATATAGAATGGGAGATACCACGTTTAATAATGATACTTGGGGGGTGGGGACACACACTTGGAAATAGCATTTTGATGTGATGATATGAGCCAACAGTGTGATGTGGTTGCCTAAAGCAACGTCAGATTACTGTATTTTTGGGACTATAAGAAGCACTGGAGTATAAGATGCACCAAGATTTGAATAGGTAAATTAAAAAAAAAACATTTTTGCCCGCCCCGGCCCCCATGAGCACTAGGAGGCCTCCCAAACCTTCTGCACACCCCGTTTTTTGTGAAAAATGTTTTTTAAGAGAGGGCAAAATCGAGGGAAAAACTGACTCATTTTTCGCAAAAAACAGCAGAGGGTTTGGGAGACCTGTAAAGTGATCCTGGGGTCTGGGGAGGGCAAAAACAGCAAACAGAAGCACAGCAAAAAATGGCCATTTTTCTCAAAAATGAGCCCATTTTTCACAAAATAAACCAACCCACGGCATGCAGAGGATTTGGGAAGCCTGTGGATTGCTCCTTGGGGCTGGGAGGGCAAAAATGAGTGAAAAGGGGCCCATTTTCCCACAAAAAATGGGGGTGTTTTTGCCCTTCCAAGCCGCTAGCAGCACTCTGCAGGCCTCCCAAAGTCTCTGCTGTTTTTTGCGAAAAACGAGTCAGTTTTTCCCTCGATTTTGCCCTCTCTTAAAAAACATTTTTCACAAAAAACGGGGTGTGCAGAAGGTTTGGGAGGCCTGCTAGTGCTCATGGGGGCCGGGGCGGGCAAAAATGTTTTTTTTTAAAATTTACATATTCAAATCTTGGTGCATCTTATACTCCGGTGCTTCTTATAGTCCAAAAAATACAGTAATCTGACATTGCTTTAGGCAACCACATCGCACTGTTGGCTCATATCATCACATCAAAATGCTATTTCCAAGTGTGTGTCCCCACCCCCCAAGTATCATTATTAAACGTGGTATCTCCCATTCTATATCAATGAGATGTTGTTTCCTAGGGACTCTGCAGATGTCGGTGTTAAATTTATTTCTGTTATTTTCAGACCATTCCTCTATCACAGTGTTTCTCAACCTTGGCGACTTGAAGTCCTGTGGACTTCAAGTCACCAAGGTTGAGAAACACTGCTCTACCAAGATTGGAGTACTAATCACTCCGGCCAACGTTGCAGATTTGACCAGCGTTCGCTCTTCACGCTCGTCCTTTCGCGGTTTCGAAGATGTGCCTCCACGTGCCTTTGCATCCTTGCGTGTCCATGTCTGCACAAAACACCCCCCCCCCCCCGGTTCTAAATTCTCCTCGTAAAACCAGCAGCTCAGCATGCGAAAGGAACCAAAAGGTTTTCCACACTCAAGAGGACAAGGCAAAAATGATCTTGGTCTGAGCAGGTTCTGGTCCGATTCAATCCAACTTGAATTTTATGTTTTTCCAGTTAAAGTTTTGTGAAACACTGTATCAAACTCTTTTTTTTTTTTTTTTGGTACTAAAATACAGATATATATTACAGCTACTGTATTTCCTTTCTCCACCCATCTAGCCATTTCAATGAACAGCGATGCCATTTCTCCGGCACAGGTGGTAGAACATGTATTCACGTGTCTTTGTCACTTCTCCCTCCTTCCCACATCCTCCTGCCCGCCCCGCTTCTCCAATGCAGGATAATCTTTTTCTGATGGTTCACACAATGCTAAATAGCCTTGCAGCTTGTGGACTAAAGCTGCTTCCTTGTTCCCAACCGCTAAAACCCTTTGCTAAGGTATTTATATATATTTTTTTCTAGAATAAATAATAAGTGGGAGCTGAGGTCTGTGAATAGAACAGAATATGCGTGTCTGGGCCCACAAGGGAGAAAAGCCTTTAATCGGGTTTATTTAAATGGTATTTTTACCCCCTTTTTTTTTTCCTTTTGGCAACGATTCTCTTGTGTCAAGGAGAACTGAGGCCGGTGCAGCTAAATAACTTGAGGTCATGGATTTGATGTTCTTGTGGCAACGGCTGGGTCGAATGACAATGTGTACTACATTACACTTAGAGATATGGTAAGCTGGCACAAGTGTGTGTGTGTGTGTGTTTGTGTGTGTGTAAGTCCACCAATTCATCCAGCGTGAACGTTGCTATGGGCTTCAACTCTTAAGATAGACTTCATTGCATTTCCCGGCCTTTGAACCAGTGAACTTCGAATGAATGGCTTTGGAATTGGCTTCCCACGTTTTGGCTTTCCTTGGTTGTCTCTCCTCTCGTCTCAGAATTTGGCTGGGGATTTGGAGAGGAAGGTCAACTCCATACAAATGCTTTCTTCCCCCTTTTCTTTTCAGGACTTCAAATTCTCTTGGGACTGACCAAATCCCTTGGAACAATTCGAGTTAACGTCACAATACTGGATGTTTGGTTATCATGTAGTGGCGCTCGCATTAATGGGGCAGCTTTCTTGGCAACCTCACCGTGTGATAGCTTTGGCAGAAACAATAATATGACCATGCTACAATCGTGGCTGTAGATCTCCATTGGTTATGGTTTTTATCACACGTTACCATTTTACCCGCAGGGTAAAGCTAGACATGCTCTTAATGGCTGTTCTTAAAAGCAATGTTTTGTGTGAATCCGGTCACAAATATAATGCTGGGCAGAGAGGCAGGGGGATAACTTTTTATCCTGTGTCTTTTCCCTGATGAAAACCACTTTCCTGAAGGTATTTACCTCATGAAAGGGTCGTTTTCTTTCTGAGAGGAAAAAAGGAACAGCTTGGAAGAGAAGTCATCAAGACCAAGCCCCTTCAGGTGCCACCATCTTGATTCTAATACCCACCTAATCTGGCTATTAATAGTGAGAGGGGTCGTGACCGGAGATCTGCCGTGGCTTCTTTTTGTGTCTTCAAAAATCCGTAATGATGCACACACCCCTTTTCCGCACACTTTTCCTCCCCCATCTCACAGGTTTCTTTGGCACTTGACTCTAGGACAACCCAGTTCTAAGCAAGCTTCTCACCTGGGACCATCATACCACTTGCTCAGGGTCAGTTTGGCCAGTAACAGTCCTGGGCATCCCACCAAAACATCAGAAGGGAGACCGAATGCTCAGCTATGTGACCGACACTTTGACCGCCATAGGGGATGTTATTGGGGCATTGGACCCCAGACACCAGAAATTCTTAGCTCATCCCTGCATTCCCATCTGCTTTTGTTGTTGTTGTTTTGTGAATCGCACTTCTTTTCTTCTCCCTCGCTCTTCTCTGCCTCTGGACAACCATTTGATTAGGATGGTATAAGGTCTCCTGCCTTGACCAGGGGGTTGGACTAGAAGACCTCAGCGGTCCGGTCCAGCCCCATAATTCTAAGTATCTGCCTGTTGGCACATTTTAAGCTCTTAGTTGCCTTGGCTGTGAAAGCAAAAGCTGTTCTTGGAACCATTTTCAAGAGTACTATTGCTTGTTTCATGGTCATAGTATCTTTAGAGTATCAATACGCTATATGCTGACGGGAAGTTTGAGGAAAGGGGCTTGATAGGCAAGAATTGCATGTGTCTCGATGACTCCAAGAGATGACTTGGTTCGTACTCCTAGCCTGGAAATCTCTCCGAGAAGTGGCTTGAGGCCTAATTCGTATGGGAACGAATTAGGTCCACTAATCTGGGACAAAATGGCTGCTACTGAGGAAGCCTCTCAGAATTCAGCCCAAATTGTGAGGGAGAGAGGCACAACTGTTGAAACATTTAGGACAGTACACTTCTGTCTTAGTTCTTCAATGATACTGTTGGGACTGTGAAAGGGTGGTAGTGGCTGGATTTTTTGGGGGGGTGGGGGGGCAGGGGAGTCAGTTTCTTAGCTCACTTTTGTCTCTCTGGATGCTCATCCCATCCCACAGGCAAAGCTGGCGTCACAGCACGGCCCATTTCCTCCTTTCCCTCATGGTTGCCCAGACCCCCATGTCGCTTTCACTCAAGAGGGATGAAGCCACCACAGGTTTGAGAGCAGCAGCATTTGGCACGAGCCTCACACCTGACCTGCCATCCTCGCCAACAGGTGACATCCCTCACCTTAGCCCAATCTTTGGCTCCTTTCTTACGCCCGGAGATTCTAGCCATGGATTACATTCAATGTTCAAGGACTCGTCTTGCAGGCTGAGATCGGAGAGAGGCCCATAGCAGTGAGCAGAGAAATACCAGCGGATCTGACCTCTCCCTATTCCTCCCTCCACCCCCCTCCTCCCGTCTTGTAGACATCAAGGTGCGGCTGCATTACCTGGGCAGAATGATTGGAAAACTCAAAAGTTCTGGTGGCTGGAATCCCCCCGGGGAGAAGGGGATCTGGGCTCACCTTACCCTGTTCAGAGACAATTTCATTTACACCTAAAAGTATCAAACGGGCCAGCCTTGAGCACGGCATGGTACTGAACGGCCGCAGAGATGAGCAAAGGGGCCAGGAAGTTAAAAACGGGAACCGACGCGGCAGAGAAGATGCCCTGGTAGTTTGTGACGACAGCAGCAGTAGCAGCAACAACAGCAGCAACGTCTTGGCACCAGCTCTGGCATCGCGAGGAGGAGGAGGAGGACCCTGCTGGATGCTTCTCCCAGAAAGGAGGAAATCTTGAAAAGGAAGTATTAAAAATCCCGGTGGCGTCATTCCTTTTTGAGCACGACAGTTGGAATGGGCGCGTTCCCCTCCCCTCAGAAGCAGGAAAGGCAAGTTGGGGAAGCCAATCAGCAGAAAGGCGTACGAGTCAAAGCTGGCAGTTCATGAGGGATGACCATGTCTCTGGAAACGGCACGCAGGTGAGGTCGGCGGATTCGGAGACCGTGGAGTGGGGCGGGGGTTTCCCCCCCTGGTTGGCAGCCGCAAAAAGAAAGGCCATGAGGGAGATGAGGAGGGAAGGATGAGAGTCCAGTCCAGGTACCAGTGAAAGGGGCTTCCTGCCTCTTCTACATTATATCCTCTGTGAAGATGAAAACATGCGTCAGTAAAAAAAATAAAAATAAAAATAAATCAATGCTTTCTGCAAAACGGCACGCTTGTACAGGGTTCAGTGTACAGTACATAAACTGCAAGGAGGTAAGGAAAAGCAGGGACCACAAAAACTCTATAACAAGGGTGTCAAAGTCAAGGCCCGTGCTTAAATCTAGCCTGTGGGGCCACCCTGGAAACAGCGAAGGATCGGCCTGCGGTGCCTCTGCCAGTGAAAATGGAGCCCGGGAGGGCCACTGGCAGGGAGCTAGCAAAAGAAACTAAAAACAAAACAAAAGGAAAAAAAATGTTTCCCCTTTTGCATTTGAGCATGGAAGAAAGGGAAAGGGGAGAAACAAAGAAAAAGAACGGAAGATGGGAAGAGAGCAAGGAAGGAAAAAGAAAGAAGGAAAGAAGGGAAGGAAGAGGAAAGGAGAGTGAAGAGGGAGGAAAAAAGGAAGGAAGGAAGGAAGGAAGGAAGGAAGGAAGGAAGGAAGGAAAGAAAGAAAAAAATTATGAGGGAAGTCTAAGGACACACTCTCCGGGTTGGAGACATAGGCAGGATATCTCTCAATGCCATTTGCAGGGAATCATAAGCAGGTGAAGACATCTGCTTGGGAAGACCCTGAAGCAAATGGGGAGCCACTGTGGGAGACAGAATGCTGGACCGGATGGGCTGTGGCCTGTTCCAGCAAGGCTGTTCTTATGTTCTTAAGTCCTGTCTTCGGACTTGGCCACCACATGTGTTCGATAACAAGCTGGCCACCCCCACCCTGCCCCCCCAATGTCAAACACAACTCTGATGCGGCTCTCAATGTAATCGAATTTGACACCCCTGCTCTACAAACCACCTAACCCTAAATTGATTCAGGAAACCCTGGTTTCCATATATGGTGGTACCGCAGTGTGTAAGTTAAAAAAAATATGCAGTGTTTGTGAGGTTTTCCTTCTGTCCGTTACACAAAGGGGAGAGGAAGCTGGAGCTATACTCCTCTCTTGCTTTGAAGTTTGGTTTTCCTTGGGCCTGTCAAGTTTTTATGATTTGGGGGCCTCGGGTTGTTACTCTTTGTGACCCAGCTGAACGTTGGAAAGTACATTGTGTGGTTTCTCTGCCCACCAGCAGACTAACCCTCTCACAACAAACATGGGGCGAGAGAAGAAGCAAGACGAGTTTAAAAATGGGTTGGATGACGAGAGGGTTTGAAGAAAAAAATCCAGGGGAAAAGAACACCTCAATGTATGTATTCCCAATGTCTCCATTGTAAGCTCTCTTCCTTTCTGGTCATAGGACCCAGAGCAGAGCGTATGCAGCCACTCTATGCTTCTCCCTGTACATGGACATGCAGGGTTGCAACAGGAGGGGAGAACAGAAATACAGAATCAACCCATAAGCCTGAATCACGCACATACATGCAACATATATGGACATTCTCTGATTTGACATTGGGATGGATATCTCTCCCTCCTCCTCCCTCCCCTCTTCTGTGTGTGTGTGTCTGTCTGTCTGTCTCTTTGTCTGTCTTTCTCTCTCTATTTCTGTCTCTGTCTCTGTCTGCCTGTCTCTCTGTCTGTCTGTCTGTTTCTCTGTTTCCATCTGTCTGTCTCTCTGTCTGTCTCTCTGACTGTGTGTGTCTCTCTCTGTGTCTGTCTGTCTGTCTGTGTCTCTCTGACTGTGTGTGTCTCTCTCTGACTCTCGCTGACTCTGTCTCTCTCTCTCTCTCTCTCTGTGTCTGTCTGTCTCTCTGTGTGTGTGTGTGTCTCTCTCTCTGTCGCTCTTTCTCTCTGCCTCTCTCTCTGCCTCTCTCTCTCTCTCTCTCTCTCTCTCTCTCTCTCTCTCTCTCTCTCTCTCTCTCTCTCTCTCTCTCTCTCTCTCACACACACACACACACACACACACACACACAGATGCAATTTATTGCTTCATTACACCGAAGAAAATACAAACTCCTCCTACGGCCACTGCTGCCAAAGGAATTGGTAAGACTTCCAGAAGCTTATTTTATGCGTGAGTTCCTTCTTTTCTTTTGGATGCAGCTGAAATTAATGATGTTAATCTGTGCCTGCAATCAGATTCATTGACTATGCATGGCCTTGGAGACTGAAGCTCCAATCACAAGGAAAAGAGGGAGTTGTCTCTCAGGCCTTGAAAACGGGTCCCTGCTTGCATTCTTCACTGCCTGCAGGCTGATGGCGCATTCCCACCCATTCAGACCAGGGAGGCCTCCTGATCTGGAGCCCTTTATTATGATCTCTCTGAGCAACTCTCACTCAGATGAAAGAAGAATACAGGTAGTCCCCGACCTACGACTACAACTGATCCCCTCCCACACTTCTGTTGCTAAGCGAGAAGTGTGTTAAGTGAATTTCACCCCGTTTTACGACCTTCCTTGCCACCGTTGTTAGGTGAATCACTGCAGTTGTTAAGTTAGTAAAATGGTTGTTAGACGAATCACATGACCCCGAGACTCTGCAATCGTCATAAAAATGAGTCAGCCGCCAAACGTCTGAATTTTGATCCCATGACCATGGGGGATGCTGTGAGGGTCATAAGTGTAAAAAGTGGTCATAAGTCGCTTTTTTAGTGATGCAACTTTGGACGGTCAATAAATGTACTGTTGGGAGTCGAGGACTACCTGCACTGCATCGTGCAGAAAATCAGGAAAGGGCTGCTTGTGCTCTACTTAATTACTTATAATTATACACATAGCATGCAGGATGGTCTTTGTAACACGTCACAGAATCTGGGACTATTGTAAGAGCCGTGGTAGGGCAGTGGTTAGAGTGCAGTCCTGCAGGCTACTTCTGTCGATTGCTGGCTGCCTGCAATTTAACAGATCGAATCCCACCAGGCTCAAGGTTGACTCAGCCTTCCATCCTTCCCAGGTGGGTAAAATGAGGACCCAGATTGTTGGGGGGCAATAGGCTGACTCTGTAAACCGCTTAGAGAGGGCTGTAAAGCACTGTGAAGCGGTATATAAGTCTAAGTGCTATTGCTATTGTGGTTTAGGTTAGCTGGAGATGCTTTAAATCTTGAAAACATGGATTTTTATTCCATGGGTACACCATAGGGACCAGAAAGCTATTAAAGAGCCCTAAGTCCTCCTTAAGAAATCTAAAAAAAACGTCTGTACTATCCTCATTTCCCCCCCAAGCATAATAACAGGATATTGGAGTAGTTTGGCAAGCAAACGTCCCTTAGCACCCTAGGTGAGTCTGTTCGTTTCTTTGGCTGTTTTCCCCTGGAGCAGAGCAAGGGATGGTGGCAGAGCAGATCTAACACAGAGAAGTGACCAAGATGTTCTTTGAGTCCGAGATTCTTAGCCAAAGAGGGCAGAGGAACAAAGACTCAAGGCTCTTGAGGGTGACATAAATGAAATATTCAGGATTGTTATTGTGAGGTTGCGAATGCAGTCCTCCACTTACGACCCCAACTGAGCCCAAATCGTGTTAATCGTTCAGCGAGACATTCTTAAGTGAGTTTTGCTCCATTTTACGACCTTTCTTGCCTCAGTTGCTAAGTGAATCATTGCAGTTGATAAGTTAGTAACCCAGTTGTTAAGTGAATCAGTCTTTCCCATTGACTTTGCTTGTCACAAGATGATAGTCATGATCTTCGGACACAGCAATGGTCATCAACATGAAGCAGTTGCTTAGCATCTGAATTTTGATCCCATGATCAGGGGGATACCGGAAAGGTCATAACTGTGAAAAATGGACATAAGCTCCTTTGTTTAATACCGCTGTAACTTTGAACGGTCACTCAATGAACTGTTGTAAGCTGAGGACTATCTGTGGTGTTGGAGATTTTTCTGTAAACATGCCCAAGGAAAGAAACAATGACCAAAAAGGTGACCTCCCTCATATTCTGAAGACATTAAGCTCATCATAATTTTGAGAACTATCTCGGGAAGAAACATTGAGGTTCGGGAATCTCAGATCCAAATTGGTTGAATAGAGATGAACGTGTGTGTGTGTGTGTGTGTGTGTGACACAACACCCTGGTAAGCCCCAATTAAGGGAGGAAGCAAACTGCTTTCCTTTTCTGTCTTTCGGCTCATCACCAGAGACCATGCAGACAGAAAGCTATTTGTTTCGTTGTCTTTTGTTTACATTTGTGTTAGGTTTGTGCTGATAAATAAATAAACAAGGGAGACTAGTACAGATTTATTTCAAGCTATTTAGCTCTCATCAGCTAGCCATACCCTTACTGGGATTCGAACCAGGGAAGTATTACATGTGAGGCAGTTGTAATTGCCACTAGACCACTGGTTCTATGTGTGTGTGTGTGTGTGTGTGTGTAACAGAACTTTTCTCCAGAAAAAGGAATGACGTAGACAAGAGCCCTTGATAACATAAATGTGGGAGTGTACATTTTCTCTCCGCACCCCATCCTCCCCCAAAAGATTTGATCAACTACAACACAACATTCTCCTAACACAATTACACACTGATGAACAACGACAAGACAGGACTAGAATAGGCCCCTATGAACACAGGCAGTGAACACCAGACGGTCAGGGAGGCCACACCAACACAGAGAACTTACCGCAGTGCCAACAAAATCTGTTGAAAATATTAAAAGAAAGAAAGAAAGTTAGGATTGTGATGCGGGTCAATTTTCCTACCATTGTCTTGGGCCTAGTGATGGGCCTGTCTTGGGCCTACTTGGGTGATGGCATGTGAATTGTAAATAAGTAAGTATAATCTTTATTGTCATTGTACTTGTTTGCAACAAAATAGGCTAGAAGTATGCATTGAACGTTGCGTGTAACCTGAAAAGGTAGCCATCTTGGATTGTTTGGTGCCAATGATGTTGTGTCAATGAATCCTAAAACAGTAAAGGGCCCTGGTGGCACAGTGGTTAGAATGCAGTAGAATAGAATAGAATGATAACTTTATTGTCACTGTGAATGTATACTAATCGGCATGGATTAAAATGAAATTTCGTTGCATACAGCTCTCAAAAGGTCACCACCTTCAATATAAACTACATAAACATGATAAAATACATACATACATTATTGCAGGCTAACTCACTGCTGACTGCCAGGAGTTCGATCCTGATCGGATCAAGGTTGACTCAACCCTCCATCCTTCCGAGGTGGGTAAAATGAGGACCCCGATTGTTGGGGGCCATAGGCTGACTCTGTAAACCACTTAGAGAGGGCTGTCAAAGCACTATAAAGTGGTATATACATCTGGACTAGTCTGTGTTGTATCTATGTGTCCTATAATATATGTGGAAATAGACCAGTGATGGGTTCCTACTGGTTTGGATTGGTTTGGCTGAACCGGTAGTTGCTTGGCGGCCTAGGCCACTGGAATTGGCAGCGATTCAGGCCCGCCATGCCCCTGAACCTGTTCTCCCGGTGGTGCCATAGGTAGCACCATCTTGTTTTTTGCTTCTGCGCATGCGCAGAGCAAATTCCATTGTACTGCGCATCAAACACAGGCGAACATGCAGAGCATCCCTGAGTGAACCGACAGTAGTGGCTGCTGGAACCCACCACTGGTATAGACATAATTTTGTATTTATTTGGTCATTTATTTATTTAGTCATGTTTAGGTAGTGTTTAGGGACGCAGTGGCTCAGTGGCTAAGATGCTGAGCTTGCCGATCAGAAAGGTCGGTAGTTCGGCGGTTCGAATCCCGAGCGCTATGTAATGGAGTGAGCTCCCGTTACTTGTTTAGGGGGAAGGTAACAGCATTCCATGCTCCTTCGGCATTTAGTCATGCCGGCCATATGACCACGGAGACGTCTTCGGACAAGGTTGGCTCTTCGGCTTTGAAACGGAGATGAGCACCGCCCCCTAGAGTTGGGAATGACTAGCACATACGTGTGAGGGGAACCTTTACTGGAGGCTAAAACATACGAAGAACGGTTGCAGGAACTGGGTATGTCTAGTTTGATGAAGAGAAGGACCAGGGGAGACATGATAGCAGTGTTCCGATATCTCAGAGGGTGCCACAAAGAAGAGGGAGTCAAACTATTCTCCAAGGCACCTGGGGGCAGGACAAGAAGCAATGGGTGGAAACTAATCGAGAGAAGCAACTTAGAACTAAGGAGAAATTTTCTGACAGTTAGAACAATTAACCTCTGGAACAGCTTGCCTCCAAAAGTTGTGAATGCCCCAACCCTGGAAGTCTTTAAGATGTTAGATAGCCATTTGTCTGAAATGGTACAAGGTTCCTGCCTACGCAGGGGGTTGGACTAGAAGACCTACAAAGTCCCTTCCAACTCTGCTATTGTATTGTATTGTATTGTACCTTTTATCTATGTAGTGTATATTGGAGGTGGTGACCCTTCAAGAGCTGTATGCAAAGGGATTTCATTTTAATGTATGCCCATTAGTGTACATTTAAACTGACAAGAAAGTTATTCTAAGTCTATGTAAGTCTAAGTCAGAGGTGTCCAATCCTGGCAACTTTCTGGGAGTTGAAGTCCACAAGTCTTAAAGTTGCCAAGATTGGACACTCCTGATCTAAGTTCTACTGCTATTGCTAATTAATCAGAAGCAGGGTCTGTGGTTTTAATGGGATGCACTTCCTCACCAATGTCTTTGAAGACCACAGTGTCTCATTTAGTTTAGCGTTCTCTTAGTGCGCTATTAGACGAGGACTGTTTTTCAGCTAGAATTTGAGTAGGGCTCCTGAATTGTCTTTTAAGTCCTTAAAAATGAGGCAGGGTTTCCAGCAGCGGCCCGCCGTTCTTTCATTCTTGAGTCCATTTCGATGGAGAAGGGCGGTTCTATAAATCTAAATAAATTAAATTCCTCCTTTGGCCATTTTGTTCTTCCAAAACTGATGCTTTCTTTTTGCTAAGGAGCCCGTCAAGCGCTCCCTCTCCATCCGTCGCTGCCTAAAATCCAATACAGATGGACCAGACAGAATTGCCAGCTCTTCAGTGGGTTGTTTTAGGTGTGGATTGAAAAGGAATTTAATCTGCAGTAGTGAATTTTTTGCAAAGCATAGGAATAATCACGGCTGCCAACTAACTGCAGAAGGCAATGGTTGAAAACCTGCCAGTCGACATCAGGCTATTTTAGTTGGGGGAGGGGGGGAGTGGGGAAGTGGCATTTGTGGAAGTTTCTAAAAAAAGATCAGCAGCATGGCTAGGACATGAGTTTATCCTTTCGGTAGGGACTTACAAGCACCTTATGGGCTCTCAGGCACCAACCATCTGGGTCTCCATCCTTAACCTTTGAACAGAGGGAGCACAAATAGCTCCACATTGAAAAGGTGACAGTATTTGGAGCTAGAATTAAAAGTGGGTGGGTGATATAGTATATAAAATCACTGGAGTAGAATAGAATAGAATAGAATAGAATAGAATAGAGTAGAGTAGAGTAGAGTAGAGTAGGGTAGGGTAGGGTAGGGTAGAATTAGAAATAGAATAGAATAGGAATAAGAATAGACTGGAGTAGGGTAGAGTAGAGTAGAGTAGAATAGAATTAGAATAGAGAATAGAATAGAATTAGAATAGAGAGTAGAATAGAGTAGAAAGAATTAGAATAGAGAGTAGAATAGAGTAGAATAGAATTAGAATAGAGAGTAGAATAGAGTAGAATAGAATTAGAATTAAAATAGAATTAGAATAAGAATATAATATAATAAGAATGGAATAGAATAAGAATAAGAAAAAGAAAAAGAATAGAATAGGGTAGAATAGGGTAGAATAGGGTAGGGTCGGGTAGGGTAGAATTAGAAATAGAATAGAATAAGAATAAGAATAGACTGGAGTAGAGTAGAGTAGAGTAGAGTAGAGTAGAGTAGAATTAGAATAGAGAATAGAATAGAATTAGAATTGAGTAGAATAGAGTAGAATAGAATTAGAATAGAGGGTAGAATAGAGTAGAATAGAATTAGAATAGAAAGTAGAATAGAGTAGAATAGAATTAGAATTAAAATAGAATTAGAATAGAATATAAGAATGGAATAGAATAAGAATAAGAATAGAATAGAATTAGAATTAGAATTAGAATAGAATTAGAATAAAGAATAGAATAGAGTAGAATTAGAGTAGAATAGAATTATAATTAGAATAGAATAGAATTAGAATAGAGAATAGGATAGAGAATAGGATAGGATAGAATAGAAATAGAATTATAATTAGAATAGAATAGAATATAGCGTAGGGTAGGGTAGAGTAGACTAGAATTAGAATAGTCCTATACTATTTCAGATAAGTGACTGTCTAGACCACGGGTGTCTAGACAGCCGTCACATGATGTATTGTGACATATCATGACATTTTTTGCCTTTGCGGAGCCGGGGTGGACATGTCTGTGTGTGATGCATCCTGCCCATGGGGCCGCCAGTTTGACAGGCCTGGTTTAGACTCTTCTTAAAAACCTCCAGCGATGGAGCACCCACGATTTCTGGAGGCAAGGTGTTCCACTGGTTAATTGTCCTCACCGTTAGGAAGTTTCTCCTTAAAGGTATTGGGTAATCAGGGAGGTTTTTCTTCCTCTGATAAGATATGAGAATGTGGGGTCCTGCCGGAGCTTGTGTGGGCAGATTCAGGATGAACAGAAGGAATTCCTTCTTGACGTAGTTGCCATGAAATATAAGCTATGGGATTTTCTGCCATAAGAGGTGGTCATAAGAGGCCACCAATTCAGAGGGTTATGAAGGAAGCGCGGACTGCAGTGGCTCACAAATTCATGGATGATCAGACTCCTGGCGGCTTATTATTACTTTAACCGTGCCGGTAGCTTTCGACTTACGACCATTCTTTTAACAACGGTTTGAAGTCAGGAAGGCGTTGAAAAAAAGTGACACCGCAGATCCTTATACGGGTAGTCCTCAACGTACGACCACAACGGAGCCCAAAATGTATGCTTGTTAAGTGAGAAATGTGTTAACTGAGGTTTGCCCCCATTTTCTGACTTTTCTCACCACGTTTGTTAAGTGAATCACTGCTGCTGTTAAATTAGGGACATGGTTGTTAAGTGAATCTGGCTTCCCCATTGACTTTGCTGGTCAGAAGGTCACAAAAGGGGGATCATGTGACCCCCGGGATGCTACAAATCGTCATAAATATGAGACAGTTGCCAAGCATCTGAATTTTGATCATGTGACCACGGGGATACGGCAACGGTTGTAAGTGTGAAAAATAGTCCTCGGTCACTTTTTTCTAGTGCCATTGTAATCACGGTCACTAAATGAACTGTTTGCAAGTTGAGGACTTACCTGTATTTAAAGAAGCTATCGTTAAATAACAGCTGTCAAGTGGGAATTGGCTTGTTGTCCCAATCATATCACGATTATCAGCTTGGGGAGTGGAATGTATGGTTAGTACACCTGGTTAGCAAACAATGAATAGAGGGATGCGGTGGCTCAGTGGCTATTGACACTAAGTTTGTCAATCAGAAAGGTTGGCAGTTTGGTGGCTCGAATCCCTAGCACCCATTACTTGTCCCAGCTTCTGCCAACCTAGCAGTTCGAAAGCATGTAAAAAATGACAGTAGAAAAATAGGAACGACCTTTGGTGGGAAGGTAACAGCGTTCCGTGCACCTTCGGGGTTTAGTCATGCTGGCCACATGACCACGGAGACGTCTTTGGACAGCGCTGGCTCCTCAGCTTTGAAGCAGAGATGAGCATCGCCCCCTAGAGCCGGGAATGACTAGCACATATATTTGGGGGGAACTTTTACCTTTAACTTTTTAACAATGAATATTGGTATATAGACAGACCTTTGACCTGTAATGGCCCAGATAAACTGCACAGAGAATTTTCTCTGGCTATCTTTCCACATATAAATGGAAAGGGGATTTGCTTGGTTTTTTTTTTAATTATTTCTTCCCATCGTTATTTCTTGCTGTTTCAGCATTTGGTTCTTGCTGGCAAGTCTGCCTTTCCTTAATATAAACAGATGGAGCGAACCCAGAGTCCAGGAGATTTATTCTGATTAATTAAATTTCCAATTAGGCACCTTTGGTTCCCTGGCTTTCATCTAAGACTTGGCAGGATCAGGAGAAGAAAGGCAGGGAGTGTCTACATTTCCTCTCAGGCAGGGAGGAAAAAAAAAATAGGACTGACCTAATGTCACCCAGGCAGCTTCCAATGCTTAATGAGGATTTGAATCTAGACTTGTCTCTTCATTATCTGACACTTTTATCTGCTCCTCCAAGTGAGATGCAACTTTGAGCAGCACAAGAAAAGAAAAGATGTTTCTATTATCCATTCTTTTCAAATCATCCAAATCATAAGTGCGTTTTTTCCCCTTCTCCTGAAAGAAGTCTAGAAAGGGTTTCCATCCAATAAATGGAATACAATATTGGGGGTTTTCCCCCCGAGCAAAGTAGTCAATTTACCCATCTCTGCCAGCTCCATCTACTTCATCAACTATTCCTCTATTGTGGGTGGTGTCAAACTTTTCCTCGTTTGAGCATATAGTAATCTTGCTGTGATGGGCATATGTTAGAATATTCATGACTGGGAGAGACCTGGTAACAAGGTCAGCCAATGAATAGCCATAGCAACTAAATCAGCCAATGGGAGCTTAGACAGATCTGAGTCTTGTGCTGAGAATCAAAACTGAAACTACTTTCTCTGTTCTGAACTCTGAGATGAAACTGTTCTCTCCTGCTTGTGTTCTGCTTGTAACTTTTACCACGGTGAAAGAATCTACTATTGGAATTGTACATTTATTCATCTGTTATTATGTATCTAAAGAAGTTAATGAATCCAGCTGACTCAGTCATCTGTGTGTGCTTTCTGGATTTGATTTTTCTGCAACAAACTCTGACATCATATACACATACATACATACATACATACATACATACATACATACATACATACATGTCTTCTTGTATTCAGGTGTTTTCCCGTGTAAGAATGAGATTGTCTTTGAAACGTTTCGGCAACGTTACCTCCACCCATGAAAATCTACGAAAACACACACACACACACACACACACACAAACACACACATATGAACTACGTTCTTTCCTAGCTATCCATTTGTCCCAAAAGTAGTACATTAGTTTTTAAAATAATCTGATTTGGCTTTTTCACATGTCCTCTGTAAAATGTCCTTTCATGTTGTTCATTTTTCCAGAAAAGATTTGAAATATCTTTATAGATTCCAGACAATTTCTCTGGTGAGAAATACCAATGCTACTTTCCCTTTTAAAGCTAGAACAAAAATGTAAAATTTAATCCTTTCAATCTTTTTGCAACCATAGTGTTAGAGATAATTTTGAAACTATCCTAATTCAAAGGAAACCCAAAGCTTCTCCTTTCTATTTTTTTTAATCATTTCTTCCTGGACTTTGCTTTCTTTTTCTTTGTTTTATTTATTTCAGTATTAATTTTGTTCTCTCTAAAATATATTGGTTAGATTTGGTGCTGCCCATAAACTAGAGGCCACTAATTTAACGTTTAATAAAATTTATACTAAAAAAAGAAAAGAAAAGAAAAGATGCACAGGAGATGTGATTTTATCTTATAGGAGAATCCTATAAGATAAAATCCTTTTAGATAAAAATATCATTTTAGATATCCTATAATATAATATCTTAAAATCATTTTAGATATCCTATAAGATACAATCCTTTTTGTGATAGCAAGGATGGTGGGGCAGAAGTTGCTGGGTATGCCAATACAACTTGATTGGCAAAATTTTATTTATTTATTTCCCCAAGCATGTATTAGATAACATATATAAGTATAAACATGATTTTGAATACATGAAATGGATACTAATATTACTACTACTACTACTAATAATAATATAATTCATTTGGAAGGGGGGGCAGAGAAAGTTTGTGCAATAAACTGGATAGGATTGTGATATTTAAAATATTGGATTAAAGCCCTAGATCTATGGCACATGTGCCCAAAGTGGCACGCAGGGCCATGTTAGCTGGTACAAGTGGCGTCGCCCATTCCTCTTTCTTGTTTCTGACCCACATGCATGCGCATTGATCAGCTGGTTTTTGCGCACACGGCAATGTTGGAAACTGGAAGAGCTGGTCTTCCGGTTTCCATTGTGCGCCAGCTGCTTGTCATGCGTGCATGCGTGCCACTAATCAGAAGACAAGCTGGCCGGTGTGCAGGCGTATGCCGGAAACTGGAAGTTCATTTCCCAGCATGCGCATGCACACTTGGCAGCTTCTCTTCCCGGCAAGCATGTGAGCAGTCCCTTTTCGGTGCCATAAAAGTTTGCCATCGCTGCCCTAGATGTCTGGGAACCTGATTATCTGCTGAACAGCCTCTCCACAGTTTGAATTTTGAATTTATTTATATTTATATCCCGCCCTTCTCCACAGAGGACCCAGGGCGGCGCACAGGAATTTAAAAACATACAAAAATAAATACATAATTTAAAATATATATTAAACTATCCTAATCCTATGCTAAAAACCAAAATTTAAAATACCCAATTTAAAACTTCCTAAAAAGTCCCCGTGGGAGGTTAGGCTAGGCTGGCTTGTTGGAAAAGGTATGTCTTTAGACATTGGCAGAAGAGGCGGAGGTCGGTGATGGTGCGTAATTCAGGGGGTAGGTCGTTCCAAAGGGCTGGGCCCGCCACAGAGAAGGCTCTCCCCCTGGGTGTCGCCAGTGATTCAATATAGCAAGGGGGACTCTCCCGAAGATGCTAATATTGGCAGAAGGTTGAACATGCAGAAGGGCCTTCTCTTATCTGGCTTCCAAGCCACAGAAGAGTTGTTTGGCTCCCAGTATTTAGGAGGTCAGCTTTGCCATGAAATTAATGGCTCACTAAGATGTGCTGTGGCTCAGCGACTTAAGGATGCTGGAGATGGTCTCGAACTCAAGCACTGAGTAGCGTAAAAGGGTGAGCTCCTGTTACCCACCTCAGCTTCTGTTCACCTAAGAGTTTAAAACCACGTTCTGTGCAAGTAGAAAGATAGGCATCACTTTGGCGGGGAGACGAGTTGACACTCTGTGCGGGCAGTCAGATTCCTGACCACTTTGAACCTTCCTGGTGGCAGTGCCCACTTGCAAGGCAGCTCCAGGAAGGGAGGGGGGAGGGTCTTGGGTGACACTGCAGGAAGAGCTGCTCGTCTTTCTCTCTGGTGTGAAGGCAGATTGCCCTCCTGTGGCACAACACTGGAAGCACGCAAGCATGTCCTCTAGCAGAGCTGGTACCTTGGCAAGCCAAACTAAGGTAAAGATTCCTCTCACACATATCTGTTAGTCATCCCCAACTCTAGGTGGCAGTGCTCATCTCTGTTTCAAAGAGCCAGCGCCATCCGAAGACGTCTCCGTGGTCATGTGGCCGGCATGACTAAACGCAGAAGGAGCACAGAATGTTGTTATCTTCCCACTAAAGGTGGTCCTTATTTTTCTACTTGCATTTTTTTACGTGCTTTCAAACTGCTAGGTTGGCAGAAGCTGGAACGTGTAACTCGAGCTCACTCCGTTACGCGACGCAAGGGATTCGAACCGCCAACCTGCCGACCTTTCTGATCGACAAGCTCAGCGCCTTAGCCTCTGAGCCACCGCTACTACTCTGCAGTAGCCTGGTGGCCTCCTGGCTACTATAACAATGCCATACACTAACAATAATAACAATAGCTCGACCTTTAGTAGCTGAGTTTTCTTGAATGTGTATTTCACTTATATTCATTCTGTTTTGTTTTAAACTGTAGATTTGCTGTTGTCTTAGAGCTATGCTGGCTGGGGAATTCTGGGAGTTGAAGTCCACAAGTCTTAAAGTTCCCAAGTTTGGACACCCCTGTCTTAGAGCATTGAAACAAACAGAAAGGTGGAGGGTAGTTGCAATAATAAAGGGAAGTGCTATAACCTCCCAATAATTTTCTCCTTTTTTGCAGGCTGAAGATTGGGTGGGCAAAAGTGCCATCCCAACTTCAGGAATGAAGGAACCAATGGGAAGTGGTCAGGTATCCTGCTGAAGCCTTACGTTTTTCCCAAAGTAAAATCTGAATAAGCAGGTAGTCCTCAACTTACAACCACAATTGAGCCCAAAATGTATGCTGCTAAGTGAGAAATTGGTTAAGTGAGTTTTGTCCCATTTTATGACTTTTCTTGCCACATTTGTTAAGTGAATCATTGCAGTTGTTAAATTAGGAACACGGTTGTTAAGTGAATCTGGCTTCCCCATTGGCTTTGCTGGTCAGAAGGTTGCAAAAGGGGATTGCATGACTCCTGGACACTGTAGTGGTCATAAATGTGAGTCAAACATCCGAATGTAAATCACGAGACCACAGGGATGCTACAATGGTTGTAAGTGTGAAAACCGGTCATAGGTCATTTTTTTCACCGATGTTGCAACTTTGAATGGCCGCTAAATGAACTGTTGTAAGTTGAGGACTATCTGTACAGAATTCTAACATTGTTCCCCAGCATTGAGTTAAATGCCTGTAATTTGAGGCAACTTTCTTTCCACATGCATTTCTGCATTAAATAGGAAGGCAACCTATCATAGGTAAAGTAAAGGTTCCCCTCGCACATATGTGCTAGTTATTCCTGACTCTAGGGGGCGGTGCTCATCTCCGTTTCAAAGCCGGAGAACCAGCGCTGTCCAAAGATGTCTCTGTGGTCATGTGGCTTGCATGACTAAGCACTGAAGGCGCACAGAACGCTGTTACCTTCCCACCAAAGGTGGTCCTTATTTTTCTACTTGCATTTTTTACATGCTTTCGAACGGCTAGGTTGGCAGAAGCTGGGGCAAGTAACAGGAGCTCACTCCAGGGGTGGGGTTCCTGCCAGTTCTAAGCTCTTCTATAGAGGAGGTTCCACAAATCTACAGGGCCGTTTAGAACCGGTTCCAGCTCCCTCCCCCCCGCCCATCCGCCCATCATCAAGATGAAGAGCGAGAGGAGGAATTCTTTGAGTTGAAGTCTACAAGTCTTAAAGCTGTCAAGTTTGAACACCCTTGGGTTTTTTTTTTCTAAAGGGTTAGGGGTGTGAGGGTCTTGTAACTTGACAGCTTTAAGACTTGCGTGCTTCAAATGCCAGAATTTCTGAGCCAACATTTTGGTTGCCAAGCAAGAGCGTTGTTAAGTGAGTTTCACCACATTTTACAAGTTGGTCACGCCCACCCAGTCACACGACTGCCAAGCCACTCCCACTCGGTCACATGGCTGGCAAGCCACTCCCACCCAGTCACATGGCCGGCAAGCCACTCCCACAAAGCAGGCCGCACCTACAGAAGAGGTTCTAAAAAAAATTGAAACCCACCACTGGCTCACCCCATTACATGGTGCTAGGGATTCGAACTGCTGAACTGCTGACCTTCTGATGGACATGCTCAGCGTCTTAGCCACTGAGCCACCGCATTCCTAACCTTTCATAGTTACTCCAATGTTGGATGATTGCTGCTTCGGGGCCTCCAAATGCAGAGTCCAGGCAGAATGGACCTGGTGGGGGTGGGGGAGGCGTTGTCTCTGTGTGTTTGTGTATGCCAAGCAAGAGAGGACTCACCTTTGTTCTCTGTTTTGAGCTCCTCGTGAAGCAGGTCGTTCTGCCGGTTGCCGAGGACGAAGGCCAGGAAGGAGAGGATAAGGGCATTCAAGATGCCAATGATGGCTAAGATATAAGCCCAGCGCACAGAGCAGTCGCCCAGGGAATACTTCCCTGTCTTCTCCCCGCACATGTCCCTGATGGTCTCTGAGTCCCAGCCATCTGGGAATATCATGCAGCCCAGCACCAGGCAGAGAGCTGCACAAAGAAAAGAGGGAGGAAGGCGGAGGGTTAACCAGGTAGTGCTCACATCAGCTGACTGTTCAGATGGAAGGGAGTCTTGCATGGCATCCTTACATAAAAAAACCCCAAAGTCGGTGCTTAAAATAGTTCTACCCCTTTCTCCCTCCAGCCCTGAAGACGTTACCTAGTGAGGTAATGAAATGTCCGCAAGCAAACAACCAAGCTCAGAGATCACCAACAGAAAACAGACACGAACTGCAGGACTCCATAGTTCCACCTGAGCTCCAACTACCCTGTTTCCCCGAAAATAAGGCCTCCCCGAATAATTAGCCCAATCGGGCTTTTGTGTGCATGCACTGAAATAAGCCCCCCCTCAAAATAAGCCGTCCCCTAAAATATTTAAACGCATGTGCAGTCGGCCCCCACCATTTCTTGGGGGGAGAGGAGAACATGGCCCATGCACCCACCATGCCCCTGCCATCCATACGGAAAGGCCTCGCGGAGACCACTCCTGCAAACCCTAGCTACCGCGCCCCTTCTCTTAGTGGCGGCCACAAAAAGCGGGACAGGCCCAGCAACTCTAGGGCTGGCAAGAGTGTGCCAGAAACAGAGACAGAACCTCCGGTTTTCTCTGGATCAGCTTATCCACGGGCCGCAGGCTGAGGTTAAAGGGTCTCCTGCACCTCAAAAATAATAATACCTTCGCCCAAAGTAAGGCCAAGCGCTTATTTTAGGGGTCAAAAGAAAATAAGGCCCTGTCTTGTTTTTGGGGAAACACAGTAATTCTCTTCCACTGAGATCGATTTTTATTCCCTAAGGGTTCCATTGTGAACATTCAAGGCATTTTCCAAGAAAATGTGACATACATTCAATTCATGTTGTCTCGGTGGTGTGTGGTGGTGGTGGATATTGCACAATTGTCAAGACTGACTTGAACTTTCGCCTCTATTCTGCTTTGCTCACAGAGTGACAAAGAATGCGGGTGGTGGAGGTGGATTGGAATGCAAGGGTGGGGAGAATGACCTCCAAGCATCATTGGCTCCCGTGAGACATTGCTCTCTCCCCCCTCAAGGACACCCAGAGCAGATGCCACAGCGTGATCGGCTGGTTCCCAAAGCAAAATAGACAGAAGTGATTGGTGGGTGTAATGGACTGTGGGTGGCCTGTGGGGAAAGAGGAAATGAACCAAGCGTATGTTTGCATGGGAAGTCCAGAACTGGTTTTGCATCTTCGGTGCCAATGTGGATCTATTCAGTAAAGTTTATATTCTTGGTTAAATAATGTCCCAGGAGTGTCTTTTTCTGGATTCGCCAACTGGACAACTGACAACAATATTCATTTCCCCTTCATCCCAACCTAGAGTATCCCTTGACCTGTTGATGGCGAACCTATGGTATGCGTGGCATATGTGTGCTGGCCAGCTGACTTTGGCCTTCTTTTGAGGCCATTTTTCGCCCTCCGGAAGCTTCCTTTTTTTTTGGAAAGTTTATTTTTTATTTTTACACATACAAAAATAAAGAAAACATAGACTCATAACATCCTCATCAGTTATGTATAGCATGTCGTTCGCTTACAAGATTTTTGTGGTTCAATATTTCAATTACATATATAATCACTAAATATTGATCCAATATCTATATAAATAAAAATGTAACAAAAGTTTGTTCAAAACCTCTAATCTCCGAACGTACTGCACCAATCGTTTCCAAATTTTCACACAACGTTCCTTTCAAGTACGGTGCCAATGATATGTATAGATTGTGTAGATGTCACACCTGTCCCAGGTACACGCAATGGAAATGTAAAAAATTGTAAGAAAAGTAGGTAGATGGATACAGAGAGAGCAGTGGGCTACAGGTATTATGTCATCCTTTATGACATGAAATACTCTGTCCATAAGATTCAAGGAGAAATACAGTAGGTAGGTAGGTAGGTAGGTAGGCAGCTATAGGAATAGAGAGAGGGAGAAATGTAGGTAGGTAGGTAGGTAGGTAGGTAGGTAGGTAGGTAGGTAGGGAAATACAGTAGGTAGGGAGGGAGGGAGGGAGAGGGATAGATAGGGAGAGGGAGAAATACAGTAGGTAGGTAGGTAGGTAGAGGGAGAGAGGGAGAAATATAGTAGGTAGGTAGGTTGGGGGTTATACGGTGGTTGTGTGTATGTTTGCAGGTGTGCAGGTGTAGGTCTACACACAGATTGGTTGGCCATTTAACCAGACTGGGCCACAGCAATGCGTGGCCGGAACGGCTAGTAAATAATATAAATAAATACATCCCTATCCTTATGCATCATATATTCAGTTACAGTTAATATTCCTTCATTTTAAACAGGGGTTATTCCCTTACATCCTTAATTGTCCATTCAATACCAATAAAACTTTACGTAATCACCTATCTCATTCTATTAAGTTTACAATGCAAATACACAGCTTCTTTAAAGTTCAGGAACGTACTTCCGGTTTGCTTGTAGGGCCCGTTTTAGCCCTCCGGAGCCTTCAGCAGGCTTCCCTGAAGACTCTGGAGGACGAAAAATGGCCCTACAGACAAACCGGAACAGACTTCCGTTTGCTCATAGAATTGTTTTTTACCCTTCAGAGTCTTCAGGGAAGTCTGCTGAAGGCTCTGGAGGGCTAAAACCAGCCCTACGAGCAAACCGGAAGTCCGTTCCTGAACTTCCGGTTTGCTCCTAGGGCCGTTTTTTTCACACTTCGGAGGCTTCAGGAAAGCTCCTGAAGCCTCCGGGGGGGGGGGGAAGCTCTGGGGGGGGTTGTTTTCCCCCTCTGCAGACTCCTATAAAGCCTCTGGAACCTTTGGAGAGCCAAAAAAGCACACCAAAAAAGGGGACCCTAATCAACTGGCATGAAGTCTGGAGAGTTACAGGGTGCCTCATCTGAAGACCTGTTTTGGGGCATAAAATGAGCCATTTTTGCCTGTTTTTTGGCCTTCTGGGGCATCTGTGTTCCCATTTCTCTCTCTCTCTCTCTCTCTCTCACACACACACACCCCCTCCAGAAGCAGTCTGCAGGCCAAAAACAGGCAAAAATGGCTCATTTTATGCCCCCAAACAGGTCGGTTTTGCCTATTTTTTGGCCTCCTGGGATGTCTCTATGTCCCGTTTTTCACTCCCCCACCTTCAGAACATCTCTGCAGGCCAAAATTGTTGGCCTTACCTTTCAGTTCCAGTCCGCAGGGCTCGCAACGATAAGTCCTGCGCTTGTCCAAAGAGTGGGTGGGGCAATGTGGGTGGGGAAGCCTCATGACTTCCCCGGGCCGCAATTTGAGGACCTATGCTTTACAGGTTGCATAACTAAGCAGTGGAACCAAATCCAAATTCACAGCCTAAATGCCAATTCTAATTAAGGTCAGATTAAACAAAATTCACTGTTGGGCAATTTGTCTATTGCATTTTACTTGAGCCTTTCATAGTAATCATGTCTCAAGTAGTTTCTAACAGTTCATTAGACTAGTAACTTCTGACTTTGCAACACAAGCAAAGTTCAAACAAAAGAAGATAAGCTTCAGGTTCTCCCAATCTAAGCCACCTATACCCTTTCTTTTTAAATAAGTAGATAAGTAGACAAATAAAGCTGCCTGCTTCAATATCCTGCATGAGGAAATCCTGTCTGATGGAAAGGAACACAATCACTTAATACAAAGTGGATGCTGTCCTACAGTCTTTGGCTTCCTTTCTTATCTTCTTCACCGTCCTTTTTATAGGTTGTGTTGTACAATGTATATTATCCCATTCCCCTTGATCATAATGTAGTCTAATGTTCATACCAACGTGACTTTAGTTAAACCACTGCCTGGTGGCTAGTTTCCTTGTAGCTCTAGCCCTAAGATTTGAAATCTCTAAAAGAACTTAGACCTATAAATGCTACACATAGTAGGATAAGGTAAAATGCTGAGTACAAGACACTTAAAAGGTGACCTCATATCCTGCCTCGCTCAGGCCTTCAAAATGCTATCTGCACAAAGGAGAAGAAGAGATGGGTTTGCCTCTAGAATGAACAATGTTCAGGACCTTGGACAGCTCAGCCCACAAAATGACAGGTCTAGGCTCAGTTCTCCCTATAAGAATTACTGCTCTTCAGCATCTGCCCGAAGACAGTGGTGGGCAAACTCATTAGTCAACAGAGCCAAATATCAACAATACCACGATTGAAATTTCTTTTGAGAGCCGGAAGGTGTGGCCTGTTTTGTGGGAGTGGCTCAGCGGTCATGTGATTGGGTGGGCGTGGCCAACTTGGAAAATGTGAAACTCACTTAACAATGATCTTGGTTAGCAACCAAACTTTTAGGCTCAATTGTGGTCATAAGTTTTTCTTTCTTTCTTTCTTTCTTTCTTTCTTTCTTTCTTTCTTTCTTTCTCTCTCTCTCTCTCTCTCTTTCTTCCTCTCTCTCTCTTTCTCCATTTCTCTCTCTCTTTCTCTCTTTCTGTCTCTTTCTTTCTCTCTTTTACTCTCTCTCTCTCTCTTTCTCTCTCTCCTCTCTCTTTCTTTCTCTCTTTCTTTCTTTCTCTCTCTCTTTCTTTCTCTCTCTCTCTCTCTTTCTTTCTTTCTCTCTCTGTCTCTCTCTCCTTCGTCCGCCCATCTCTGTCACTCTGTGTGTGTGTGTGTCTGTCTGTCTCACATTCAAGCACTTAATCACTCATTCTGTGTCTCTGTCTATCTTTCTCTCCATTTCTCTCTCTCTTTCTCTCTTTCTGTCTCTTTCTTTCTCTCTCTTACTCTCTCTCTCTCTTTCTCTCTCTCCTCTCTTTCTCTCTCTCTCTCTTTCTTTCTTTCTCTCTTTCTTTCTCTCTCTCTCTCTCTCTTTCTTTCTTTCTTTCTTTCTCTCTCTGTCTCTCTCTCCTTCGTTCGCCCATCTCTGTCACTCTGTGTGTGTGTGTGTCTGTCTGTCTCACATTCAAGCACTTAATCACTCATTCTGTGTCTCTGTCTATCTTTCTCTCCCTCCCTCCCTCTCTTTGTCTCTCCCTGTCTCTGTGTGTGTGTCTGTCACTCTCTGATTCCCCCCTCCCTCCTTGTCTCTCTCTGTGTCTGTGCCTCTCTATGTCTGTCTGCCCCCCACCCCCCGCGGAGCCTCCTCAGCCCAGCCCGCTGCATTCTCTCAGGCTACTTCCAGGCTCCGTGTGGGAGGGGGGGAAGGAACGGCGCTTGGACGCCGGTTCCCTCCAATCGCCCTGAAAGTAGCCTGGCCGCCCGCTTGCCCAGCCGCTCGCTCAGGCTACCTCCAGGCTCCGTGTGTGGGCGGGAAGGAACGGCGTTTGGACGCCGGTTCCCTCCAATCGCCCTGGAAGTAGCCTGGCTGCCCGCTCGCCCAACCGCTCGCTCAGGCTACTTCCAGGCTCCGTGGGGGTGGAGGGAAGGAACGGCATTCAGTGGGTGACCCACTGGACGCCGGTTCCCTCCCCCACCCGCAGAGCCTCTGCACCCCCTGGAAGTAGACGAGTGGCCAGCATGCCGGCTGGGGACGCTCCGTGGAGAGAGGGAGAGAGGGAATTGGTGGCCAGTAGGGAGGGTTGCTCCGGCGGGTCCCAGGAGTTCCACCATTGGCGAGGGTGGAGGAAGAGCCACACTCGAGGGGCCAAAGAGCCGCATGCGGCTCGCGAGCTGCAGTTTGCCGACCACTGCCCTAAAACTGGCTAGCTGACCAAGAGGTCCCTTTAGAACAGTGGTTCTCAACCTGTGGGTTGCAACCCCTTTGGGGCTCCAATGACCCTTTCACAGGGGTCGCCTAAGACAATCTGAAAACACATATTTTCAATGGTCTTAGGAACCGAGACAATTTTATGGTTGGGGGTCACCACAACATGAGGAACTATATCAGTGGTAGTCAACCTGGTCCCTAGTGCCCACTAGTGGGCGTTCAAGCTTTCATGATGGACGGTAGGGATTTTGTCCGATACTGAAGCACTTTCCTTTTTTTAATTTCATTGACTTCCCTACTTTATAAATCACCGTTACTGTGGAAACGGTGGGTGGTTAGAAAATTTTATTACTAACATAGATGCAAAAGTGGACGGTAGGTATAAAAAGGTTGACTACCCCTGAACTATATTAAAGAGTCGCAGCATTGGGAAGGTTGAGAACCACTGCTTTAGAAGCTCATCTAACAGAATAAGAGTGGGAAGGGATCTTTGAGGTCTTTTACAATACAATACAATACAATACAATACAATACAATACAATACAATACAATACAATACAATACAATACAATACAATAGCAGAGTTGGAAGGGACCCTGGAGGTCTTCTAGTCCAACCCCCGGCCTAGGCAGGAAACCCTATATGATTTGAGACAAATGGCTATCCAACATCTTCTTAAAGACCTGTAGTGTTGGGGCATTCACAAGTTCAGGAGGTAAAGCTGTTCCACTGATTAATTCTTCTAACTGTCAGGAAATTTCTCCTCAGTTCTAAGTTGCTTCTCTCCTTGATTAGTTTCCACCCATTGCTTCTTGTCCTGCCCTCAGGTGCCTTGGAGAATAGTTTGACTCCCTCTTCTTTGTGGCAACCCCTGAGATATTGGAACACTGCAATCATGTCTCCCCTGGTCCTCCTTTTCATTAAACTGGACATACCCAGTTCCTGCAACCGTTCTTCATATGTTTTAGCCTCCAGTCCCCTAATCCTCTTTGTTGCTCTTTTTTACATCGAAAAACTGAATGCAGTACTCTAGTCCAATACCCTGCTGAAGCAAGAGACCCTATACCAGTGATGGTGAACCTTTTAGACAATGACGTGCCCAAACTTCACCCATGTGAATGTGCACACATGCGCAAATGTGCACACATGTGCAAACATGCACAGCAGACACACAAAGACCATCTGGCCGGTGGAAGGCAGGGCATCCCAACACCGACAGTGCAGCAAGAGGTAAGATCTTTTTCTTTCGTGAGCTTCTGTTTCATCGTTTGCAGCGAAACAAAAGCTCACAAAAGAAACTCCATGGAGCTCTGACATGGGGCAACGGCACGCGTGTCAGCAGAGAGGGCTCTGCGTGCCACTTCTGGCACGCGTGCCATCGATTCGCTATCACGGCCCTATACCAAGAGAGGCTATACCAGGGGTCTGCAAAGTCGGCTCTTTTAAGACTGGTGGACTTCAACTCCCAGAATTCCCCAGCCAGCATAGCTGGCTGGGGAATTCTGGGAGTTGAAGTCCACCAGTCTTAAAAGAGCCGACTTTGCAGACCCCTGGGCTATACCATTTCAGAGGAATGGTTGTCCAATCTCTTCTTTAAAAACGTCCATTGCTGGAGCTCCTACAACCCCTGGAGGCAAGTCGTTCCACTGATTAATTGCTCTCATTATCAGGAAATTTCTCCGTAGCTGGAAGTTGGATCTCTCCTTTATAAATTCGCCTCTATTGCTTCTTATCTTGCCCTCTGGTGCTCCTGTTCTCTAAACGTAAAGAGCCCATGAACCATAGAGGGAAAACCATTTGATTTTTAGCTGCCCTTTAATGAAAGCGCTACATCTTAAAGGCAGGCAGGGCAGATAAAGAGCCAGTGATGACTTGAAGTTGGGGTTAATTTACTTAAACTCCTCATCATCCTTTTACTAACCTCAGCCAGGAGATTATACCAATTCACACTTGATTTACAATAATGGATCATCCACAAGTGCTGCTAAGCAACGACTGAGTTTGACGTGTGTCTGTTCTGTTTTTGGTTTTCTGGTGTGTGTGTTCCGTTTTGTTTCCCCCTCCCCCCCAAAGATAGACAGGTAAAATGACTTGAGCAACCTGGTCAAGTTTTCTGAATGTTTTTACCTGTGATATAAATTCCTAGGCCTTGTTTTCTACTTTCTATCCTTTTTACCTTTCACATGACAACATATATGGAATCTGTATACTCTTAATTTAGACTACCCTGTTTCTAAAGAGCTGTATAATAACAAAATTCATATTTATAATTCGATATTTGCTTTTTGTTGGTTGCAAAGTATTTTAGGGTTTAGGTTTTACAATTAGAGGTTCATCCTGTGTCAGTAAAGAACTCTGGGTAAAGATTTTTGAACCGTTATATTCGTGCTTAATACTTTGTTTCGTCAACCCCTTTTAACATCTTTAGTTTGATTTCTTGATGATTCCACTTGGAGTACTGTAGTATCTCTCCATGCCTCCTTTGTTCCTCCTATGTGCATCATTTTTGTGCTTTTTTTGTGTTCCTTCTCAAGCTTGGATCTTAATAGCTGGCGTGTTAGTGTGTGTTGCGAAGAAAATAGTCATAGTCCCTGAGAGCTTATAGCCAGCAAGCTGGCCTGAAAAGCGCATTCACAGTTTCCTGAAGCAAGAGGTGAGAGTGAGCATGCAAAACAGAAAAAAAAATATTTATATATATTATATTTATATTTATTCAATTTATACCCCGCCCTTCTCCAAACGGACCCAGGGCGGCGCACAGGAAAATTAAAATACATACAAAACATCATATAAAATTTAAAAAACTAATTCAATAGAACCTGTGCTAAAACCAGATTAAAATCCCCAAATTTAAAAACTATCTAAAAGTCAGTAGTGGAGGTTACGCTAGGCCGGCTAGATGGAACAAATGTGTCTTAAGACACTTGCGGAAGAGGCGGAGGTCAGAGATGGTGCGAAGTTCAGGGGGTAAGTCGTTCCAAAGGGCTGGACCTGCCACAGAGAAGGCTCTCCCCCTGGGTGTCGCCAGTCGGCATTGTCCGGCCGACGGCACCCTGAGGAGGCCCTCTCTGTGGGAGCGTATTGGTCTGAGGGATGTATGGGGCAGGAGGCGGTCTCGCATATAACAAGGCCCCGAGCCATGGAGCGCTTTAAAGATGGTCGTCAGAACCTTGAAGCGCACCCGAAAGACCACAGGAAGCCAGTGCAGCTCGCGCAGGATAGGTGTTATGTGGGAGTGTCTAGGCGCTCCCGTAATCACCCGCGCGGCTGCATTCTGGACTAACTGTAGCTTTCGAGTGCACCTCAAGGGAAGCCCCATGTAGAGAGCATTACAGTAGTCGAGTCGAGAGGTCACGAGGGCCTGAGTGACTGTGCGAAGGGCAGCCCGGTCCAGTAAGGGCCGCAATTGGCGCATCAGGCGTACCTGATGGAAAGCCCCCCTGGCCACGGCCGCCACATGGTCCTCCATGGACAGCCGGGAATCCAGGAGGACACCCAAATTGCGCGCCCTCTCCACGGGGGCCGGTGTTTTGCCCCCAATGGCCAGAGTTGGAATAATCTGGCTGAACCGGGGTGCCGGAAGCCACAGCCACTCAGTCTTGGACGGGTTGAGCCTGAGTTTGTTACTACCCATCCAGATCCGTATGGCCTCCAAACACCGGGATATGACGTCGACGGCATCGTTGGGGTGGTCTGGGGTGGATATGTACAACTGAGTATCATCAGCGTACAGATGATATCCCACCCCAAAACCACGGATGATCTCGCCCAGCGGCTTCATGTATGTGTTGAACAGTAGGGGCGAGAGGACCGACCCTTGAGGTACCCCACATACGAGGGGCCTCAAGGCCGACCTCTGCCCCCCTGCCAACACATATTGCGACCGACCAGAGAGGTAGGAAGAGAACCACCGTAGAACAGTGCCTCCCAGCCCCAACCCTCCCAGTCGGCGCAATAGGATACCATGGTCGATGGTATCAAAAGCTGCTGAGAGGTCTAATAGGACTAGGATAGAGGAATATCCTCTATCCCGCGCCCTCCAGAGATCATCAACCAACGCGACCAATGCCGTCTCAGTGCTATGCTCGGGTCGGAAGCCGGACTGGCGCGGGTCTAGATAATCAACTTCCTCCAAGTGTCGCGGAAACTGTTGGGCCACCACACTCTCAACAACCTTCACTAAAAAGTGAAGGTTGGAGACGGGACGATAGTTCTCTAGTAATGCTGGATCCAGGGACGGCTTCTTGAGGAGGGGTCTTACTACCGCCTCTTTCAAGACGGCGGGCAAGGACCCCTCACTCAGATGCGTTGACAATGCCCTGGAGCCAGCCTCGTGTCGTCTCCCAGGATGCCAGTACAAGCCAGGAGGGACACGGGTCCAATAAACATGTGGTAGCCCTAAGTCTCTTTGACAACTTGTCCATATCCTCGGTAGTAACAAAATCAAACTCCTCCCAAGATGGTGTCTCAAGAGCAACCTCGGACCGCTCAGCTGGACCACTGTCGATGGAGGGCAGCTCACTCCGAATCCGAGTGATTTTCTCCTGCAGATAAATCCCAAATTCCTCTGCTCGACCCTGTAGAGGGGCTTCCCGCGGCCTCTGTTGAAGGAGGGAGCGGGTCACCCCAAACAGGGCGGCAGGGCGGTTATCTGCGGATGCAATAAGAGTGGCACAATACTCACGTTTGGCCACTCTTATCGCCACCAGGTAAGTCCTAATGTAGGTTCTCACTAGTGTTCGGTCGGCTTCGGAGCGAGAGGATCTCCATCTGCTCTCTAGGCGTCTCTTGTGGCGCTTCATCTCCCTAAGCTCCTCAGTGAACCAAGGAGCCTGGGTGATTCGTCGCCGCAAGAGAGGCCGCAAGGGCGCGACTCGGTCCAAGGCCCCCGTGGCCGCACTTAACCATGCGGCCACTAGGTCCTCAGTCGAGTCGTGGGGCAAGTCCACAGGAATTGGCCCAAGCTCCCTTTGGAACCTTACCGGGTCCATCAGAAGCCTGGGGCGGAACCATATAGGAATATCCGGTTCCGCCTCCCCGCGATGGGGTGCAGCGATCGGAAAGTCGAGCCGAAGGAGAGCGTGATCTGTCCATGACAGGGGTGTGATGACTAAATCCCCTATTCCCAGATCACGACTCCACTGTCCCGAGACGAAGATGAGATCCAGGGTGTGTCCACCCTCGTGGGTAGGGCCCAAAACTACCTGGGTCAGGTCCATGGCTGTCATGGAAGCCATGAACTCCCGAGCTGCACCAGAGGTTTCGCCTACCGACGGCAGGTTAAAGTCCCACATGACCAAAAGTCTGGGGGTCTCAACCGCCGCCTCGGTTATCACCTCTAGGAGCTCGGGCAGGGCTGTTGTTGCATAGCGAGGAGCCAGGTATACAACTAACACGCCCAACTGCCTCCCTAGGCCCCATTTCACGAGGAGGGACTCGCACCCGGTCGTCTGGGGGATCGTGGTCTCCTTTGGCTCAAGACCTTCCCTAACCATAATCGCCACCCCCCCACCCCTCCCTAGGGCCCTAGGCTGATGAAAGGCTCGGTAGCCTGGTGGGCACATTTCTACGAGGGGATGACCTCCCTCGTGGCCCAACCAGGTTTCCGTAATACCTACCAGATCCGGGTCCCCCTCTGACACAAGGTCATGGATGAGGGGGGCTTTTTGCACCACGGACCTGGCGTTGCATAGCATCAGCCTAGGGCCCCGGGTCTGTGGTTCTTGCCCTCCTAGCCTGCGATGGGAGTATGGGGGGTTGGAACGCGTGACCGCCCGTACCCAGCGGCCACGGTCCTCCAGCTGGTGATGTTCCTCCCACTGGTGATGTTCCTACACTGGCTCTCTCATGACGGAATAATGTTCCGTCATGAGAGAGCCAGTGTAGTCAAGTGGTTTAGGTATCAGTCTACTCCCCAGGAGACTGTGAGTTCAAGTCCCACCTTTAGCCATGAGAGCCAGCTGGGTGACTTTGGTCAGTCACTCTCTATCAGTCCAACACACCTCACAGGGTTGTTGTCAGTGGAAAATAGGACAAGGAAGGTGTTTTAGGTAGGTTCCCTGCCTTGAGTTATTTATAAAAATAGAATAGAATGATAGAGTTGGAAGGGACCCTGGGGGTCTTCTAGTCCAACCCCCTGCCTAGGTGGGAAACCCTAAAGCACTTCAGACAAATGGTTGTCCAACATCTTCTTAAAAACTTCCAGTGTTGGATCATTCACAACTTCTGGAAGCAAGAAGTTCCACTGATTAATTGTCCTAACTGTCAGGAAATTTCTCCTCAGTTCTAAGTTGCTTCTCTCCTTGATTAGTTTCCACCCGTTGCTTCTTGTTCTGCCCTCAGGTGCTTTGGAGAATAGTTTGACTCCCTCTTCTTTGTGGCAACCCCTGAGATATTGGAACACTGCCATCATGTCTCCCCTGGTCCTTCTTTTCATTAAACTAGACATACCCAGTTCCTGCAACCGCTCTTCATATGTTTTAGTCTCCAGTCCCCTAATCATCTTTGTTGCTCTTACTTGCACTCTTTCTAGCATCTCCACAAATAATAAAGAAGTGATACAAAATAAAATAACAATAATTAAAATATGTGGAAAGGTTAGCTCTCCAAAACAGAGGAAGGCATGTAAACTCTGGAAAAAGAGAAGGGGTGGGGTACACTTCAAATTTCTCTGAAACCCCCCCCCCCACGCACTTCCCACATCCTCCTCTCGAGCTTCTTCAAGCAGCACACAGATGATTTAAAAAATCACCACCAACCCTAGAAGCTGGCACAATGGCCATTAATCAATATCCAGGAAGAGAGATCTGTGGTTGGGTTCTTATGTGCATTTATTACCAAGTTATTATTTTTAATCAAAGCTAAAGCTATTTAAAACATCCAGCAGGGAAAATTACAAGTTATTCTTGTCCTTTCTTGTTCCTCCATTCGGAGACCCCATCCTGTGCCAAGCAAGCCAGGAATTGACTTCTACTCTGCTTTTGCACAGTGCCTAGAAAAAAAATTAGGCGCCACAGATTAGTAAGACTTAAAATAGTTGCTGTTGCTTATTTAAAAAAAAACCCCACTCATTATCAACCCTCTTTTTATTTTAGGGAAAGGGAGCGTTTTAACAAAATAATGAAATAAAATGGCATTGCCTTGTTCTTCTGTTAAAGTCTTTCCTAAAGAGACAGAGACATAAGAAGCAAGCAAGACCAATTGGCGTTATTGCAATGTACTTCTCTATATAGGGCTGCTCCTGAAGACCACCTAAAATCTTCAGTTGACCCAGAATGAGTAGTTATGGGTGTCAGGCCTGCAGCCATCTTTTCATTTAGATCTTTGGCCAGCCACACTTTCTATTATTCTACCATGCCTTTTCTATTGTGGGAAAATGAGAGGGGGGGGATTGTATGGAGTTAGATGATATGTAGCCATAACAAAATTCTTTCTAGAAAGCCAAGGTCATCCTTCGTCTTTGCACCTCTGCACCTGAACGGAACTGGATGGGTGGAAGCTGCCAGCATGGCACTGAAAGATTGGAACATGTGATGGATTTGTGGGTGGGTGGGTGGGTGGGTGGGGGGCAAGATCTTGAACTTTCAACTCAGGGGGTGGGAAAATCAGGAAGCTTTTAGATTCGGGTTTCCCCAGATGTGCCAACATGGCTCTCTGAATAAATTGGAACTTTGAGCAATACTTTGCCTTGGACTCTGATTTACTTTCAGATGCTATTTGGAACCCTGACAATGGGTACAGCTCATTACACCTAGGTGGCATCACTGCAGCACAAGTTGCAGCGACTCTCAATAGGCGCAAGATCCAATCAGGGTCAGTCACCAGGACCAGAGTTTTAGTCTTCTAAGCTTTTGGACACTTGCTGGAGCCCATCTTCAAGGAACCTCTCTCCCTGAAGATGGGTTCCAGCATCAGTCCAAAAACTCGTGGACCCGTGTCCCTCCTGGCTTGTACTGGCATCCTGGGAGGTTACACGAGGCTGGCTCCAGGATATAGTGAATGCCACTGAGTGAGGGGTTCTTGCCTACCGCCCTGAAAGAGGCGGTGGTGAGACCCCTCCTCAAGAAGCCTTCCCTGGACCCAGCATTGTTGGTAAATTAT
The DNA here is from genome assembly GCA_039707465.1 of Rhabdophis nuchalis. Lineage (NCBI taxonomy): Eukaryota > Metazoa > Chordata > Lepidosauria > Squamata > Natricidae > Rhabdophis > Rhabdophis nuchalis. Next base: position 43,039,213 of record CM077646.1, read on the forward strand.
CGTCCGGCCTCCAACCTCCACTTTTTAGCGAAGGTTGTAGAGAGTGTGGTGGCACAGCAGTTTCCCCGTCACCTGGAGGAAGTTGATTATCTAGACCCGCGCCAGTCTGGCTTCTGACCCGGGCACAGCACCGAGACAGCATTGGTCGCGTTGGTGGATGATCTCTGGAGGGCGCGGGATAGAGGGTGCTCTATCCTGGTCCTATTAGACATATCAGCGGCTTTTGATTCCATAGACCATGGTATCCTATTGCACCGACTGGGGGGGTTGGGGGTGGGAGGCACCGTTTTATGGTGGTTCTCTTCCTACCTCTCCGGTCGGTCGCAATTCGTGTTGGCAGGAGAGCAGAGGTCGACCTCGAGACCCCTCATATGTGGGGTACCTCAGGGGTCAGTCCTCTCGCCACTCCTGTTCAACACTTACATGAAGCCGCTGGGCGAGATCATCCGCGGTTTTGGGGTAGAGTACCATCTGTACGCTGATGACACTCAGCTGTACGTATCTACCCCAAACCACCCCAACGATGCCGTCGAGGTGATGTCCCGTTGTTTGTAGGCCGTACGTGTTTGGATGGGGAGTAACAAACTCAAACTCAACCTGTCCAAGACTGAGTGGCTGTGGTTTCCGGCGTCCCGGTTTAGCCAGGTAAGTCCAACACTGGCCATAGGGAGCGAACTATTGGCTCCCGTGGAGAGGGCGCGCAATTTAGGTGTCCTCCTGGATTCCCGGCTGACCATGGAGGACCATGTGACAGCTGTGGCCAGGGGGGCATTTTACCAGGTGCGCCTGGTCCGCCAATTGCGCCCCTTACTGGACCGGGACACCCTTCGCACAGTCACTCAAGCTCTTGTGATATCCCGTCTAGACTACTGTAACGCTCTCTACATGGGGCTCCCCTTGAGGTGCACTCGAAGGTTGCAGTTAGTTCAGAATGCGGCCGCGCAGGTGATCATGGGAGCCTCAAGGCAGTCCCATATAACACCCCTCAAGCGCGAGCTGCACTGGCTACCTGTGGCCTTCCGGGTGCGCTTCAAGATGCTGATTACCATCTTTAAAGCGCTCCATGGCACGGGGCCTAGTTATGTATAAGACCGTCTCCTGCCCCACACATCCCTTCGACCAATCCGCTCCCATAGAGAGGGTCTTCTCCGGGTGCCGTCGGCTGGGCAATGCCGGTTGGCGACGCCCAGGGGAAGGGCCTTCTCTGTGGCGGGCCCTACCCTCTGGAACAACCTGCCTCCCGAACTCCGCACCACCTCGGACCTCTGCCTTTTCCGCCAGTGCCTGAAGACGCACCTGTTCCATCAAGCCGGCCTAGCATGACCACCCGTTAACGACTGAGTTTTTAGTCTACAAATTTTTAATTAGAGGAATTTTAATACGTGGTTTTAGCAAAGGGTTCTTAATTTTTATTGTGGTTTTAGGATGTTATGTATTTGTATTTTTATATGGTGTTTTTAATTTCCTGTGCACCGCCCTGGGTCCTTTTGTAGGAGATAGGTGCGGGATATAAATAAAAAAAATAAAAAATAAAAACTCAGAAGACTAAAACTCTAATCCCAGTGACCAACCCAGATTAGATCCTGGAACATTATCCTGGGACACGTATATTTTCCTTCATTTGTGACCCTCAACAGGTTTCTGGGTGCAATGAAGATGCAGGTTTGAAGATGCCAAGGGGCCAGGTGGATCAGCTGTCTTCAAGGGTTCCTGCCCATTCCATCAATTCCAGCAGGGTGGGATTGCCTTCTATTGAATTTTGTCAACCAGCTAAATATGAGCCAGCAGTGTGCAGCAGCAGCCAAAAAAGTCAATGCAATCCTAAATTGCATTAACAGAGGGATACAATCAAGATCAAGTAAGGTACTAATACCACTCTATAAAACCCTAGTAAGACCATACCTAGAATACTGCATCCAGTTTTGGTCACCACACTATAAAAAAAGATGTGGAGACTCTAGAAAGAGTGCAGAGAAAAGCAACAAAGATGATTAGGGGACTGGAGGCTAAAACATATGATGAATGATTGCAGGAACTGGGCATGGCTAGTCTAGTGAAGAGAAGGACCAGGATTCAACCTGGAAATAAGGAGGGACTTTCTGACGGTGAGAAGAACAATCAACCAATGGAACAGCTTTGCCTTCGGAAGTTGTGGGAGCTTCATCACTTGACACTTTCAAGAAGAGATTGGATTTGTCAGAAATGGTGCAGGGTCTCCTGCTTGAGCAGAGGGTTGGACTAGATGACCTACAAAGTCCCTTCCAACTCTATTTATCTGTATCATCCGGTGGGACTGAGGAGAGCGACTTTTTCTGTTGCGGCTCCTACTCTAAGCAACAAACAGCCCCCTCCCCATCTGAGGTACAAAGAGCCCTTATCCTTTTGGCTTTTGAGTAGGCCATTAAGAGTTGGCTCCTTCCCCAGGTTATAGTTTAGTTTAGTTTAGTTTAGTTTAGTTTAGTTTAGTTTAGTTTAGTTTAGTTTAGTTTAGTTTAGTTTAGTTTAGTTTAGTTTAGTTTAGTTTAGTTTATTCAATTTATATACCGCCCTATTTCACCTAAAAGGGACTCAGGGCGGTGCACAGAAAGATAAAAACCCAACAATACATACAAAATATAAAAAAAAATTAAATTAATTAAATCTGTGCTAAAATTATAGCATCCAGGGTAGGTCTTAGAGTAGCCTAATAATGATGGTCATACATCCTATGAATTGTGATGCGTTCTTTGTACTGGACTAGATGACCTGTAAGGTGCCTTCCAACTCTGTTAATCTGTTGAAGGCTCTTTTTGTATTGTTTTTGTAAATTGGCTATTGGCTACCCAAAGTGATGTATTTAAGATGGGCGGTTAAACAAACAAACCAATAAATCTGAGAATAAAAGCTTCAAGGACCTGCTCTCTCTCTCTCCTTCTGCAAAAAAAAAAAAGGAAATAGGAAGTAAAGGTTCAGCTCTCTGCAGGAGCCTTCCCTCCTCTGAACAGCTGGCTTGAGGCAAAACACCCTCTTCTCACCAAAGGTTTATTTTTTATGATGTTGGTTCTCTGAGAAGAAAACATCGGCAAAAGGGCAAAGGAGGAAGGGGATTTTTCATCCCTTCTTTCTCTCCTGGACCCCCTTAGTTCCTCCAAACCTCCCCCCCTCCCAGCCCCCCCCTCATGCCTTTCAATCTTCCCTGAAGCTCTGGGGGGGGGGGGAAGGGTGGGGGGGGAGTCAGGCTATGTGTATTGAATTTTTCTAATTTGTGGAGAGGGTGTTCTGATGCAGGTCGGAGCTCCCTCATTGCAAGTATTTGGAATGATTAATGAGAGGAAGAAGGGAAGAGGGAAGGCATGGTGGGAAGAATCGTGCTTCCATATCTCTCTCTCTCTCTCTCTCTCTCTCTCTCTCTCTCTCTCTCTCTCTCTCTCTCTCTCTCTCTCTCTCTCTCTCTCTTTCTCTCTCCCCCCTCCCTCTCCCTCCCTCCCACCCTCTCCCCCTTTCTCTCTCCCTCCCTCTCTCTTTCTCCCTCCCTCCCTCCCTCTTTCTCCCTCCCTCCCCCTCCCCCCTCTCCCTCCCTCCCTCTCTCTCTTTCTCCCTCCCTCCCTCTCTCTCTTTCTCTCCCTCCCTCTCCCCCTCTCTCCCTCCCTCCCTCTCTCTTTCTCTCTCCCTCCCTCTCTCTCTTTCTCTCCCTCCCTCTCCCCTCCCTCCCTCTCTCTTTCTCTCTCCCTCCCCCTTCCCTCCCTCTCCCTCCCTCCCTCCCCCTCTCCCTCCCTCCCTCCCTCTTTCTCTTGAAGTTGAAGTCCACAAGTCTTAAAGCTGTCAAGTTTGAACGCCCCTAGGAGTTTTTTTTTCTAAAGGGTTAGGGGTGCAAGGGTCTTGTAACTTGACAGCTTAAAGACTTGCGTGCTTCAAATGCCAGAGTTTCTGAGCCAACATTTTGGTTGCCAAGCAAGAGCGTTGTTAAGTGAGTTTCACCCCATTTTACAAGTTGGCCATGCCCACCCAGTCACCTTGCTGGCAAGCCCCTCGCACCTGGCCATATGGCTGGCAAGCCCCTCCCACCCAGTCACATGGCCGGCAAGCCATTCCCACAAAGCAGGCCACACCTACAGAAGAGGTTTTAAAAAAGTTTGAACCCCACCACTGACATAAGTCCTTAAAGTTACATATACTCCTTAAGAATCCTGGCTTATATATATTGTCAACCCAACATCGGGATCATTATCCTAACAGGAGGCTCTCCAGAGGTTGCCAGAACACAACTTCCAGCCACCTGGGATAATATAACCAATGTCGAACATTGCTAGGACACACACCATTTTGATCTATTCCAAGGTTCCTTATCCTTGGCAGGCGGCTAAATAAACGTTTTAAACCAATAAAAATCTTATCACCGAGTGATGGATCTGAGAGCACCCCAATTCTATGCCCAATGTAGGTCAGCAGCTACCCTTCCACATTTTTTTTCCTTTCAATTAAATTTTAAAACATACTTCTCAGAATGTATTGGGGGAAGAAAAGTACAGCTAGTCCTCGACTTACAACTGCTCATATAGCGACTGTTTGAAGCTATAATGGCACGGAGAGCAATGACTAATGACCGTTTTTCACAGTTACGACCATTCCATGATCCCCATGGTCCCCATGATCAAAACCCAGACGCTTGACGACTGATTCAGAGTCGTGACGGTTGCAGCGTCCCCTGGGTCGCGCGATCCCCTTTTGCGACCGTCTGACAAGGCGAGCCGATGGGGAATCTAGGCTCCCTTCCCAACCGTGTAACTAACTTGGCAGTTGCTGTGATTCACTGGACAACCTTGGCAAGAAAATTGGTAAAACGGGATAATATTCCCTTAGCCGCTGTCTTGCTTAGCCACAGAAATTTTGGGGCTCAGTTGTGGTTGTATCTCGAGGACTACCTGTGCTTCAGATCAGGGGTCTCCAACCTTTGCAACTTTAAGTCTGAAGGACTTCAGCTCCCAGAATTCTCCAGAATTCTCTCTTTGCTGGGAGCTGAACTCCTTCAGACTTAAATTTATTTTATTTATTTATTTTATTCGATTTATATACCGCCCTATTTTCCCTGGGGGGACTCAGGGCGGTGCACAAAGATAAAAACCCAACAACACATACAAAATATAAAAAACAATTAAATTATTAAATCTGTGCTAAAATTTGAATAATGTAAAAATTAAAACCAATAAATATCAAAATTTAAAATTATACCCTTAGTCTATGTCAGGCCGGCTAGATGAAAGAAATGTGCTTTTAACATACAACGGAAGAGGCATAGGTCCGTGATGGTATGGATATCGGAGGGCAGGTCATTCCAGAGGGCCGGGCCCGCCACAGAGAAGGCCCTCCCCTGGGAGTCGCCATTGACCGGCTGATGGCACCCTGAGGAGGCCCACTCTGTGGGAGCGGACAGGTCGAAGGGAGGTATGTGACAGGAGGCGGTCTCTCAAGTAACCAGGACCTGTACCATGGAGCGCTTTAAAGATGGTTACTAACACCTTGAAGCGCACCCGGAAGACCACAGGCAGCCAGTGCAGCTTGCGCAGGAGAGGTGTTACATGGGAGTAACGAGAGACTCCCAAAATCCCCCGTGCGGCCGCATTCTGCACTAGCTGTAGTCTCCGGGTGCACCTCAAGGGGAGCCCCATGTAGAGAGCATTACAGTAGTCCAGGCGGGAAATAACAAGGGCTTGAGTGACCATGCGTAGGGCATCCCGATCTAGAAAGGGGCGCAACTGGTGTATCAGGTGAACCTGATAGAAAGCCCCCCCTGGCCACGGCCGTCACATGGTCATCCAAGGACAGCCGCAAATCCAGGAGGACGTCCAAGTTGCAAGCCCTTTCCACGGGGGCTAATGACTCGCCCCCGATAGCCAGCGATGGAGTTAACTGGCTATATCGAGATGCCGGAAACCACAGCCACTCGGTCTTGGACGGGTTGAGTCTGAGTTTGTTCCTCCCCATCCAGACCCGCACGGCCTCCAGACACCGAGACAGCACTTCCACGGCATCATTGGGGTGGCCAGGGGTAGAAATGTACAGCTGAGTGTCATCAGCGTACTGATGGTATTCTACCCCAAAGCCACGGATGATCTCACCCAGCGGCTTCATATAGATGTTAAACAGGAGGGGTGAGAGGACCGACCCCTGAGGTATCGCGCATACAAGGGGCCTCAAGGTCGATCTCTGCCCTCCGGTCAACACACATTGCGACCGGTCAGAGAGGTAGGAAGAGAACCACTGCAGTACGGTGCCTCCCAATCCCAACCCCTCCAGCCAGTGCAATAGGATACCATGGTATCGAAAGCCGCTGAGAGGTCTAATAGGACCAGGACAGAGGAACAACCCCTGTCCCAATCCCTCCAGAGATCATCTACCAATGCCGTCTCCGTGCTGTGCCCGGGACAGAAGCCGGACTGGCGTGGGTCTAGATAGACGGTTTCTTCCAGGTGTCGGGAGAACTGTTGAGCTACCACACTCTCTACAACCTTAGCAAGAAAGCTAAGGTTGGAGACCGGATGGTAATTAACTAACAATGCTGGGTCCAGGGAAGGCTTCTTGAGGAGGGGTCTCACCACCACCTCTTTCAAAGTGGCCGGAAGAGACCCCTCACTCAAAGAGGCGTTCACTATTTCCTGGAGCTAGCCTCGTGTAACCTCCCGGGAGGCCAGTACCAGCCAGGAGGGACACGGGTCCAATAAACATGTGGTAGCGTTCAGTCATCCCAACAACCTGTCCATGTCGTCTGGAGTCACAAAGTCAAAGTTCCTTCCCACAAAGTTTCTTCCCACAAAACGGTCTCAAGACCTGCCTCCGATTGCCCGCCTGGACCAACCTCATTGGAGACCAATTCGCTCCGGATCTGAGCAACTTTATCCTGCAGATATTGTCCAAACTCCTCTGCACGACCCTGTAAAGGAGCTTCCCGCGGCCCCTGTTGAAGAAGGGAGCGGGTTACTCTAAACAGGGCGGCAGGGCGGTTATCTGCGGATGCGATAAGGGCGGCGAGATAATTGCATTTCGCCGCCCTTATCGCCACGAGGTAGGTCCTCAAGTGAGACCTAGCACGTGTTCGGTCCGATTCGGCGTGAGTGGATCTCCAAATGCTCTCCAGGCATCTCTTGCGGCGCTTCAATGCCCTCAGCAAGGAAACAAGGCGGTTTGGCGCCGCATGAGAGGCCGCAAGGGCGCGACCCGGTCCCGGGCCCCAGTGGCCGCATTATTCCAGGCAGCCACCAGGTCCTCAGTCGAGTCGCGGGTCAGGGTCCCCGGTATTGGCCCAAGCTCCATCTGGAACGTCTCTGGGTCCATCAGGAGCCTGGGGCGGAACCATCGTGAAATTTCCAGTTCCGCCTCCCCGCGGTGGGGTGAAGCGGTTGGGAAGTCTAGTCGAAGGAGAGAGTGATCTGTCCATGACAGGGGGGTAACCGTTAAATCCCCTAATCCCAGATCACTCCTCCACTGGCCGGAGATAAAAACAAGATCCAGGGTGTGGCCCCCCGGTGTTAAAGATGCAAAGGTTGGAGACCCCTGCTTCAGATGACCCTTGTGATTCTTGTCTGAGCTCCTCAACAGGCTGGCTGGGGAATTCTGGGAGTTGAAGTCCTTAAAATGACCTGTGTTGGACAGCCCATCGGCTATTTTGCCAAGAGCAATTCTGACAAAGGGTTTTTTTTAAATTCTCTTACATGCAATTATAGGTATACATTCATATGGTTATTCTTCTTCTTTACATTGGTCATTCTTACACATTTATTATTCCATTTAAAAGATTATAATATACAGTTTGGGTTGCTTTATTTATCATCCCTTCCGCCTGTTTTAACACCACCTATTTTCCCTTTCTCTTCTCCCTCCTTCCCTTCTCTACTTTCTTCCTTCCTCCTTTCCTTCCTCTTCCTTCTTCCCTAACCTCTCCCCTACTCCTACTCTTCATCTTCCCCTTCCTACCCTCTCTCCTTCTCTTTCTCTCCCTTCCACCCTGCTCTCCTTCTCTCTTCCTTCTTCCCTTACCTCTCCCCTACTCCTACTCTTCCCCTTCCCACCCTCTCTCCTTCTCTTTCTCTCCCTTCCACCCTACTCTCCTTCCCTCTTTCTTCCTTCCCTTACCTCTCCCCTACTCCTACTCTTCCCCTTCCCACCCTCTCTCCTTCTCTTTCTCTCCCTTCCACTCTGCTCTCCTTCCCTCTTTCTTCCTTCCCTTACCTCTCCCCTACTCCTACTCTTTCCCTTCCCACCCTCTCTCCTTCTCTTTCTCTCCCACCCTGCTCTCCTTCCCTCTTTCTTCCTTCCCTTACCTCTCCCCTACTCCTACTCTTCCCCTTCCCACCCTCTCTCCTTCTCTTTCTCTCCCTTCCACCCTGCTCTCCTTCCCTCTTTCTTCCTTCCCTTACCTCTCCCCTACTCCTACTCTTCCCCTTCCCACCCTCTCTCCTTCTCTTTCTCTCCCTTCCACCCTGCTCTCCTTCCCTCTTTCTTCCTTCCCTTACCTCTCCCCTACTCCTACTCTTTCCCTTCCCACCCTCTCTCCTTCTCTTTCTCTCCCACCCTGCTCTCCTTCCCTCTTTCTTCCTTCCCTTACCTCTTCCCTACTCCTACTCTTCCCCTTCCCACCCTCTCTCCTTCTCTTTCTCTCCCTTCCACCCTGCTCTCCTTCCCTCTTCCTTCCTTCCCTGCCAAGAGCAATTCTGATCTAGATTGGGTTGCCTTGTTTTTACTACTGCAGATCAGCAGAGCTGGCTGTGCTCCTGCAAAACATTTTCCTCCTCCTCATCTCTTTTTAAAAATCCAGCCTAACTAGCAACTGTTGATGCTGCTGGGGGAAAGAGATCTTGGAAATCCAGAAGCTGACAACTCTTCCGTAACATTAGCTTGGCCTAACGATGGTGGTGACTAGCCAGTTCTTCCTTCGGTGCTTCCAACGGACCGGAAAGAAGGTTTGGGTCATTGAGAAAAGAGACACTTCTCAGGCAAGCAGCCTTTTTAATCCTTTTCTCCATGGCAACGGCATGCAGGCAGCAGGACCACTGCAACATGGTGCATCCTCTTTCCCGGCACGAGATCATTGCTCCCAAACCCGCTGGCTTCGGTTCATGGATGGCCCCAACAGTGGAGACGCTAGCCAGCTGCTTATAAATGAAAACATAAAGGAAGGCCAGGCCAAGCCTCCGCTGAATTTGTTAATCGGGGCCTAGCTATATACGAGACCGCCTCCTGCCCCATACATCCCTTCGTCCGATCCGCTCCCACAGAGAGGGCCTTCTCCGGGTGCCGTCGACGGGGCAATGCCGGTTGGCGACACCCAGGGGAAGGGCCTTCTCTGTGGCGGGCCCGGCCCTCTGGAACGACCTACCCCCCGACCTTCGCACTATCTCGGACCTCCGTCTCTTCCGCCAACGTCTTAAGACGTATTTATTTCAACAAGCCGGCCTAGGATAGCCCCCTGTTCCTGACTTTAAAAAAAAAAAAAAAAAAATTATAATTTGGGAAGGTTTTTAACATGGGTTTTAGCACGGGTTAATCTAATTTAATATATTTTAAATTGATATTTATTGTATTTTTGTGGTTTTAATAATGCCTGTGCGCCTCCCTGGGTCCTAACAAGGAGAAGGGCGGGGTATAAATTTAATAAAATAAAATAAATAAATAAATAATCCTGCTCACTGTTTTCCCATGCAGCAAAGCTGAAATTGCTTCCAAAATGTTTCTTTTTTTCTCTCTCTCTCTTTTTCTTTTTGCCCTGCTCCTTCCCTGGAAAAAAAGGGATCATTTCACAGCATATACCGTATTTTTCAGAGTATAAGACGCACCTTCCCTCCCCAAAAGAGGGTGAAAATTTGGGTGCGTCTTATACACTGAATGTAGCCCCACCCACCCGCTCTCCTGCTTGGGCTGGGGGTTGGACTAGATCAGTGGTGGGTTTCTGCAGGCTCGCACTTACTCGCGAGAGCCGGTTGGTGAAATTTAGAGAACCGGTGAGAGGGGGTTCCACCGGCGTACCTGGAAGTAAATCTGGCCCGCCGCTGCCAGTAACCCAACGGGAAGGAAAGGAAGGAAGGAAGGAAGGAAGGAAGGAAGGAAGGAAGAAAGAAAGAAAGAAAGAAAGAAAGAAAGAAAGAAAGAAAGAAAGAAAGAAAGAAAGAAAGAAAGAAAGAAAGAAAGAAAGAAAGAAAGAATCATCACAATTGAGTCCAAAATTTTGGTTGCTAAGCAAGAGCGCTGTTAAATGAGTTTCACCACAAAAGGTGGCCACTCCCACCCTGTCACATGACTGCCAAGCCACGCCCACAAAATAGGCCACACCTACAGAGCAGGTTCTAAAAAATTTGAAACCCACCACTGGACTAGACGACCTGCAAGGTCCCTTCCAACTCTGTTAATCTGTTAAAGGAGGCTTCAATAAACTATAGCAATCCCTGCAGCCTCTAACAGCTGATGATCAGGCTGGGAGGCAGATTTTTTTTTTTCTGGTGCTAATCAGGCTGTTTGCTGCAAGGAGGTAAGTCAACAGCTATAAATGCCTATAAAATGTTCAAATTATTAGACTTAAAGACAGCTTTATGATTGTTCTAGACAAAATGGAGGAGCATTTTAAAACAAATGCTTGATCTGAAGAGGCCCCGTGCTATTGTTTTAAAAAGTGCTATTCTTTTAAATAGCAGAGAATAGCTATACTCCCAGAAAGCACATCAATTTTAACAGCATCTGCACAAGTATGGTCTGAAATGTAACACTACAAACAGTGTATATTGTCTGTACTGTTTGTTGCAAGGAGGCAAATTGCTGGGAGGCAGATATTTTCCCCTTGTTTTCCTCCCCCAAAATCTAGGTGCGTCTTATACTCTGAAAAATATGGTAATTGAACTTTATTTACCATTTCCTCCTGCAGTGCCCAGGGAAGGTGGATGGTGGTGGAGACAAACCTAGTCCTTGCTTGCGTAAGAGCAAAGGCAGAACATTTTAAGAGAGAGGTAGAAAAACAAGGAGCAAAAATTGCAGTGGCGCCGCTAATGGGCAAAAACAAGTACATTTCAGACCTTGAAATGAGCCGCTCTGAATACCCTGATTGCAAAACAAGCCTTTGGAAGAGAGGTTATGGGAAGTCTCCTGTTGATGGCTCTTCATGGGCAGCTCAACTCCTAACTTTTTTTCAAACCTGTTGAAAAAAATATATCTTTTCTTTCTCTGGGGAAAAAACCCCCCTCTCTTTTCCTTCTATGAAATTCTCTTTTCTTTCCAATTCCTTTGCAAAATTCCACAGCCTGCAAACATGTGGATTTCAGGAGACCGAATTCCCTTCACTCTTTGAAGGTTCCTGCCCATGGAACTTTAAAAAAAAAATATATATATATATTATTATTTGAATTTCGAGCCACCCAATTCTGCAGCAACTCTGGGCAGCTTACAGATAAAAACTGAAAGAAAACAAAATGCATCAAGAGGTGAAAAAAGACTGTCAGGATTCCAAGTAGCACCCCCAACGCAAGAAGACTCCAAGGCTAGAAGTTCCTCAAAGTTCCATTTTATTAGAGATGCCATTTGGGCACATCTGGGAAAAGGCGAGTCTGAAAGGCTCCAGGTTTTCCCCACCCAAAAGAAAGTCCAAGTCCTTTCCCCTGTACCCACATGTCCATCACATGGTCCAATCAATCTACTGTGCCAACTGGAGATGCCCCCCAGTCACGCCTCTCCAGGTGCAGGCTGAATGTCTTTGACTCCCAGAGAAAAGAATGTTGTTATGTCTATAGATCCCTACCAACTCCATACAACCCTCCTCCCACTTTCCTACAACACTAAGTGTGGCAGCCCTGAAGATCCAAAGAAAAAGATGGCCTCCAGGGCTGACGAAGACAGCTAACTGGAACCAAACCCCCACAAAGCCAAGAGCCAATAACTAACTAACCAACTGAAGAAACTCAACCAATTCTAACAACCAGGTTGTCACCAGTTGATGAAAGATCAGGATGATTGAAGTAGTATGAATCCTCTTAGTGGGGGAGCTTGGAGGGAGTCAAGATTTCCCTGCTGATCTTCTGAGATTCTGTATGCATCGCTAGCTGACAATAACAAAATAACAGAGATGGAAGGGATCTTGGAGATCTTCTAGTCCAAGGGTGTCAAACACAATTTCATTGAGGTGTGCTTGACCTCAGGGTGGCCATGGCCAGGATAATGTCACTTGTGATGGGATGCCTCTGGTGGCCCAAGCACTCTGCCAGCGAAAATGGGCTCCCGTCCATTTTTGGCTGCGACAGCCTCCAGCAACCCTCCCCCAGCAAAAATGGAGCTCAGTTTTCACTGATAGAGGCAGCACAGGCCGGTCCTTCGCTGTTTCCAGGGTGGCCCCATGGACCACATTTACACACCCCATGAGGCAAATCCGGGGCCACGGGCCTTGAGTTTGACACCTCTGTTCCAGTCATACCCCCTACCTAGGCAGGAAGCCATATACCATTTCAGACAGATGGCTATCCAACATCTTCTTAAAGACTTGCAGTGTTGGGGCATTCCTAACTTCTGGAGGCAAGCTGTTCCACTGATTAATTGTTCTGTCAGGAAATTTCTCCTCAGTTCTAAGTTGCTTCTCTCCTTGATTAGTTTCCACCCATTGCTTCTTGTTCTACCCACAGGTGCTTTGGAGAATAGTTTGACTCCCTCTTCCTCGTGGCAGCCCCTGAAATATCGGAAGACTGCTATCATGTCTCCCCTAGTCCTTCTTTTCATTAAACTAGACATACCCAGTTCCTGCAACCGTTCTTCATATGTTTTGGTCTCCAGTCCCCTAATCCTCTTTGTTGCTCTTCTCTGCACTCTTTCTAGAGCTGGTGTGTCAAACTCAAGGCCCGCAAGCTGCATCCAGTCGACGGTGTGTTATATCTGGCCCATGTGGCCACCCTGGAAACAGCAAAGGACTGGCCTGCGGTGCCTCGACCAGCAAAAACAGAGCTCAGTAGGACTGTCATTTTCGCTGACAAAGGGTTGCAGGAGGCCGTCACAGCCAAAAACAGAGCTCAGGAGCCCCTTTTCCCTGACAGAGTACTCAGGTCACCACAGGCGCCCCTGACATGAGTGTGACGTCAAGCTGGCCATGCCCCTCCCCGTGCGTCCACTCCCGAGGTCAAACACAACCCTGCTGCGGTCCTCAATGAAATCGAGTTTGACACCCCTATTCGAGAGTCTCAACATCTTTTGATATATAGTGTTATGGTATAACCCGAAAGCATTTCAGACAAATGGTTGTCCAATCTCTTCTTAAAAACTTTCAATGTTGGAGCACCCACAACTTGTTAAGTTGTGCTTTTTAAAAAAAAATTGCTTTAGAGTAGTGGTAGCCAACCTGGTCCCTACCACCCACTAGTGGGCATTCCAGGTTTCATAGTGGGCGGTAGGGGTTTTGTCCGATACTGAAGCACTTTCCTTTTTTAAATTTAATTGACTTCCCTACTTTATAAATCACCCTTACTGTGGAACCGGTGGGCGGTTAGAAAGTTTTACTACTAACAGAGATACAAAAGTGGGCGGTAGGTATAAAAAGGTTGACTACCCCTGCTTTAGAGCTTTCTGTAATCCCACTGTTACTGATCTCGATCTGTTCTCTTCCATTCTCTTTTCAGAGAGAAAGCAGCAAAAGAAAATCTGAGCCAAGTGATTAAATCCAACTTGGTGTTTTTTCTCAGAAGGAAATTCTGATGATCATCCAAGATCTGCTGAGCCGCTAATGGGCTCTTCTTTTCCTATAGGTTCTTTGATGCATCAGCCCAAAATTGGGTGCTGTTGGCTGGAACTACGAGAGATGACACGACAATAATTCCCTCTGAATTAATCCAAAATAATCCAAGCTCCAATCTTGGCAAGAGTGAGTGAGGATGAAAACAACAGAACTTCCTGATTATTCAACCACTCTAGGATCAACTCCCCCCCCCCAAATGTACACCAATATCTTGCATAAAAGTTTGCTTCTTGCTGTATGATATTCTGATTGGTCTTAATGACAGCCATGCTTCCTGTGGATTTCAAAAGTTAATAAGTGCATTTTCCACGCTTGGCATTGTTAGCAACTCTGGGTTCAGAACCAGTGTTAAAACTCTGGTTCCTTTACCAGTGTTAGCAAATAAATGCGGAATAGTGTAATTCACCGGACAGTAAAGAGATACATTGCTGTAAACCACAAACAAACTCTAAAACAGTGATAGTAAGAAAATAAATAGTCTTTACTTTGTAGCAACTAAAATGCTTCTTCCGACTAACTTCTCAAACAATGATAACAGTCCTACACCAAACACAGAATTATCTCACAGTGATGCAAAACAATACTCCTTCTTCTTCAGCTTCTCAAACGGCAATCAGGAAAACACAGGATCACAAGGAATCGAACAGGGAATGAGCTGCATTCCTGACCTTGATTATATAGTATAGCTGATATTCACAGTCAATCAGAATTCAAAGACAGTTCTTAAAGCTACGTAAGTTCTTAATAACATAGGCTCATATATATTGCCAACCCAATATAAGGCTGAATATCCTAACAGGCATAAAGAATCTTTTCCCTCTTAAACCTGAATCAAAAATGTGTTCTTTGTAAGGAAAGGACTTCTAAGACATCTACAGGCAATGTACGCACTGTTTCTAAGAGCTCCAGTTATGAAAACGTAAGATTAAAATTGTAAAAGTCAAAGAGAGATGAAAGCTATAAACAAAATAGTGAAAAACTCCTGAACAAGGTAGTTCTCAACTTACAACAGTGACCGTTTGAAGTTAAAATGGCACTGAAAAAGTGACTTATGACCGTTTTTCGCACTTACAAAAGCTGATCACGTGATTAAAAGTCAGACGCTTGGCAACTTGACTCATATTTATGACGGCTGCATTGTCCAGGGTCGTGTGATCCTCTTTTGAAACCTTCTGACGAGCAAAGTCAATGGGAAGCCAGATTCATTTAACAACTATGTTACTAAGAACTGTAGCGATTCACTTAACAACTATGACAAGTAAAGGGGTGAAAACGGGATAAAATTCACTTAACAAATGTCTCACTTAGCAACAGAAATTTTGGGCTCAATTGTGAAAAGTCGAGGACTAAAATATACAAGATTCCGACGATTCTGTTGTATTATTTTTTTCTGTATCCACATTCCATAGCCAAGGAGGATAAAATATGGATTATTTCCATTGTCCTCCCCTTTCTAAATATTTGCATTAACTTTGGCATCCTGGGTTGTTCTTTCAGGTCTGTATAGCTCCCATAGGAACAAAAGAAACAAAGGCAATGACTTAAAAAAAAAAAAAGTAAACAGAACCACAGAGAATTAGGTATAAACCGGTACTGTGCTGTTTCCAAGAAAACAACAGGCTCAAGACATGGCATCAAGCCCACCTCGAGGACATTTTTACCTTTTCATTAAAATCACATCAAATAGAACCTGTGAAGTATAATAGCACATCTAGACAAATAAAAAAGGCTTTTTATCTTGTGATGAAAAGATAATCAAGTTGGTTTCAAAGAATTCTCTCCTTTTGGGGGGGGGGGAAACACAGGGGGCCATCATTTCAACGGCTAATGTCTTGGGTCCCTCAAACCTAGGCTGAGTCATTTAGGAGGCCTGGAGAGGGTATTTCAAGAAAGAACTAAGCCAAAGCAAGTCAATGAGAACAAATAGACCTTCGTATACACGGCTTCCACCGCCATTTAAGGAGCAGAGATCAGGTAGTCTTCTAGGTTCTACTTCAAGCATAAGAACATAAGAACATAAGAATAGCCTTGCTGGAACAGGCCACAGCCCATCCAGTCCAGCATTCTGTCTCCCACAGTGGCTCACCATTTGCTTCAGGGTCTTCCCAAGCAGATGTCTTCACCTGCTTACGATTCCCTGCACATGGCATTGAGAAATATCCTGCCTATCTCTCCAACCCGGAGGTTGTCCTTAGGCATCCATAATGATAGCCATTGATACCCTTGTTCTCCATGAACTCGTCTAATCCTTTCTTAAAGGTGTCGAGGCTGTCAGCTGTCACCACTTCTTCTGGCAGGGAGTTCCATAGACCAGTGATCCTCTGGGTGAAAAAGTACTTCCTCTTATTTGTTTGAGGTCTAGCTTCCAAAAGTTTCATGGAGTGCCCCCTAGTTCTAGTGTTGTGCGATAGGGAAAACAGTTTTTCCTTTTCGACTTTGTCCACACCGTGCATGATTTTATAGACTTCAATCAGGTCACCTCTCAGGTGCCATCATTCTAGAGTGAAGAGGCCCAGCCGTTGCAGCCGCAGATGGTAAGGAAGGTGTTCCAGCCCCCTAACCATTCTGGTTGCCCTCCTAACTACTGCACTCCTAACTACTGTTGATTCTGTGCTGAAAAGGCATAGAAACAAGGGCATGTGTTCCAAAACTAGTCTCAATGGTCAGTGGTAGGATTCAAATCTTTTTACTACAGGTTCTATGGGTATGGCTTGGTGGGTGTGGCTTGGTGGGCATAGCAGGGCAAGTATACTGTAAAATCTCCATTCCCTCCCCACTCCAGGGGAAGGTTACTACAAAATTTCCATTCCCTCCTGATCAGCTGGGACTCGGGAGGCAGAGAATAGATGGGGGTGGGGCCAGCCAGAGGAGGTATTTAACGGTTCTTCGAACTACTCAAAATTTCCAATACCAGTTCTCCAGAACTGGCCAGAACCTGCTGAATACCACCTCTGCCAAAGGTGCTTTTTCAAGTACCAACAGGATTTTTGCCCCCTGAAAAAGCATCTTTGGGACAAAGGACCTGGATGACTGAGAATCTCTATAGACTTTAAGTTTAAAAACTAGGAAGAGTCATTCTAAGGACCATAAGATGGGCGGTGTATATATTTATTAAAGAAATAAATACCATGTTTCCCCAAAAACAAGAAAGGGTCTTATTTTCTTTTGACCCCCGAAATAAGCACTTGGCCTTATTTTCAGGAAGGTCTTATTCTTTTTGAGATAGAATAGAATAGAATAGAATAGAATATTTATTTCTATAACCACGTCCTCTCCCCGAGGGGACTCGGAGCGGTGCACAGGGAGAAATTAAAACAACATAAAATATATACATACATAAATACAATAAAAACAAATTAAATCTAACTATCCCTGCACTAAAATTCCCATTTTAAAATTAACATTTCCTAACCCCTGAGGTAGAGACTAACCTAGGCCGGCCAAGCAGAAAAAGTGAGTTTTTAATTTCTGACGGAAGGAGCGGAGGTCCGTAGTTGTTCTAATGTCGGGGGGAAGGTCGTTCCAGAGGGCTGGGCCCGCCACAGAGAAGGCCCTTCCCCTGGGCGTCGCCCGCTGACAAAGTCTAGTGGACGGCACCCGGAGAAGTCCCTCTCTGTGGGAGCGAATCGGCCGGGAGGATGTATGGGGCAGAATCCGATCCCGCAGATAGCTAGGTCCCGAGCCATGGAGCGCTTTAAAGATGAGGTGCAGGAGGCAGCGAGCATGATCACTATTGGCTGCTGCTGTGTAGCAATATTTTCAGGGGAGGGCTTATTATAGCACATGCACTCAAAAGCCTGGTTGGGCTTATTATCTGGGGAGGTCTTATTTTGGGGGAAACAGAGTACATTTTCATGCGGGATGATTCTGCCTTGGATGGGTGCTTGAGCAAAATAGATGGATATATCTAACACCCTAACCTTAAAAATGTTCCGCAAGGGATAGGTATAATTATGAATGATAAGAATTTAAATGTATGTCGTAAGGTATGAATTAGTGTCATCTCAGTTATGGGTACATATGAAGGTATAAGTTAGTGTCAGCTGGTTGTTATACTCCAGTGAATGGTGATAATACAAGAACCGTGGATGCGACTTGGGGAGAATTCTGCCACATTCTGAATGGATGCAACTTAGGAAAACAAATGGACATGAGATAAAAGACTACAATAAAATAGAAAAAATAGTGTGCATGTGTTTGTGTGTGTGTGTGTATGTGGATGTATATATCGAGAGAGGGAGGGAAGAGAGAGAGAGAAGGGGACTGAGGCAGAAACAGACAGAGACAGAGAGAAAGAGTGTGTGTGTATGAGAGAGAGCAAGAGAAAGAGAGAGAGACAGAGAGAGAGAGACAGAGAAACAGACAGAGAGACAGAGACAGAGAAACAGAGAGAAAGAGTGTGTGTGAGAGAGAGAGAGAAAGAGAGAGAGACACAGAGAGAGAGAGAGACAGAGAAACAGACAGAGAGACAGAGACAGAGAAACAGAGAGAAAGAGTGTGTGTGAGAGAGAGAGAGAGAAAGAGAGAGACACACACACAGAGGCAGAGAAACAGAGAGACAGAGACAGAGAAACAGAGAGAAAGAGTGTGTGTGAGAGAGAGAGAGAGAAAGAGAGAGAGACACAGAGAGGGAGAGAGACAGAGAAACAGACAGAGAGACAGAGACAGAGAAACAGAGAGAAAGAGTGTGTGTGAGAGAGAGAGAGAAAGAGAGAGACACACACAGAGAGAGACAGAGAAACAGAGAGACAGAGACAGAGACAGAGAAACAGAGAGACAGAGACAGAGAAACAGAGAGAAAGAGTGTGAGAGAGAGAGAGAGAGAGAAAGAGAGAGAGACACAGAGAGAGAGAGACAGAGAGACAGAGAAAGAGAAACAGAGAGAAAGAGTGTGTGTGAGAGAGAGAGAGAGAGAAAGACACACACACACACAGAGAGAGAGAGAGAGAGAGAGGGTGCTTTAAGAATATATCTATTCTAGTCAAAGCAAGCAACAAACATTTTCTGCAAAAATAAAAATTGTTTGGAAAGCAGGTAAAAGGGGCTAAACAGGGACTCTCCAGAAGTGTGAACAGAATAAAAAAAATGATAAGCAGTATTCCAGCATTTGAGGATCTGCCCCAAAGAAGAAGGAGCCAAGCTATTCTCCAAAGCACCTGAGGGCAGGATAAGAAGCAATGGGTGGAAACTAATCAAGGAGAGAAGCAACTTAGAACTGAGGAGAAATTTCCTGACAGTTACAGCAATTAATCAGCGGAACCGCTTGCCTCCAGAAGTTGTGAATGCCCCAACACTGCAAGTCTTTAAGATGAGACCAGACAACCATTGGTCTGAAATGATATTAGAGGGTTTCCTGCTTAAGCAGGGGGGTTGGACTAGAAGACCTCCAAGGCTCCTTTCAACTCTAATTACTCTGTTATGAAATTGTTTGGTAGGAAGCTGAAGTAAAGGAATGCCAACAGGAGTATTATAAAGGTGTGTGTGTGTGTGTGTGTGTGTGTGAAAATGGTACCAATTTGTTCTGTGTGTTCTCTGGCTTTCCTTCTTGACTCAGAAGTTCTATTCCCTTTTACAGCGTGCAAAAGCTTCACTTAATGACTCCCGAAAAACCACACCAAGAACCTACCGTACGTAGAATCAAACACAGGAACCAGATCGAAATGCCTTCTCTCAAAAAACCAAGAAGGTGTTTCTGTCTAGAGATTAATTGAATTGAGTCCTTCCCAGCAGTCGATCCTTCGAGACAATTAGCCATACTAAGAACATTCAGCATTGTGCTTGGGACAGAGTTGACTAAAAAACAGAAAGCAAGGGACTCAACACCAATAAGCCACGCTTGCCAATTCAGGACTTTCTCATTATTGCAAATCAGCTTAAAAGCCAAGCACCCGTTCCAGTCAAAGTGCCGTAGGGCTAAAGGGGATGAGAAGCAAATTGCACGCTGCCTGACGTCCATTTTGTTTGTGGTGCTGAATCAGCTGATGGGCCTGTCTGCATCTGGACCATGATGGATAGGAATCCAATTCTCTTCCCCCACGTACCCCATCCTATTGGTTCAAAAGAAAATGGCTCACCTCCCTTGTGCCATCGTTCCGAGTAAATGAACTCAGAGTAGTCAGGACTCTGACACTTTCTTCAGGTTGATGAGCTCCTTTACTGAGTACATCATATCGGCACTTAGAAAGGCAAAGCTAGCTCTAAATTAGGGATAGTTAAAAGAATAAGACCTCCCCACCCCACCCCATTGTCTCTCAGGTCACATGGGCCAATCAGTCGAGATCAGAGGTGGTATTCAGCAGGTTCTGACCAGTTCTGGAGAACTGGTAGTGGAAATTTTGAGCAGTTTGGAGAACCAGTAAATACCACCTCTGGTATTTACTGGTTGCCTCCAGAAGTTGTGAATGCCCCAACACTGGATGTTTTTAAAAAGATGTTGGATAGCCATTTGTCTGAAACGGTATAGGGCTCCCTGCCTAGACAGGGGGTTGGACTAGAAGACCTCCAAGGTCCCTTCCAACTCTGCTATTGTATTGGGGCATTCACAACTTCTGGAGGTAAAGCTGTTCCACTGATTAATTGTTCTAACTGCCAGGAAATTTCTCCTCAGTTCTAAGTTGCTTCTCTCCTTGATTAGTTTCCACCCATTGCTTCTTGTTCTGTCCTCAGGTGCTTTGGAGAATAGCTTGACTCCCTCTTCTTTGTGGCAACCCCTGAGATATCGGAAGACTGCTATCATGTCTCCCCTGGTCCTTCTTTTCATTAAACTAGACATACCCAGTTCCTGCAACCGTTCTTCATATGTTTTAGCCTCCAGTCCCCTAATCATCTTTGTTGATGGTGGTGGGGAAATCAGGCACTTGTGGGAATTATAGAGGCTTCGTTCTCTTAAGGCAGGATTTTAACAGTGAGAAGAAGCGAGAGTGGCCAGGTTTGTACATCATTCTAATTTATACTGAGCAGGTTGAGAAGCGGCAGTCCTCTAAGCCAAAAACCAAATCAACTTTCTTATCGCTTAGGTGCCACGAGTTAAGCTGGCTGCTCTGAAGGAGGAGGTTGGAGGGAGGCTGCATCAAAAGCTCCCCGTCTGCAAAGCTTTGATGGCCCCCTGTGGTGGCAAACCCTTAGAAGCAGTCATTCCCCAGGAAAGTGCGGTAAAAGATGATAAACCGCGTTTCCAGTTTGCTCGGGATGATGCAACAAGGAAAATGCAGGGTTTCTTTCGTGACATAAATAAGAGATTTAAATGAGGGGAGAGGGGGGAATCTTCCTAACAGCAAAAGCAAGTTAACAGAAAAAGAACCAATTCCCCAGAGAGGTGGTGTTCACACACACACACACACACAAACACACACATACACATCACTGAATGCATTTCACTGAGGCTAGTAAAGGATATTTTGCTCCGTGGTTCCCTCCAATTGTGGGATTCCATATTCCTCCTCTTTAACTAAGCTGGAGTATATTTTATGTTCAGTTAGCCGAGCTCAAGTGGGTGAAAGAACATCAAAATAGGCTCCTTAGGTATTAAAAAAAACGGTTCTCAAATTCCATCGAGACAAACTGTCCTGGAGTACAAAATCAGCAGGTTGTCTAAGAACCCATAGAGCTGTCTGTGGAGGTTCTCAGTCATCCAGGTCATAGTGGTCTCAAAGGTGGGGTGTTTTTTTTTATAAAAAGGCAACTGGGCAGGTTTTTTTTTCCCTTGAGGAAAAGAAAATAATTTGCTTCTTATTCAAGAAGCTTCATCACTTCTCCCTCCCTATTTCTCTGGATGGTGAGAGAGAAATAGAAGAATAGGCACCTATGCACAACTGATGAAGCTTCTTGGATGAGAAGTGAAACATCTTCATCTTCTTCTTCTTCCTCAAGGAAAAACAGATTAACAGAGTCGGAAGGGGCCTTGTAGAACATCTAGTCCAACCCTCCACCCAAGCAGGAAACAATCCAGTTGCTTTTAGAATGCTTTTACTGCATTCAGTTTTGGTCACCACGATGTAGAAAAGAGGTGGAGACTCTGGAAAGAGTGCAGAGAAGAGCAACGAAGAGGATTAGGGGACTGGAGGCTGAAACATATGAAGAACGGTTGCAGGAACTGGGTATGTCTAGTTTAATGAAAAGAAGGACCAGGGGAGACATGACAATAGTGTTCCAATATCTCAGGGGCTGCCACAAAGAAGAGGGAGTCAAACTATTCTCCAAGGCACCTGAGCGCAGAACAAGAAGCAATGGGTGGAAACTAATCAAGGAGAGAAGCAACTTAGAACTGAGGGGAAATTTCCTGACAGTTAGAACAATTAGTCAGTGGAACAGCTTGCCTCCAGAAGTTTTGAATGCCCCAACACTGCAAGTCTTTAAGAAGATGTTGGGTAGCCATTTGTCTGAAACGGTATAGGGTTTCCTGCCTGAGCAGGGGGTTGGACTAGAAGACCTCCAAGGTCCCTTCTAACTCTGCTATTGTATATTGTATAGAAAAAGCACTTTTTAGACAACCCATGGTGTGCTCTGTACCTGTGGTAGATCCACTCAGTCATAAGAAATGTTGTGATAATTGCTAAAGGAAGGTTAGATCCACCACCTTCCATATATCTTTTGGGTCACAGTGAATTTGTCAGGTTCAAGAAGTCAGGAACCAGGATAAAGTTCAAAAACAGAATTACAAGTTTATTTCATGCAATCTATATGCAAGAATCTGAACTACTAACCGTTAAGGCAAATTGGTACCAGATAAGAGTCAATGGACTTAGATCTCTTATGAAGGCATAGAGACTCCCAACTGATGATGCATTTGACCCCACCCTCCGGTTCAGCCTGGTCATCTCCTACAGAATTAGTCTATTTCTCTCCTCTATTCCCTGTCTCCCAAGACCCCGGTTTCTTCTATCCATATTGTCACACCGGCCATTTGATCTGTGCTCTATTAAAGACAAGCTCAACGTGCATCATGTGGGAAACATAGATCATTAATGTAGATCATGTTATGTAGAACTTTTTATGCTGCATCCAGCAACCCCTAGGCTCTAGAAATCCCTTTGCTCATGGATTGCCACTACTCACACTACCAGCTATCAGACAAGGAAGGGGTGGAGGGAGAGAAACAGAACCTGCTTTTTGAAATGTTCAAGCCTAAATGTCAAGGGTGAGGCCATAAATATTCTCAAATCAAGCTGATTCCTGGAGACAAGGCAGACAGGAGACCTTTGCATTCAAAAATTTAATTTTTTTTTACTCTGAGTATGCAAGGATGCAAACATAGCCCACCCATCGCCTGCAACTCCTTAAACCAGGCATCTCCAACCTTGGCAACTTTAAGCCTGGTGAACTTCAACTCCCAGAATTCCCTAGACAGCTGGCTGGGGAATTCTGGGAATTGAAGTCCGCCAGGCTTAAAGTTGCCAAGGTTGGAGATGCCTGCCTTAATCCATTGTTTCCCTAGCATTTACAATACAATAGCAGAGTTGGAAGGGACCTTGGAGGTCTTCTAGTCCAACCCCCTGCCTACGCAGGAAGCCCTATACCATTTCAGGCAAATGACTATCCAACATCTTCTTAAAGACTTCCAGTGTTGGGGCATTCACAACTTCTGGAGGCAACTTCTGTTCCACTGGTTAATTGTTCTAACTGTCAGGAAATTTCTTCTCAGTTCTAAGTTGCTTCTCTCCTTGATTCGTTTCCACCCATTGCTTCTTGTTCTGCCCTCAGGTGCCTTGGAGAATAGTTTGACTCCCTCTTCTTTGTGGCAGCTCCTGAGATATTGGAACACTGCTTTAACTTTAACTTTTAACTTTATTTCCATTTCTATACCGCTCCTATCTCCCCAAAGGGAGTCAGGACGGTGCATAGGAAAATTAAAAAGAATACAACAAACAAACTGTAATAAATACAATCATAACGTTAAAAATAATTAAATTAAATGTGCCCTGTGCTAAAATATAATTAAAACTGGTAAAGAATGTTAAAATCCACTAGCTAAATCTGTAAAAATTACATCAGGATCTAGGCTAGGCCGGCTAGATGAAAGAAGTGTGTCTTAAGTAATCGGCGGAAGAGGTGAAGATCCCTGATGGTACGAAGTTCGCGGGGGTAGGTCGTTCCAGAGGGCTGGGCCGCCACAGAGAAGGCCCTTCCTCTGGGGGCCGCCAGCCAGCATTGACCGGCAGCCAGCACCCTGAGAAGGCCCTCCCTGTGGGAGCGGATTGGCCGAAGGGAGGTGTGTGGCAGGAGGCGGACCCGCAAATAGCTAGGCCCCATGCCATGGAGCGTTTTAAAGATGGTTACCAGCACCTTGAAGCGCACCCGGAAGGCCACCTTGCGCAGGAGAGGTGTTACATGGGAATGCCGTGAGGCTCCCAGGATCCCCCACGCGGCCGCATTCTGTACTAACTGGAGCCTCCGGATGCACCTCAAGGGGAGTCCCATGTAGAGAGCATTGCAGTAGTCTAGGCGGGACGTAACGAGTGCTTGAGTGACGGTGCAAAGGGTGTCCCGGTCTAGAAAGGGGCGCAACTGGCGTACCAGGTGAACCTGGTAAAAGGCCCCCCTGGCCACGGCCGTCACATGGTCATCCAGGGATAGCCGCGAGTCCAGAAGGACGCCTAAGTTGCAAGCCCTTTCCACGGGGGCTAATGACTCGCCCCCGATAGCCAGTGATGGAATCAACTGGCTATACTGGGACGTCAGAAACCACAGCCACTCGGTCTTGGACGGGTTGAGTCGAAGTTTGTTACTCCCCATCCAGACCCGCACGGCCTCCAGACACCAGGACATCACTTCAACGGCATCGTTGGGATGGTTAGGGGTAGATATGTACAGCTGAGTGTCATCAGCGTACTGATGGTACTCTACCCCAAAACCACGGATGATCTCTCCCAGCGGCTTCATATAGGTGTTGAACAGGAGTGGCGAGAGGACCGACCCTTGGGGCACCCCACATGTGAGACGCCTCAACGTCGATCTCTGCCTTCCTGTCAACACAAATTGCGACCAACCGGAGAGGTAGGAGGAGAACCACCACAGCACGGTGCCTCCCAACCCCAACCCCTCCAGTCGGATACCATGGTCGATGGTATCAAAAGCCGCTGAGAGGTCTAATAGGACCAAGATAGAAGAGCAACCTCTATCACGGGCCCTCCAGAGATCATTGACCAATGCGACCAATGCCGTCTCTGTGCTATGTCCAGGTCGGAAGATAGACAGTTTCCTCCAGGTGCCGGGGGAACTGCTGTGCCACCACACTCTCAACAACCTTCACAAGAAAGTGAAGGTTGGAGTCCGGACGATAATTACTTAACAACGCTGGGTCCAGGGAAGGCTTCTTGAGGAGGGGTCTCACCACCGCCTCTTTCAAGGCGGCCGGCAAGAACCCCTCACTCAAGGAAGCGTTCACTATTTCCTGGAGCCAGCCTCGTGTAACCTCCCAGGAGACCAGTACAAGCCAGGAGGGACACGGGTCCAATAAACATGTGGTAGCATTAAGTCGCCTCAGCAACCTGTCCATGTCATCTGAAGTAACAAAATCGAACTCTTCCCATAATACGGTCTCAAGACCTGCCTCGGACGGTGCGCCTAGGCCAATCTCGTTGGAGGCCAGCTCGTCCCGGATCTGAGCGATTTTATCCTGCAGATAATGTCCAAATTCCTCTGCTCTGCCCTGCAAAGGAGCTTCCCGCAGCCTCTGTTGGAGGAGGGAGCGGGTCACTCTAAACAGGGCGGCAGGGCGGTTATCTGCGGATGCGATAAGAGCGATGAGATAGTTACGTTTTGCCGCTTTTATCGCCACTAGGTAGGTCCTTAAATGGGACCTTGCCCGTGTTCAGTCGGATTCGGAGCGAGTGGACCTCCAAATGTTCTCTAGGCGTCTCTTATGGCGCTTCATCACCCTCAGCTCCTCGGAGAACCAAGGGGCCAGGGTGGATCGACGCCGCGTGAGAGGCCGCAAGGGCGTGACCCGGTCCAAGGCCCCCATGGCCGCACTATTCCATGTGGCCACTAGGTTCTCAGTCGAGTCGCAGGTCAGGGTCACAGGTATTGGCCCAAGCTCCATCTGGAACCTCTCTGGGTCCATCAGGCGTTTGGGGTGGAACCATCTTGGTATCTCAGGTTCCGCCTCCCTGCAGTGGGGTGTAGCGGTTGGAAAATCAAGCCGAAGGAGAGCGTGATCTGACCATGACATGCTATCATGTCTCCCCTAGTCCTTCTTGTTATTAAACTAGACACACCCAGTTCCTGTAACCGTTCCTCATATGTTTTTGTCTCCAGTCCCCTAATCATCTTTGTTGCTCTTCTCTGCACTCTTTCTGGAGTCTCCACATCTTTTCTCTATCTTGGCGACCAAAACTGGATGCCGTATTCCAAGTGTGGCCTTACCAAGACCTTATAAAGTTATTTGAGAATGTCAGCCATCTAGAGCCGCCTTGTTCAAATGGAAGGCACAGAGGTTTAATAATAAATAAAATAAATTTATTTACTTATTTATTTAGTAAATTTATATGGCCATCCTTCTTAAATCAAGTAACTCTGGACAAAAGTCATAAAAGCAAGAGCAAGCATATAAAACAGTTTTTAAGAAAAGAACAATGAAAGACACCAGGTAAAACTAATCAACTCCTCTTATTGGCAGGCCTGAAGATCCAATGCACAGAACTAAACACAAAATTGGCTCCTCTAACATTTTGGCTCCAATGCATAAGAAAGGAGTCAGGTCTCCAAAACCTTTTGGGAGGCTACCAAGTTCAGGACCATCCAAATCTACAGGGGGGAGCTCTTTGATAGGGCAAATGCCAGGGCAGAGAAGCACATCTCCTAGCTCATGCTAGATGTTTAAGGGAAGGAACCAGACTCTGTCCATCCTACTAGATCTGAAAGGAAAAGTGGAACCATTGGAGTTCCTGGCACTGT
The DNA here is from genome assembly GCA_039707465.1 of Rhabdophis nuchalis. NCBI lineage: Eukaryota > Metazoa > Chordata > Lepidosauria > Squamata > Natricidae > Rhabdophis > Rhabdophis nuchalis. The sequence goes on from CM077646.1 coordinate 43,065,833, forward strand.
GCCATGTAGGGCTTCATAGGGGGGTAGCCAGAATCTTGAACTGCACTCAGAAACCTACTAGAAGCTGGTGCAGAACCTGCTGCAGTAGTGTGATGGTGACAGAGTAGAACAGGACAGGACAGAATAGAACAGAATAGAACAGAATAGAACAGAATAGAATAATAATAATAAATAATAATAAATTTTAATTTATAACCCGCTCTCTCTCCCCGAAGGGACTCGAGGCGGGGCACAGGGAATTTAAAATACATATAAAAATACAAACATAATACAATATAAAATAAAATTAAACTAACCCTGCGCTAAAATCCCATATAAAGCTAAAAATTAATCATTAAAAACCCTAAAAACAGTTGATTATCCTAGGCCGGCCAAGCAGAAAAAGTGTGTTTTTAATTTTTGACAGAAGGAGTGGAGGTCCGTAATTGTTCTAATATCGGGGGGAAGGTCGTTCCAGAGGGTCGGGCCCGCCACAGAGAAGGCCCTTCCCCTGGGCGTCGCCCGCTGGCACAGCCTAGTGGACGGCACCCGGAGAAGTCCCTCTCTGTGGGAGCGAATCGGCCACAGGGATGTATGGGGCAGGATGCGATCCCGCAGATAGCTAGGTCCCGTGCCATGGAGCGCTTTAAGGATGGTAACTAACACCTTGAAGCGCACCCGAAAGACGACAGGCAGCCAATGCAGCTCACGCAGGAGCGGTGTTACATGGGAAAACCTAGAAGTTCCCATAACTGCCCGCGCGGCTGCATTCTGGACAAGCTGAAGCCTTCGGGTGCACCTCAAGGGGAGCCCCATGTAGAGAGCATTGCAGTAGTCCAGTCGGGATGTCACAAGGGCATGAGTGACTGTGCAGAGGGCACCCCGATCCAATAGGGGACGCAACTGGCGGACCAAGCGAACCTGGTAAAACGCCCTCCTGGCACGGCTGTCACTTGATCTTCCATGGACAGCCGTGCATCAAGGAGGATGCCCAAGTTGCGTGCCCCATCCACAGGGGTTAGATGTTCACCCCCTATGGCCAGTGATGGAGTCAACTGGTTGTACCGGGATGCCGGAAACCACAGCCACTCGGTCTTGGACGGGTTGAGTCTGAGTCTGTTCCTTCCCATCCAGGCCCGCACGGCTTCCAGGCACTGGCACATCACCTCTACGGCATCGTTGGGGTGGTTTGGGGTAGATACATACAGCTGCGTATCGTCAGCGTAGAGGTGGTACTCTACCCCAAAACCACGGATGATCTCACCCAGCGGCTTCATATATGTGTTGAACAGGAGAGGCGAGAGGACCGACCCCTGAGGCACCCCACAAGTGAGGGGTCTCGAGTTTGACCTCTGCTCTCCTGCCAACACAAATTGCGATCGACCAGAGAGGTAGGAGGAGAACCACCATAACACGGTGCCCCTCACCCCCAACCCCTCCAGTCGATGCAATAGGATACCATGGTCGATGGTATCAAAAGCCGCTGAGAGGTCTAATAGGACCAGGATGGAGGAACAACCCCCATCTCTGGCCCTCCAGAGATCATCCACCAACGCGACCAATGCCGTCTCAGTGCTGTGCCTGGGCCGGAAGCCGGACTGGCGCGGGTCCAGATAATCAACTTCCTCCAGATGACGGGGGAACTGTTGTGCCACCACACTCTCTACAACCTTCGCTAGAAAGTGAAGGTTGGAGACCGGACGGTAATTTACCAACAATGCTGGGTCCAGAAGAATAGAACAAAATAGAACAGAATAGAACAGAATAGAACAGAATAGAAGAATAGAACAGAATAGAACAGAACAGAACAGAAGAATAGAATAGAACAGAATAGAAGAATAGAACAGAACAGAAGAATAGAATAGAACAGAATAGAAGAATAGAACAGAACAGAAGAATAGAATAGAACAGAATAGAATAGAGTAGAATAGAGTAGAGTAGAGTAGAGTAGAAGTGTAGAGTAGAGTAGAGTAGAACAGAACAGAACAGAACAGAAGAATAGAATAGAACAGAACAGAAGAACATAACAGAACAGAATAGATTAAATTAAAAGGGAAAGGGCCTTGGCGGTCTTCCAGTCCAACCCCCTGTTTAGGTAGGAAATCTGTACCACTCCAGACAAATGGTTATCCAAAATCTTCTTAAAAACTTCCAGTGTTAGAGCATTCACAACCTCTGGAGGCAACTTCTGTTAGTTTCCACCCATTGCTTCATGTTCTGCCCTCAGGTACTTTGGAGAACAGTTTGACTCCCTCTTCTTTGTGGCAACCCCTGAGATATTGGAACACTGCTATCATGTCTCCCCTACTCCTTCTTTTCATCAAACTAGACATACCCAGTTCCTGCAACCGTTCTTCATATGTTTTAGCCTCCAGTCCATATTATTAAACCAGACCTGGAAGAAGGAGGAGAACTTACTAAGAACAGTTCCCCATCCCCAATCCCCAATCCCTAAATCAGTCCAGATGGATAACACCATTGATGGAATCAAAAGCTGCCGAGAGATGCAGTGGGACAAGAATGGAGTAACTCCCATTCACCCTGCCCCATGTCTAGTAGAGGCCACCTTCAAGTGTAATGATGCCCTCTTGAAACTATATCTGGGCCTGAAACCAGATCTTTTTCCTCCAGATAGAGCGGTGAGCTTACCACCTTCTCAACAACTTTCCCCAAAAAGGGAAAGTTGGTGGTGACCAGATCAAAGTTGCCCAAGTCCTTTGGAGAGAGCAATAAACCCCTTGAGGGAAAGGAGATTCCCTGCTTCCTTCAAAGCAGATGGAGCCATCTCCTCTCACAAAGAGGCATTCATCGCTCTCTCAATCCAATGGCATAGATGCAAAACACAAATGGCAGGACTCAAATCCCTACAGACCCTGTCCATTTTCTCCAGTCAAAAGACTTGCACACACACACCACGATAATCAGACAAGACTGTCACAAACGCTGAATAAATCTGAGTGACTTTATCCGACAGAGGCTGAGAACAATTCTCACTACGGGGCCTCTGATTCGCTCGGGTAAGGAGTTACCTGAGTTAAAGGGCCACTCCCTGGCTAGTTGTGAACACAATAAGATCAAAAAAATAAATGTTCCACTGCTTTTGCACTTGCCATACTTTAACTACATACTGTGGTAAATATAGTACAGGGATGGGTTTCAGCCGGTACGCACTGGTACGGCCATACCTTTTGGTGAAATTTAGTGTGCCTCCTAGTACCCCTTCTTCCGGAGGCCCAGTACCGGAACGCTCACTCCCCCAGCTTCAGCGCTGCTCTGGGCCCCTGAAAAGCCTCTCTCTGCCACTTCCTCCTCTTTCACAAGCAGCTTGAAAACAGAGCTCTTCTCAAAGAGAAGGAAGGAGGGGAACCTATGACCACAATTGAGGCCAAAAGTTTGGTAGCTTGCTTCACCACATTTTCCAACTTGGCCATGCCCACCCATTCATTGAATGTACTTGGCTGAAGTTGATTCTTTGACTTTAATATGCATTAAGTCACCTGTAACCTGCGAGACCGCATCCTACCTCATACATCCCTGCGGCCGATCCGCTCCCACAGAGAGGGGCTTCTCCGGGTGCCGTCCACTAGGCAATGCCAGCGGGCGACACCCAGGGGAAGGGCCTTCTCTGTGGTGGGCCCAACCCTCTGGAACGACCTACCCCCCTGACCTCAGAGCAACCACGGACCTCCGCACCTTCCGCCAGAAATTAAAGACACTCCTGTTTCATCAGGCCGGCTTGGCCTAAGTTATTTACCTAGCCTACAGTCTGCACCATAAATTGTTTTAATTGGATTTTAGATGGGATTATGTTTTAACCTTTTAAATTTTAGCACAGGGATAACTTATTTAATTTGGTTTTAACTATTTATATTGTGATACTGTTGTGTTTTTTAACTTCCTGTGCACCGCCACGGGTCCCTTCGGGGAGAGGGTGCGGTTATATAAATTCGACAAATAAATAAATAAATAAATAAAGTCAGGGGCCTCTAAAATCCCCAAGTACTTGTAATCTTCTTCTGGTTTTACTGCCTTTATCATTTCTTCATTCTCAAGTTCTATTCCATCATTTTCTATGACCTTGCCTGCTTTGATTACTATTGTTGCACATTTGTCAATTCCAAACTGCATGCCAATGTCTTGGCTAAATTCTTTTGGGCTTTCAATTAATAAATTCAGTCCAGCTTTTGTTTTACCAAACAGCTTCAAATCATCCCCGTATGCCAAGTGCGAAATTTTCAGACCTTTCTTTGCAAGTTCGTATCCACAGTTCACCTTCTTCAAAATGGTTGTCAGTGGTAGCATTGACAGTATAAAAAGTAGGGGTGAAAGGGAATCACCCTGGAAAATGCCTCGTTTAATTTCAACTTCACCCAGTTCTTCTCCATTATCCATAAGCTTCGTTTTCCAGAGGTTCATTGAAGTTTCCATGAATTTTTGTATGTTGCTGCCGATGCCAAAGATTTTCAGGCATTTCTTGATCCAGCTGTGGGGAACTGAATCAAACGCTTTCTTATAGTCTATCCAAGTCATGAACAGGTTGGTTCATCTTTTCTTTGAATTTTTTAGGATTAGCTTGTCAATCAGCAGTTGGTCCTTTGTTCCTCTTGAATTTTTGCAGCATCCTTTCTGTTCTACAGGAAGCAAGTTATTTCTTTCCTAGTATCCGTAAATTTGGTTTGCAATGATACCAGTAAGAAGCTTGTATGTTGCTGGCAAGCAGGTGATTGGCCTATAGTTTCCAGGGTCCTTTCCTTTCTTTATCTTTTTGGATCAAAAATGTCCTTCCAGTTGTCATCCATTCATCCTTTTCAGGTGTTTTTAATATCTGGTTCATTTGGGCTGCAAATCTTTCGTGCACACTTGTAAGTGCCTTTTGCCAGAAGCCATGTAGCTCACCTGGTCCAGGTGCACTCCAGTTCTTCACTTTTCTTGACTGCCTTTGCACCATTTGTTATGTTCACATCTTCCATTTTATGCACTTTAACAGAATCCTCAACCTGCTTGATCCATTTTGCATTTCTCTTGTGCTTCTTGTTGTTTGCCCATCAACTTCTTCCAGAATTTTAGAGCTTTCGCTTCATCAGGCTTTTCAGTTGTTGTTACTCCATCTCCATTTCCTAAGCTGTTGTAAAACTGTTGCGGATTTGCTCTGAACTGTGAGTTTTCCTTGAACTGAATTACTCGATTTTCATATTGTTTAATCTTTTCAGCAATAGAAACCGCCCTCTGCATCAGCCCTTCAATTACTACCGCAATCTCCTTATTCTCCAAATCGTATCCTGCTTCCAGGCTGCTTTTGACCTGCTTGTTTTTTTAGCTGACCTTGCCTTAGGTTGTTGTATTATTATTATTATTATTATTATTATTATTATTATTATTATTATTATTATTATTATTATTATTATTATTATTATTATTATTATTATTATTATTATTATTATTAACTTTATTCATTAAACATGAAACTGAACATTTAAAAATGCATTACAAATAATAATAATAATAATAATAATAATAATAATAATAATAATAATAATAATTTTATTTATAACCCGCTCTCTCTCCCCGAAGGGACTCGAGGCACCAGTCAAATACCATTGACTGGTGCTAATGGTTGATACAGTTTGCTGCCAGCATCCTAGGTATCAACCAAGTATCTTCGTAGAATGTAAGATGTTCCAAGTAGCGCCGTTTTTTGCAGTTCCGCTGCTGTTATTGCAGGAAGCTGCAATTTGCTGATATATTTAGTAAAATTTTTGGACATGGTGCCAAGTGCCCCAATGACAATGGGTGTCACTGTGACATGCTTCATCCATAGCAGTGTAGTTTCGATGGCCAGGTCGCTTTTACATTAATAATCGTGACATCGCGACTGGACTATTGTAACTCTCTCTACATGGGGCTTCCCTTGAGGTGCACCCGGAGACTTCAGATGGTTCAGAATGCAGCCGCGCGGGCAATCTTGGGTACCTCCAGATCTGCCCACATAACTCCACTTCTGCGCGAGTTGCACTGGCTGCCTGTCGTCTTCCGGGTGCGCTTCAAGGTATTAGTCATCATTTTTAAAGCGCTCCATGGCTCGGGACCTAGCTATCTGCGGGATCGGATCCTGCCTCATACTTCCTCACGGCCGATTCGCTCCCACAGAGAGGGACTTCTCCGGGTGCCGTCCACTATACTCTGTCAGCGGGCGACGCCCAGGGGAAGGGCTCTCTCTGTGGCGGGCCCAGCCCTCTGGAACGACCTTCCCCCCGACATCAGAACAACCACGGACTTCCGCTCCTTCCGTCTGAAACTAAAAACTCATCTTTTCCGTTTGACCGGCCTTGGGTAGCCTCTCTCTACAGGGTTTAGCTGTTTTAATTGGGTATTTTAGCAGGTTAAGGGGATTTTAGCACAGACCCAGATTTAATTTGTTTTTAATTGTATTTGTATATTTATTGTATTGTGGTTTTAGTTTTCCCTGTGCACCGCTCCGAGTCCCTATGGGGAGAGGAGCGGTCTATAAATTAAATCATTATTATTATTATTATTATTATTAATAACAACAACAACTACTACTACTACTACTACTACTACTACTACTACTACTACTCTGTTGCTTTGCATGTACACCAGTGGTGGGTTTCTGCAGGCTCGCACCTACTCGCGAGAGCCGGTTGGTGAAATTTAGAGAACTGGTGAGAGGGGGTTCCACCGGCATACCTGGAAGTAAATCTGGCCCGCCGTTGCCAGTGACCCAACAGGAAGGAAAGGAAAGGAAGGAAGGAAGGAAGGAAGGAAGGAAAGAAAGGAAAGAAAGAAAGAAAGAAAGAAAGAAAGAAAGAAAGAAAGAAAGAAAGAAAGAATTTATCATCACAATTGAGTCCAAAATTTTGGTTGCTAAGCAAGAGCGTTGTTAAATGAGTTTCACATTTTAAAAGGTGGCCACTCCCACCTTGTCACATGACTACCAAGCCACGCCCACAAAATAGGCCACACCTACAGAGTAGGTTCTAAAAAATTTGAAACCCACCACTGATGTACACGGAGAGTTCCTTTACTGGAGACACTTGGCCAAATAAAGTATTCACTTCAATTTCCTTTCCATACATTCCAAAATAAAGACACAGCTGCTTTAATAAACGACAGAGGGGAGCTGCCTGTAATACTTTTGCCTTCAGATCTTGGGAACAACTTTTTTGAAATCCAGGGAAAACTCCAACCTGCATCATTATCCAACCAGAGCAGCTGTTAACCTTGGAAGAAGGAAGGGGGGAGTTGTATGCTAATGTATATGCTCCCTAAAAATCCAAAGAACGAATCCATCCTAGGGAAGGGAAAACACTCCAGCCGGTCTCGCCATCAGAAGGTGACAAAGGCATCAGAAGGGATAGTAACGATGGCCACCTTCAGCATGGCGGTGCAGGGAAAACCAATATAGGAGCAGAAACCGCTCTCTCCCCTCCCTTCCCCTTTGGGGTTTGCCAGCTCCTTGCCCAGCTAAGCGCAACGCTTCAGAAGATCCATTTCATCTTCAAAGCTGCAGATTAGGCTGCTCTGCTGCAAGCATCCTCTTTGTTTGAAGAAGGACAGAAGGGAGACCAGGATTCTTAGAAAATAGAAAAGAACAGGAGGCGGCACAGTCTGCCCAGCCTGGTCTAATTGCATCGTGTGTGTGTGTGTGTGTGTGTGTGTGTGTGTGTGTGTGTGTGTGTGAAGGAAGGTGGAAAGCCTCTGCATGAACTGCATCCTCCAGCTGAAATTCTGCAAAGGGACCGAGGAGCAGCAAAGGCTCCCTCCCTTCGCCTGTGCGATTGCACAATGTTGCCTCCAAGGAAAACACCATCTGAATATTAGGTCTGTTTGGGAAGACGCACGTGAATTTGCCTCCGTCATCTATATGCTGTCCAGTTGTTACCACTCCTGGAACGCTTCGAATCAATGGAGAAAACCGATAGAAGGTGGACATTTTCCAGTAGCAGGGACCCCATTTCCAAGGCAATGGCCACATCAATGGCGAGGCGCAAGCGAGGGTGAATGCAGCCTGGATGCGTTGGCAAGAACTCACTGATGGGTTATGTGACAGACGAATGCCAACCCATCTTACAATTAAGATTTACAATAAACTACTGTATGGCACTGAATACTGGGCAGCAACAACAGGGGCAGAAAGCTACCGTATTTTTCAGAGTATAAGACACTCCTAGCTTTTGGGGAGGAAAAGAAGGGGGGAAGCTGCCTCTCCCTCCCAGCAATTTGCCTCCTTGCAGCAAACAGCAATAAATGGCACCACCCCAGCCTGGTATCTCTCTCAATACATTCTCAAACCTTTCGGAATTAAAAAAAAAAAAAAAGAAAGGCCCCCAAAGTACAAAGTACAGGCAGGACAAATTAAACAATTAGACATTTGTCTCTTTGTGCATTCTAAATAGAGATCGTAAGCCTTCCCAGCCTGCAGAATTATGACGTTTCCATTCACCCCGTCCCTCAACGCCGTGTAGCAGGCACAATAGCAATGAATAACCACTTGGAACCACTTCAGAGCTGACTACCCCTGCCTCCTTCCAAACTAACTGTGCCGAATGCTATCCGTCAAGAGACACTGGATGGCCTCCCTGTTTATTTTATGGAAGGAAACAAAGACAGGAGAAGCAGGAGCCAATCAAGGGATTTCTCCCTCATCCATAATATTTGGTTCAGTGAGTCCTGGGGATTGTCCAACCATATCGCATGTCCACAAAAAGAAAAAAAAAAGAAGAATCTGCTTGCATCGTCCCAGACTATTTCAAACCACAATATGACTTTCTGATTCCTTTTTTTGTTTTTTGTTTACTAAAGTGAACCGTGGGTGGTTTAATCACAGTTTATTGAGAAAGCAAATCGATCTCATTCGCATACCGTGCTCGGCAGTGGTGGGATTCAAATAATTTAAGAACCGGTTCTCTGCCCTAATGACCAGCTGGGTAGGCATGGCTCGGTGGTCATGTGACTGAGTGGATGTGGCCAATTTAACGTCACTCACATTGATGGGCACTTTGCCTTAGCTGTTACAATGTAATAAGGGTTAACGGGAGAGGCAGTTTCTGTAATCAGGGCAATAAAGATGAGGCTAGAAACAACACCAGAATGTTTCCTTCCTGCCTCCCTTACAGGATTAGCCCTGTAAAGTGGGGGGGGGGCGGGGACAAAATGAGATTTCTTCCAACAACCGGTTCTCCGAACTGCTTAGAAAGTTAACAACCGGTTCTCCCGAATAGGTGCGAACTGGCTGAAACCCACCACTGATGCTCGGCCACAAAATGGCTAACAAACTTAATGGCGCATGCACAGCACGTAATTTGATTTTGTTTAGAGTTTAGGCTTCAGGGTTTAGGGCTGTGATGGCGAACCAGTGGTGGGTTCCTACAAGATCGTAGTCGGACTGGTTCGGATGAACCGGTAGTGGTTTGGAGGCCTGGGTCACTGTAACTGGCAACAACCCAGGCCTGCCACGGCCCAAAACTGGTTCTCCTGGCAGTGCCTTAGGTGCTGCCATATTGTTTTTTGCTTCTGCACATGCGCAGAGCAAATTGTATTGCACAACACTTGGGCACGGTGCACCCATGAACGAACCGGCAGTAGTCACTGCCAGAACCCACCTCTGTGGCAAACCTATGGCACGTGTGTAGGAAGTGGCACGCAGAGCCATCTCTCTGGGCACACCAGCCATTGCCCATTGCGTTTCCAGAGTGCAAATGTGCGCACCAGCCAGTTGGTCTTCACATGGACAAGAGAGCCAAAAACTAGAAGAGCAGCTTCCTGGGGTGTGCCAGCCAGCTGGTCTTTGCATGCACATGTGTGCCAGGAACTGGAAGACCAGGTGACCAGTGTGCATGTGCATGCCAGAAACCGGAAGCTCAGCTTCCCGGCCACCAGGGAACTGCTCTTCTGGCTTCCGGTGCTCTCACGCGCCTGCACGCATGCTCCCATTTCGGCACTCTGTGCCAAAAAGGTTTGCCAGCACTGGTTTAGGGTTTAATTCAATTTCATTCTATTCTGTTCAGTTTCATTCTATTCCAGTCTGTTCTTCTGTTCCTTTTCATTCCATTCCACTGGTTTAGGTACCACCCTGCTCCAAACAACACTGGGTGGCTCACAGTGTAACAAAGAAGATAGAGAGCAAAACAAAACCGACACAACAGCTCAATAAAAGCAGACAAAGAGGATGGCAAATCCAGCCAACAATAACAACAGCATACATATTGAGAATGCACTTACGGCTTTCCAGAATACCACCATGGTGGGAACCACGTGGATTTTAGAGGCAGGTGCCAATGCAGAGAAGTTACGCTTGCTGGATCTTAATCAATAACTCTGTTTAGCTGAAGACACCTAAATCGTGAGAACTCTGCCATTGTTGTTTTTGGGACCAGCTCAGATCCACTATTCCTATAACCAGATCAAGAAGTATAACTGAGGAATGCAAACATTTAAGGCTGCCTTTACAATCCCAACAGCACTTAGACTTACAGTATATACCGCTTCACAGTGCTTTTACAGCCCTCTCTAAGCGGTTTACAGAATCAGCCTATTTTCCCCCAACAATTTGGGTCCTCATTTTACCCATCTTGGAAGGATGGAAGGCTGCGTCAACCTTGAGCCTGGTGAGATTCGAACTGCCAAACCGCTGGCAGCCGGCAGACGTAGTCTGCAATACTGCATTCTAACCATTGTGCCACCACAGCTCTTTACAAAGTATAAGTGAACATATCGTGAACATTTTCGTGAACATATTTACATTGTAGTAATCTCTGATGTATAGGTGCCTTATTTTCATGTGTGAGCATCTCTCAAAGCTGACACCAGCCAGAGCATTAAAAAACTCAAAGAAATAGCGCACGATCGGAAAACATGGTGAGATCTGGCACATAGAATCACAAAGAATCGGACACGACTGAATGGATAACATCATAATCACATAGTATAGGGTTGGCAAATCTTTTCAGCAACCAAGGGCCAAAACTGTAGCACACACATGCGGGGGGGGGGGGAGCACTGGAAACCTGAAGAACAGCTCCCCGGTGTACATGCACGGGAGTGCCAGAAACTGGAAGAGCAGTTCCCTAGTGTGCATTCCGGCTTCTGGGATGTGCATGTGTGGACTTGGACTTCTGGTTTCTGGCATGTGCATGCAAAGACCAGCTGGTTGCTGCACATGCATGTGCTAGAAACCAGAAGCTCAGCTTCCTGGCGTGCGCATGCGCACGCGCACTGGGGAGTTGTTCTTCCAGCTTCTGGCGCTCCCGTGCATGCAAAGACCAGATAGCTGTGCACATATATGCACCAGACCCCGGGAGAGGTGATGGCTGGCGTGCCCGGAGAGATGAGTGCCATTTCTGGCAGGCATGCCGTAGGTTTGCCATAGTACCTACCGTATATATAACCTCTTATATATTCCAACAGGCTCAGCAGGCAGCTGTATCTTGCCCATCCTAATCTGGGCTTGGGAGCTAAGCAGGATCAGACCTGGTTGGGACTTGGATGAGAGACGACTAACAAAGGCTCTTGATTAAACTAATAAGTTTAAAAAAAACATCTCGGAAGAACATCTGCAATGTTTCCAAGAAAATATAATGAACATATGCATGAAATAATCAGGAATCAAGCTTGAGGGAGACTTGAAATAATAACTTGCCAACAAATTAATACAGTTCACCGGATCTGAGCCTGGTGTGAACTTTAAAAGAACAAATATAGAACATTAAAACACAAGAAATGTCTCCAAAAGGGTTTTCTTCTCTCCTTCTCTAATCATTCTGACTGCCCTTTTCCAGCTTTGTTGTATCTTTTTCCAATTGACCTCGTCAGTATACAGGTGAATTGTTTTGCCTCATTGTGTCTAACTTTGAACATTCAAATTGAGCAGGATGTCACTCAATGGATGATTCTCCAGCTTAAAAACATCCTTCCGGAATGCTTTACAATCACTTTGGACTGCACCACTCTTGAATAATTGGGTAAAACTTGCAAACTTGGCCCACTTACTGCTCACCCCTAAATCAATACAATTTATGCGCCACTCCCAACCATGAGAGATTCCACTTCTTCTTCACTAAGAAATCAGCCCTTTATTGCATTTACATCCATTTTAAATCTCATAATGTCCTGGATGCATTATATGCACTTGGTTATTCCAAGGATGAGACACTTTGCAAAATAGACACTTTGGTAGAAAAAAAAAAGGTCTAAACGAGAGCTAGGAAACACAATGGTATCAGAGAATGCTAAGCAGGTAGAATAGAATAGAATAGAATAGAATAGAATAGAATAACAGAGTTGAAAGGGACCTTGGAAGTCTTCTAGTCCAACCCCCTGATAAGGCAGGAAACCTTACACCACTTCAGACAAATGGGTATCCGATCTCTTCTTAAGAACGTCCAGGGTTGGGGCATTCACAACTTCTGGAGGCAAGCTGTTCCACTGACTAATTGTTCTAACTGTCAGGAAATTTCTCCTCAGTTCTAAGTTGCTTCTCTCCTTGATTAGTTTCCACCCATTGCTTCTTGTTCTACCCTCAGGTGCCTTGGAGAATAGCTTGACTCCCTCTTCTTTGTGGCAACCCCTGAGATTAGATTAAATTAGATTAGATTTATTTAATTTATATACCGCTCCCTTTCCCAATATCTCGGGGATATTGGAATACTGCTATCATGTCTCACCTGGTCCTTCTCTTCACTAGACTGGCCATGCCCAGTTCCTGCAACCGTTCTTTGTATGTTTTAGCCCCCAGTCCCCTAATCATCTTTGTTGCTCTTCTCTGCACTCTGCAGATATAAGAACATCATCACTGATCCAGGTAGTCCTTGACTTACAGTTACAGCCATTCATTTAGTGACCATTCAAAGTTACTGAAAAAAGTGAGATGACCATTTTTCATACTTATGACCATTGCAGCATTCCTGTCGTGGTCACACAATCAGAATTTGGATGCTTGTCAATGGGCATGTCTTTTTAAGACTTTTGCGGTGTCCATATGATCACATTTTTGGACCTTCTGACAAGCAAAGTCAATTAATATTATTAGTATTAATTAGCGTATGATGAGAATATGACCGAAGAAAACTAAACATATAGACATGGTCTAGGTGCGGGATGGTGAACCTATGACACACGTGCCACAGGTGGCAGGCGGAGCCATTTGTCAGGGCATGCGAGGCATTGCCCTGTCAGCTGGACTTCAGCCTTTTTTAAAGCCATTTTCCACCCTCCCCAGGCTCCAGAAGCTTTAGAGGAGCCTGGGGAGGGAGAAAAGAGCCTCTCCCCACTCCCCCTGGAGAGCCTCCAGAGGTTTCATGAGCTTCCCTGAAGGCTCCAGAGCGCAAAAAAACAGCCCTATGGGCAAACTGGAAGTTCAGGAACGAACTTCTGGTTTGCTCGTAGGGTCATTTTAAGCCTTCTGGAGGCTTCAGGGACCTTCAGGAGGCTTCCCTGAAGCCTCCGGAGGGCCAAAAAAAAGACTCTACAAGCAAACCGGAAGTGACATCCGGTTTGCTCATAGGGTTGTTTTTAGTGCTCCGTAGGCTTCAGGGAAGCCTCCTGAAGGCCCCTGAAGCCTCCGGAGGACTAAAAAGAGCCCTATGAGCAAACCGGAAGTGAGGGCTCTTTTTAGTCCTCCGGAGGCTTCAGGGACCTTCAGGAGGTTTCCCTGAAGCCTCCGGAGAGCAAAAAAAAAGACTCTACGAGCAAACCGGAAGTCACTTCTGGTTTGCTTGTAGAGTCTTTTTTTGCCCTCCGGAGGCTTCAGGGAAGCCTCTTGAAGGTCCCTGAAGCCTCCAGAAGGCTTAAAATGACCCTATGAGCAAACCGGAAGTTCGTTCCCGAACTTCCGGTTTGCCCATAGGGCCGTTTTTTTGCACTCTGGAGGCTTCAGGGAAGCTCATGAAGCCTCCAGAGGGCCTCCGGGGTGGGGGGGAGCGGGGAGAGGCTCTTTTCGCCCTCCCCAGGCTCCTCTAAAGCTTCTGAAGCCTGGGGAGGGTGGAAGTCACATCCGGTTTGCTCATAGGGCTCTTTTTAGTCCTCCGGAGGCTTCAGGGAAACCTCCTGAAGGTCCCTGAAGCCTCTGGAGGGCCTCCGGAGTGGGGGGGAGGGAGGCTGTTTTTGCCCTCCCCAGACTCCTATAAAGCCTCTGGAGCCTGGGGAGGACGAAAAAAGCATGCAAAAAATGGGGGTTGCGCCTGCCATGCGTGCATGCGCACTGCGGTGGTCATGCATTGCATTATTGGCATGGCACGACCCCCCTGCGCTCCCCCCACTTATGGCACGCGAGCCAAAAAAGGTTCGCCATTGTTGGTCTAGGTCTAGGTCATTATAAGTAACACTTTTATGGGGGTTCAGCAGTAGCCTCATAACTGGATGTCCAATTCAGCAATGGGGAGGTCAGATTCACTTAACAATCGTGTTACTAATTTAACAATTATAGTGATTCACTTAACAGCTGTGGCCAAAAAGGTCATACGATACAAGTAGTCCTCAACTTACAACAGTTCATTTAGCGACCATTCAAAGTTACAACAGCCCTGAGAAAAGTGACTTGGCGATGGTTTTTCACAGTTACGACCTTTGCAGCATTCCCATGATCATGTGATCAAAATTCAGACCCTTGGCAACCAGTTCATACTTATGACCGTGGCTGTGTCCTAAGGCAGGGGTCTGCAAAGTCGGCTCTTTTAAGACTGGTGGACTTCAACTCCCAGAATTCCCCAGCCAGAATTCCCCAGCCAGTCTTAAAAGAGCCGACTTTGCAGACCTCTGTCCTAAGGTCATGGGATCACCTTTTCTGACCTTCTGAGAAGGTGGATTCACTTAACAATCAGGTTACTTACCTATCAATTGCAGGGATTCACTTAACAACTGTGGCGAGAAAGGTCATAAAATGGGGCAGAACTCACTTAACAAATGTCCCACGTAATAGCAGAAATTTTGGTCTCCATTGTGGTTGTAAGTTGAGGACTTCCAGTATAGTCCCTTCTGAATGATAACAGCAGCTTGGGCAGCCCTCTCACCTTATTCTCCCCCGGACATTAATTTTTGAGAACAGATCATAAATAATCCCTTTGAAATCTGAGACAGAAATGCACAGCTCAGCAATTCTGGGCATTGGTTTATCTCTCGCATAAATATACCAGTTCCATCTTCCTTCTCTTTCTCTGACTGCAGCTCCTTTGCTCTGCCAGCATTTCCCTGGATCCCCAAAGAGTTTGTGCATCTATTTTGCCTCCCCCACTCCCACAATAAACACTCCCCCCTCCCTCCCAGCATCTCTTGTCAAAGTGTCTAAGACATGAAAAGAGCAAGCAAAGGGGAGCTTTTCTCTGATCCATCGTTACTGAGGAAGAGGAAGGAAAGGAAGGAAGGGAGGGAAAGATGGAAGGAGAAAGGAAGGGAAGAAGGCAGGCTGGAGGAGGAAGGGGGAAGGGAGGAGAAAGAAGAAGGGAAGGAAGGAAGGAGAAAGGGGAAGAGGAGGGAAAGGAAGGGAGGGAGGGAGGAAGGAGGGAAGGAAAGAAGGCAGGCAGGAGGAGAAGAGGGAAGGGAGGAGGGAGTGGAGAGAGGGAAGGAAGGAGAGAAGGAAGGGAAGAAGGTGGAAGGGAGGAAGGAGAAAGGGGAAGAGGGAGGAAGGAAGGTGTCACAGGCAGGAAAAGATTTTGAAAGGCAAGAAGATGAGACATTTTGCCTACCCTAACAGTGTAAATAGCAGTGGTGGTTTTGGCAGGGCCTTCCCTTCACTACACACAGAGCACGCTCACTATCGGTGGCCTGTGCTGTCATCCGAACACAAATCTCAGCATTAGAAGTGGGCCTTACAAGCAAACCCACCCACCCAGCCTCTCCCCTTGTCTCCCTCTCCTTGCTTAAACCAGATGGACATTCCCACCAGAGCAATGAAGCTTCGCAATCTTGTCATCTTGTCTCCTTTTTCTGCTCCCATTCAATATTGCAGGGAGGAGATCGCCCGGCCTTCCATATGAAAGCACTGCAGGGATGTTTATTCAGGGCACGCTTGGATCCAAGCAAGACAACAAAGAAAAAGGGATCACAAACACTGACAGAAATTATGCTAAAGTCTTCCGTATGGACGTGCTGTGGAAGCCCATGTCAGGGTTTCAAATAGCATCCAAAATTAAATCAGAGTCCAAGGCAAAGGATTGCTGAAAGTTCCAATTTATTCAGAGAGCCACGTTGGCATATCTGGGAAAACCCGAATCTGAAAGCTTCCCAGTTTTCTCTGGATCTCAGAGAACATCTTTTGATTATGATCTAGGAATAACTTGAATGCTTTCTAGTAGGACTTAAGCATGCTGATATGATGGACTAGATCTGATAAGAGTCTTAGAAGTACTTGGGACTGAAATTCGTGACATCACCCAAGATAAAGCAAAGAAAAATACCCTTGAAAGCCAAAGAAAGCAAAAAGTAAAAGGCCACGGAGACAGAGGAATATTTGCTCAAATACATTTGAGTTCCAGCCAAAAGCAAGAAGAATTAGGATTAAATAAGCAGCAGAAAGAAATTGAAGATGACAATTGAATAGGAAGGATGAGACATGCAAGAAGCATACAGATATCGAGATAAATTATTAATTTTGGGGGTAAATTTTGATGTGGTCAGAAAAAACTTTGAGGGATCAAAGTTCAGCCAGAGAAAGAAGACATGAATAAGAGATGACCCAAAGATGCAGAAGAACCGTAGCAAGAAGGCCTCAAAATGGATGATCACTAATGAAAATCTGGACTCTGAACTAGAATCAGGTTTCTTGGAAAGTAAAGTTAAATGGAGTGTGAAGTATTTTGCTAAAACTGCAGGAGATGATAACACATCAGCAGGATTGTTGAAGATGTGGTAGGTGCAGTTTGCAGCCATGAATAGAATAGAGTGGAATAGAATAGAATAGAATAGAATAGTGTTGGAAGGGACCTTAGAGGTCTTCTAGTCCAACCCCCTGCCTAGGCAGGAAACCCTATACCAGTGATGGCGAACCTATGGCACGGGTGCCACAGGTGACACACGAAACCATTTTGTAGGGCACGCGAGGCGTTGCCCTGTCAGCACTAGCACGTATGTGTGCGGTGGTCAGCTGATTTAGGCCTTCTTTTGAGGCCGTTTTTTGCCCTCTGGAGGCTTCAGGGAAGCCTTTGGAGGTGGGGAGGGGAGGCTGTTTTCATCCACCCCAGGCTCCTAGAAAGCCTCTGGAGCCTGAGGAGGGCAAAAAAACCACGCCAAAAGCAGGGGGTCATGCGCATAGCATTATGGGTGTGGCACACCCATGCACGACCCCCCTGCGCTCCTCCCCCTTTTGGCACGTCAGCCAAAAAAGGTTAGCCATCACTGCCCTATACCATTTCAGACAAATGGCTATCCAACATCTTTTTAACGACTTCCAGTGTTGGGGCTTTCACAACTTCTGGAGGCAAGCTGTTCCACTGATTAATTGTCCTAACTGTCAGGAAATTTCTCCTCAGTTCTAAATTGCTTCTCTCCTTGATTAGTTTCCACCCATTGCTTTGTTGTTCTACCCTCAGGTGCCTTGGAGAACAGCTTGACTCCCTCTTCTTTGTGGCAACCCCTGAGATATCGGAAGACTGCTATCATGTCTCCCCTAGTCCTCCTTTTCATAAAAGCTAGACATACCCAATTCCAGCAACCGTTCTTCATATGTTTTAGCCTCCAGCTACGGCTCAGGAATTTTGGGAATTGAAGTCTACAGGTTGTCCAGTTGTCATTCAGCTGTCTACCCCTGGCATAGACAAAAGGAACGGGAACACCATTAGGTACCCCAAAAATCATTCTGAGGAGCCTATTTTGAAAGAAATTCCTCATTACTGTATAGGAAAGGTAAGGGATTTCACTTGTTTTTTGTAGAGTTAGTATTAGGAAAATTTGCTGGCCACCGTTCATATGCCAAAACTTTATTATTCCTACCAAAGTGGTCTCCATTTTTATTTTGGGGTCTGCTAATGAGAACCCCAATTACCTGGAGCAGTAAAAAGGAGGCCTCGAGGATCTGTAAGAGAGAACTTGCTCCATATTTTGTTTCCCAATTCTTCAACATTGCCTTTTTCTTTTCTCCCCAAATTACCACCATCTTCCTTTTTCCAGCATTCTGGCATAATGAGACCATTTGAAGAGCAATAGCTGTCCAGTGCTCTTAACAGTCTGGCAATAAGTCACAGGTAATATGGATAAGTTCCTATTTCCCAATTTTACTAGGAAAAAATATCCACTCAAGGGCTGGTACAATATTTATGCACTGCAGTAGTCTAGTTGAGTAGTGAAGAAGGCACGAATCACTGCAACAGCTCAATAATAAAGTAGATTTATGAAGGTGTGTATTATCAGAGCCGAGGTGGCACAGTGGTTAGAGTGCAGAATGGCAGGCTACTTCAGCTGACAGTTCGAATCTCACCAGGTTGACTCAGCCTTCCATCCTTCCGAGGTGGATAAAATGAGGACCCAGATTGTTGGAGGACAATAGGCTGACTCTGTGAACCCCTTAGAGAGGGCTGTAAAAGCACTGTGAAGCAGTATATAAGTGCAAGTACTATTACTATCAAGGTGACAACATAGCCCTGAAAAAACTGGATAATCAGAAAGGCAAAAACACAAGGCAAACAAACAAACAAAAATATACTGCCTTTGTACAGGGATACCAGAGAAACCTTTGAGGATATCATGGACTGCAAAAAGGAAAATAAATAATTCAGTACTACTTGAACCAAAGCCAAACGAGGAAGGCTGTAATAAAAATTAAGGCTTAAGCATTTTGGACACATAATGGGAAGGCAAGAGTCAGTGGAGAATACCTTGATGCTTGTAAAATCAGCAAGTTGTAATTAAACAAAAGTATAAAAGCTGATAAGGAGGGAGCTAGATATTATTAATGATGACACCAGCGTGAATTTACAGGAACTGTAAGAAGCCGCCCTGAAGTGACGTCCGTCACTTGATGAAGTATCAGAAGGAACTGAACAACCAAACAGCAATCGCCCTGCCTCATACGCCACATTCCAAAGGGCAGCCATCTTGTTTCTCTTTCCCAAAAATAAACCCACTGCGGAAGAAAGGAGAAGAGCTGCACAGGGCCTAGCTCGCACCAGGGACATTTCATTCAAAGTTTGGTCAGTCTGTAGGGATTCACAAAAGAGACAAAAGGAGGAAATGTCACAACCTGTAGGTTGTGACATCATATACTTACCAGCATCAGACATTTTGATGCAAGCACGCCATTGGCACGATGACATTGTTACATGCCTGTTGTCATTGGGGCATCCTCACAGCTTATAGCAACAGATAGAGAGAATAACTTTGTTGCCGCTTTGAATGTACACTAATCGGCATGCATTAAAAACGAAATTTCGTTGCACGCAGGTCTCAAAGGGTCACCACCTCCAATGTACACTACATAAACATGACAAAACAAACAAATAAATACAAAATTATGCATACACCCACATATATTATATGACACAGAGAAACAACACAGGCTAGTTCGGATTTATACCTGTACATGGTGAGAAAAATGAAAAAAATAATAGAATAACAGAGGTGGAAGGGGCCCTGGAGGTCTTCTAGTCCAACCTCCTTCCTCAAGCAGGAGACCACCATTACAGATACCACTGTCACAACCAATCCTTGAGCATTTATTTATTTATTTATTTATTGGATTTCTATTCCATTTAGGACTATGAGTCAGAATCAGTTTTTTCAATGAGCCCCAGGAATATGCCAGCAAATTCCAAAACTTAGTGTCATATGACCTGTTCACCTATCTCTCACTGATCACCTGTTCTATACAGTATACCAGTTCAGATTTGCATTTTCAAGGATGCTTCTAGATAGAACACATTGCCTAATCCGGATAAAGCCAGTGCTATTAGAATATGTTTTCTGCCCAGTTTCCTTGTGGAAAACACAGGTAGATGAAGACTAGAGGTCCCCAACCTTCTTTTCCAGAAGACTTCTGGTTTCATATGACTACCGTGTTTTCCCGAAAATCAGACAGGGTCTTATTTTCTTTAGACCCCCGAAATAAGCGCTTGGCCTTATTTTCGGGAAGGTCTTATTGTTTTGGGGATGCAGGAGGTGTTGAGTGTGGTCACCTCATAGCTGCTGCTGTGTTGCAATATTTCCGGGGAGGGCTTATTTTTGGTGGAGGGTTTATTTTAGCGCATGCGCTCAAAAGCCCAATTGGGCTTATTATCTGGGGAGGTCTTATTTTCAGGGAAACAGGGTGTGTTTCTATCCAGTTTCTTTTTGGAGATGATTTAACCATACCAACTAACTAGTGGCCTGGCAACAATATGTTATACGGTGTAACCTATTTCAATCAGATGTCCTGCATATGTAATGCAGTAAGTCAGACTTCTTAGTTAACCACTAACCATGCTGGCTTCCAACTCATTTGGGAGGACTGTACTGGAGAAGACTGCACTACGGTTACATTGTGGTGGATTTGGTTTTTAGTCCCTCCAACCAATAAACAGGAGACATTTAAGACTTAATCTTAATTGGTCCAAGTTTCCAAGTTAGTTCTTGGTAGTAGAGATTAGGTTTGAAAGATGCAATATAACAGCAAAGGGAAATACCATTGAAGTGTTTGGAGTTAAAACCCACCCCTCTTCTAGAAAACTGAAATATCTGGGAAATATGAAGAAGGCAGAATATTAGATTTCCCTGGAAGTGAAAAGGAAGAAACATATTTTTAAAGACAAAGTAGCTCTCTGCAGCTTCCTGCCCCCCCCCCCCATTTTTGTAAATGAACCATTAAAGCCTGAGCTAGGCTACTTTACATAATAAAGGTAGGATTAGCTTTCTAAAGAAACTCACCACGTAGCATCTGGAAACTCAACCAAACCTGGACTCAAAACACAGCTTAGAGAGTTGCCCCTGCATGGCCCCATGGGAGTCTGACAACCAATCAGAATACATCTCTTACACAGGAACAGGAAACAGAGAGGCGGGGCTGAACAGAGAGTATAAAAAACCCAGCAAGCCCCTTCTCTCTTTTTTTCTTCTTCACCCAACATCTGGAAGCATTTGATTCCCCCCTTTTCTATTCAGGAGCTCAAGCCATGTGATCCTGTCCACCGTTAAACCATCTTTCCAAGCAGCCTCCATGTTTCCTGTGTCTTTTCCCCCCACTTGGAGTTGAACCCAGAAGGACATTTTTTCCAACAGAGGTTTGTGAAATATAGAGGTAATCCTTGACTTACAACCATTCGTTTAGTTACCAAACTTACAACGGCAGTGGAAAAAGTGATTTAGGATCCTTTTTCACACTTATGATCGTTGCAGCATTTCCCCCGTGGTCACGTGATCAAAATTTGGATGCTTGAAAACTGGCGTGTATTTATGATGTTGCCGTGTCCTGGGATAAGGTAATCACCTTTGGAGACAAGCAAAATCAATGGGGGAGCCAGATTTGCTTAACAACCCTGTTACCAACGTCACCACTGCAGTGATTCACTTAACAAAGCTGGCAAGAAAAGTCATAACATGGGGCAAACCCCACTTCACAACTCTCTCTCCCAATTTGCAATGGAAATGTTGAGCTCGAGTGTGGTGTCAAGTTGACGACTACCTGTATGAACAGAAGTTAGCAGTATGGAAAAGTGTAAAGAGCTTCTCTCCATGTAAACCCTGCAACTTTGCAATATGCTGCAAAACACCCACAGTGGAAGGCTTGGAATATGGATGATCCACAGTAGGCGGTATATGGGTGATACAATACAATACAATAGCAGAGTTGGAAGGGACCTTGGAGGTCATCTAGTCCAACTCCCTGCCTAGGCAGGAAGCCCTATACCATTTATAAATCCAAATAATAAAATAAAATTTCAGACAAATGGCTATCCAACATCCTCTTAAAGACTTCCAGTGTTGGGGCATTCACAACTTCTGGTGGCAAGCTGTTCCACTGATTAATTCTTCTAACTGTCAGGAAATTTCTCCTCAGTTCTAAGTTGCTTCTCTCCTTGATTAGTTTCCACCCATTGCTTCTTGTTCTGCCCTCAGATGCCCTGGAGAATAGTTTGACTCCCTCTTCTTTGTGGCAACCCCTGAGATATTGGAAGACTGCTATCATGTCTCCCCTAGTCCTTCTCTTCATCAAACTAGACATACCCAGTTCCTGCAACCGTTCTTCATATGTTTTAGTCTCCAGTCCCCTAATCATCTTTGTTGCTCTTCTCTGCACTCTTTCCAGAGTCTCCACATCTTTTCTACATCGTGGTGACCAAAACTGAATGCAGTATTCCAAGTGTGGCCTTACCAAGGCACTATACGGTGGCATTAACACTTCACGTGATCTTGATTCTATTCCTCTGTTTATGCAGCCTAGAACTGTGTTGGCTTTTTTGGCAGCTGCTGCACACTGCTGGCTCATATTTAAATGGTTGTCTACTAGGACTCCAAGATCCCTTTCACAGTTACTGCTATTGAGCAAGGTAGCACCTATACTGTACCTGTGCATTTCGTTTTTGTTGCCTAAATGTAGAACCTTACTCTTTTCACCATTGACTTTCATTTTCGCCATTGAATTTCATTTTGATGAGAATGTGATTAGGAAAATATTAGAATGTGCAGAAACGAATAGGTTAACACTTGAAATTAAAGAGAAGGAACAATCTCATTATTATAATATATGGGAATTATTTTAATGGTTAGAGAATAAATATGAAAAATGGAAAAAAGCAGAAGAGTGAAATAGAGAAAATGTTGTAACAAAGTTAAATAAGTTAAGAAGAGGATTGTTATAGTATTAGATATGGTATATTAGGTTAAAAATAGATAAAATAATAAATATTTTTATTATTTAATAAAAATAAAATTATACAATTTTAGTAAATTGTAATTGTTATTGTATAAAATATTTGCACAAAATATATGTTCCCTGATGACACACTGCTTAATGGAAGATTACCGTATTTTTTGGAGTATAAGACGCACCTGAGTATAAGACGCACCAAGGTTTTGAAGAGGCAAATTACAAAAAAAAGTAGGTAGGTAGATAGAGGGATAGAGAGGGAGAGAAAGAAAGAGAAATACAGTAGGTAGGTAGGGAGAGAGAGAGTAGGTAGGTAGGTAGATAAAGGAATAGAGAGAGAGAAATAGGCAGAGAGAGAGAAATACAATAGGTATGTAGGGAGAGAGAGTGTGTGTATGTGTAGGTAGGTAGGTAAGTAGGTAGAAGGATAGAGAGAAAAATAGAAAGAGACAGAGAGAAATACAGTAGGTATGTATGGAGAGAGAGAGAGTGTGTGTAGATAGGTAGGTAGAGGGATAAAGAGAGAGAAATAGAAAGAGAGAGAAATACAGTAGGTAGGGAGTGTGTGTGTGTGTGTGTGTGTGTGTAGGTAGGTAGATAAAGGAATAGAGAGAGAGAGAAATATATATAGAGAGAAATACAGTAGGTAGCTAGGTAGAGAGAGAGTGTGTGTGTGTAGGTAGGTAGGTTGATGTTTCCATGTCCTGGAGAAGGAAATTGCTGACAAATCTTAAGACTTTGTTTCTGCTGGCATAGAAACAGTTAAAGAGCCTTCCAAAAAGGGGGGGGGAATCATTTGCACTCTGCAAACCTCCCCAAAACAGCCTGTTTCTCTGCGAAAATGGGCCTTTTTTTCAAATAAAAAGCATGACTAGCCTTGGGGAGGCTTGCAGAGTGCTCCTGCGGGGGGTGGGGGGTCAAAAATGAGCAAAAATCCCCACCCATTTATCATGAAAACGGGCCAATTTTGTGTCAAATAAATTTCAGGCTTGTAGAGTGCTGCTGGAGGCTTATAGAGTGCTGCTGGGGGGGCAAAATTTAGGCTAATTTCTGCCCTCCCCAATCCCCAGGGGCTCTCTGGAAGCCTCCATAAGGCTAGGCACAGCCAGTTTGGTGAAGAGGGTGAGGTTCAAGGAGGCAAAAAATGCTGTATTCGATGTATAAGATGCACCCAGATTTTCAGCCTCTTTTTAGAGGAAAAAAGGTGCATCTTATACTCCGAAAATACGGTATGTTTGAATTAAAATAAAATAAAAGATTTATATACCGTATACTGTATTAAAAAAGAAGTAGGCAGTATAGTTTTTGAGTCGCTATCCTTTCTCATAATTAGCAGAGGCAGAATAAACTATATAAAGTAATTAATATTCCTATCCCTGTATTTCCACATTATTAATGAATATAGCCAACGCCAAAGAGCACAACTTCCAAACAACGACCAGAGAACACAATGTACAAGCAAGCTAGACTTTTGGTGTTTAAACAGTAACTTTTTCAACCACCGTATCTGGAGACAAATGCAATTGTGCTGCCTTTTTGTTTTAGCGCAACCATGCCAAGGTAGGAGAAACTGTACATCCATACGCCCGTTGTCTAATCTTTCTCATTCTCTTGCGGCTTCCTCTGTCATAATCTATTGCATCTCTTATGCTTGTCCTTTCTCAAGCTTCACAATTAAAGATGACAAGAAGCATCTGCAGATGAAGAGAATGTATGCAGAAGGGCAGTGGGGGATCTCTCTCTTCCAAAACACGAGTTTCCCCATCTAACTCATTTGGAGAGAGAACTCTGGATTTTTTGGAATGAGTTCTGGACGCTCTCCTCTGCCTGTGGATTTCCCTACTGTTTTCCTTCTGGAAGCAGTTATAATCACCGATTAAGTCAGACCGACAGTGTGGTGAAGGAAGATCTCCAGTTCGTACTGACTGGTGTTTTGAAGTGGGCAGATGGTTGAAGGTTTTTCCGTCTTGTCTTGTTTTTTTTAACATTTGGAATCCAGGAGTTTCTTCTTTCCTCTTAATTAGATTCTACTTCCTTTGGGGGGAGGGAGACAGCATTGTCTGAAAGTAGAGTTTCCTAGGAAGCACTAATTAGAGCCTCCTCTGATTTGTGAGCCACTAATTAGATCTCAAAGATTTAAAGTGTTTTCAAACAGAGACATTGTCTAGGTTTGAAATTGCATTTATGCCTGGAATCCTTTTTCTAGGCAGTAATGTGAAATGACCTTAAGGCTAGCTCATTCTCAGAATACATCAGTGAGCAATTTGGAATACAGTTCTTTAATTTGGATTGTTGTTATGTAGTTATATTAGCTATGTTTTTCATGAAGTGATTAACTGTAAATGTAAGTAAAAATAGTTTAGTCATGTCTGCTTAAATGTTTTGGGTAAAAATACTGAATACGGAAGTCTAAACAGTTTGTATTCTCCATTAGAAAAACGTGCGTGTCTATGTTTCTCTGTGTGTGTCTGTTTCTATGTGTGAACTTTAGTTTGTTGACAAGTGTTTAGTTTGCTTTTGCTCTCTCTCTCTTTCTTTTTAAAGTTGCTTTAAGCGCCCTTTCATTCTCGTCTTTCTGAATGCACAGGTATAGTATAGTTGGTACCAGTTACTATAGTAATAACTGTGAGAGGGATCTTGGAGTCCTAGTGGACAACCATTTAAATATGAGCCAGCAGTGTGCAGCAGCTGCCAAAAAAGCCAACACAGTTCTAGGCTGCATGAACAGAGGGATAGAATCTAGATCACGTGAAATGTTAACGCCACTTTATAAGGCCTTGGTAAGGCCACACTTGGAATACTGCATTCAGTTTTGGTCACCACGATGTAGAAAAGACGTGGAGACTCTAGAAAGAGTGCAGAGAAGAGCAACAAAGATGATTAGGGGACTGGAGACTAAAACATATGAAGAACAGTTGCAGGAACTGGGTATGTTTAGTTTCATGAAAAGAAGGAATAGGGGAGAAATGATAACAGTGTTCCAATATCTCAGGGGTTGTCACAAAGAAGAGGGAGTCAAACTATCCTCCAAGGCACCTGAGGGCAGGACAAGAAGCAATGGGTGGAAACTAACCAAGGAGAGAAGCAACTTAGAACTGAGAAGAAATTTCCTGACAGTTAGAACCATTAATCAGTGGAACAACCTCCCTCCAGAAGTTGTGAATGCCCCAACACTGGAAGCCTTTAAGAAGATGTTGGATAGCCATTTGTCTGAAATGGTATAGGGCTTCCTGCCTAGGCAGGGAGTTGGACTAGATGACCTCCAAGGTCCCTTCCAACTCTGCTATTGTATTGTAATTGCACAGACGGAGAACTTGTGTCCTACTTTAACTTGAAGCATTGTTCTTTAAGTTTCTGCTACTTACTTACTACGCACATGGGCATCTGGGTGGACCAAAGGATGGCATAACACCCCCTTTACTCCGTCCTCTCGCTTTGTGAATGGAAAATATTGTTTTAAATTCTGCACAACTACACAAACCTAGCTCAGAAAACAATAGCACCCATCACTGACGACTTCGCTCTTTTGAGTGGCCACTTTTGAAGAAAAAAATGGGGGGAGGGAAAGCAGTAGCCAGCTAAGAGTCCTCTAACATTTAGAATTTAAATTGTGTTGTCCTCCTAAATTAATTCTAAATTAATATATTACGATAACTCAAGGGGGCAGAAAATTGGATGTCCCTTTTCAGAACAGATACACCACTTTAAATGGAGAAACTATTTCCTTTGCCTTTCCTGTATTTTTATCTTTAGCTTTGAGGACATTTGAAAAGTTTGGGGAAGTGTTGGATGCAGCAAATGAAATGGGAGGTCATTTGGCTTCCATTGCCCTCCTCAGCAAAGTATTCTTCTAGTTCAGAGGAGGGTTCCTACCGGTTCGGACCAGTTCGGACGAGTAGGTAATAACTTGGTCAACCAGGGCCCCCAAACTGGTTCTATCGCCGTCGCCACCATCTTGATTTTTGGTTCTGCACCTGTGCAGAACAATCTTCATTGCAAAAATTAATCCCACCCCCTCTTTTCTAACATTGTACGCATGCGCAGACCTTTTTAGGTGCAAATGGGCACATGCACAGAGCATTTGCAAAAAAAAAAAATTGCACACAGTAATACCGGCAGCAACACACTCCTGTTCCAGTCTTAACCTGGGCTGGGTCCGGCTCTCAGGGTGCTTAGGTCTGGCCTGCAGGGCCACCCTGGAAATAGTGAAGGGCAAGCCTGCAGTGCCTCTGCCACTGAAAATGGAATTCGGGAGGGCCACACATTTTCACTGGCAGAGGGCTGCAGGGGGTTGTCGCGGACAAAAACGGAGCTCAGGAGCCCGTTTTCACTGGCAAAGTGCTAACGCCACCAAAGGCATGAGTGATGTCGAGCTGTCCATGGCCACTCTGGTCCCCCGAGGTCAAACACAACCCTGATGTAGCCCTCAATGAAATTGAGTTTGACACCCCTGATCTTCAAGGTGCTGGTCACCATCTTTAAAACGCTCCATGGCACAGCGCCCAGTTATTTGCGGGACCGTCTCCTACCGCATACCTCCCTTCGACCGGTCCACTCCCACAGGGAGGGCCTCCTCAGGGTGCCGTCTGCCAGTCAATGCCGGCGGGCGGCGCCCAGGGGGAGGGCCTTCTCTGTGGCAGGCCCGGCCCTCTGGAATGACCTACCCCCCGAACTTCATACCATCACGGACCTTCACCTTTTTCGCCATTCACTGAAAACACACTTCTTTCACCTAGCTGGCCTAGCTTAGAGCTTAGATTTTAGATTTTAGCTTAGACATTAGCCTAGATTTTAGACTAGAAATAATTTAACTCTATTTGATAGGGGATTTTAAAAGTTTTTAGTTATATTTTAGCACAGGCTAGTTAATTTAATTTCATTTTAACACTGTATTGTATTTATTGTATTGTTTCATATTTGCCTGTGAGCCGCCCTAGGTCCCTTCGGGGAGATAGGGCGGGATATAAATCCAAATAACCTGAAACTGAAACTGATCTCAACTGTTCCCAAATGTTTACTTGTTGCTGTGCTGCCATCTTGATTGGCATCTTAGCCTATTCAGACCATATCATTCTGTATGTATATGATACCAAGACTAAAAGGATCTCAGCTAATAAACATTCAAAATGTTGCCGGATTATATGGTTAACGAACTTGCAAACCATTTAAATAAGAAACTTTATCTGACCAAGACAAACTTTTGTGAATCGGCTATTTGGTAAGGGAGATAATATTGCAATTTATTTGGGTGAATTTACAGATTAAGAGAGTTGGAAGGGACCTTGCAGGTCATCTAGTCCAACCTCCTACTCAAGCAGGAGACCCTACATCTGCCTCTACCTAGGATTGAACTCACAACCTCCTGATTGGGAGGCGAGAGCTCCACCTCCTAGAATCATGGGTTCAATATGACATGTTCCTTCTTTTTAAAAAAATGTTTCCATATTATTTAGCCAAGAGAAAATTTTGCCTTCAGTAAATATTTTGAAAATGTCATCTCTTTGGCAACTATTTTATCAACCCTCTTTAGTTCAATAATTATTCATTAACTATATACAGTTGATAGGCTAAAAAAAGCTTTTATACCATTTGGTGTGCCATCATTATGTTTTTAGTAGTTCTATAATCTCTTTCTCTGCCACATTCTAATGTTTTGCTCCTCTATGTCTTTGTCAGCTAAAATCAATAGTTTTCATTGTGGTGCTTTACTCTGGACTCCCAGATATATTGAATGGACAGAATGCTACTGGATTGTAGAAAAAATATATTGGAAAAATCTGGCAAAAAAATAATAATAAAGACATCACATGCAATCCAACATGTTAGGTGCAATTCTGAGTAGAATTCCTAATCTGGAAAGCTTCCATGTTCAAATTCTAGCCACATCTCCTTCCAGATAACAGCAGTACGATGTTAAAAAAAAAGGTACTAATATAGACTATCCAGTTGGGACTACAAAATCCTCAGATCATTTTTTTTTTATTGAACAAGACATTTGCAGTATGAAATTTCTCCCACATGTAGCAATGCAATTTATAATTCTGAGTGGGGTATGGATAGAAAGGGCCATTGTATTATTTTATGGTATTTCCTCCAGCTATAAAGACTTCAACTTTTGGGATTCTCAGCAACAGCCATGCTAGCTGTAGAATTCTGGAAATTGAAGTTCTCACATCTGGAAAGCATCAAGTTTTGGGAAGGCTCTGCTACATTCCCTCCTTTTGTGTAAGCAATTCAATTATTTTAGCTTCTGTTAAATTATATCTGTCGCGGAAGGGAAGTATTGCTTGTTCATATCAGCAAGTGCAGTCATAGTTATGCAAATTCCTCAAAAGCTCAAGCACTAGCATCTATATGTGGTTTGGCCAGGAGCGAGGAATCTGTTCCCTTCAAAATTTTACTGAATTATGATCAGCCATGATAGCCAGGGGTTAAGGAATGTTGACATCCAGACATGGCAAATCTATACAGCATACTAAAAAGCAGAGACATCACCCTGCCAACAAAAGTGCGTATAGTCAAGGCAATGGTTTTCCCAGTTGCAATGTATGGCTGTGAAAGTTGGACCATAAGAATGGCTGAGCGCCAAAGAATTGAGCCCCCTGAACTATGGTGCAGGAAAACTCCTTCGAGTCCCTTGGACTTCAAGGCCATCAAACTAGTCAGTCCTAAAGGAGATCAACCCTGACTGCTCTTTAGAAGGCCAGATCCTGAAGATGAAACTCAAATACTTTGGCCACAAAATGAGAAGGAAGGACTCACTGGAGAAGAGCCTCATGCTGGGAATGATTGAGGCCAAGAGAAGAATGGAATGACAGAGAATGAGGTGGCTGGATGGAGTCACTGAAGCAATAGGCAGAGGATGGTAGAGGACAGGAAGGCCTGGAGGAACATTGTCCATGGGGTCACGATTGGTCAGACACGACCTCGCAACTAACAACAAACAACAACAAGAAATTCTGAAATTACAAGTCAGCAACATTTAGAGAGCTATAATTTTCCATTTTTCTTTATTGTTCCTCACTTATAGACAGAATTATTGCCAAATTAAAGCAACTACTTGCATCAATGCACAGATACTCTGAGAACTACTATGGGGGACCCAGCTTAATTTTCTTTCTCCTAACTAAACTATCTTAACTTCATTATCTCTTGGTCCTTTTGAGTGCAGCCCCTCCCTCCCGGGAATCCAGACTGCATTCTACCACAGTATCCCTGTGATGCCCCTATGGCCCCATTTAATTCTCTGGCTTTACATCGTATCCACCATTAGGGTTTTTTCCTAGCACCTAGCAGTCTTTCTCAACTTGATGTTCTTCAAATATGGTAGACCTCAATGCCTAGAATCTTAGCTACTATTTGGAAGACATCAAATCAGAGAAAATCAGCTTGGAAGAACTGCAAACTAGCATTAGTACCTGCATTTTTCCCAACACTTTCAAAATAGCCAGTATGAAGAGAAGTCCTAGTCATCATGGTCCCTTTCCCAGACTTAATGAAGCTTAATTCAGACCCCAGAAAGCCTTTTTATTGATCCATTAGTTCTTTTTAGATCGTTTGCTTTCTGCTGATCAGACATTAATTCACTACTTTATGCCTCTATGCTGAGCTTGGCAGCTTAGCTCATTTGGGATTCAAGTCTTTCTTCCTTAAGCAAACCCAGCAGTTGGATTTGAGCCCACTGCATAGATTTGAAAATGCCTTTATAATGAGGAGGTAAACTTTCCATCTTCATTTTATTGGAGATATATCTTGTTAGTCCTTGTTTTCATCATATATCGGCTAAAATTTCCCACAGTTTCAGACAACAGCTTTATTCCAATACTGTATGCATCTTTATACCATAACGTTTGTCTGTCTTACTTCCTTTAAAGTTGAAAAACTGAATCCTTATCCTTTATTATTTTTCTGCCTTCCATAGTTTTCCTGAGCATTCACATTCTTCAGGAGAATTCACACAATACACATAATTTGGCAATATAATTATTCCTCTACCTGGGTTTGCACAATAGGTTGTGCAAACTATAAAGAACCATACTGGACTTGCATAACACACTATGCCACAGACAACTGACCAAGGTTAAAGTTAACCAAGTTTAGTATCTTGTATAAATGAAGGAGCTGGGTCTTTAAATGTTCTGGTTAAGCATATGTCAGTCTCTTGGGCTTTCAGTACCATGGACAGAAGCCGAGCTTGACCAATCTATCAGTTCCTGTACCTGACTCCCTGTAACAAGACTTTGGCCTTTTAACTTTTTAAAAATCAGATTTTTAATCTGGTTCAAACTAATGATTTTACTTTTTATTTCTGCTAAACTTTTAATTGAATAAATAAATACAATTTATTTACTATCCAAGCTAAAAACTGTTTCTGGCAAGCTATTTGCAAAAAGATTTGGATATATCAGAGTTTCATTTCTCACCAAACCAATCCCAGATACACCAACATCAAAAAAAATACTTTGATGGGGGTCACACACCAGCCATTCATATGCTGCACAGAAAACCCACACACACACCCCTAAAACACGCATCTCTGTGACTCCTAGAACTGTTACAAACATTACACAAACTAAACTAAACCAGGACATCTGGAGCTGTCTCTCATTTGATTTAACAGGGCAGAGATTTCATAGGCTCAGAAGAGTTTGACTCCCTCCCAGATGTTTTGAACCTCAGTTCCCCAAATCCCCTTGCCATTGATCATGTTGGATAGCTTGATGGTAAATGAAGTGCAACTTACCTAAAGGAGAATGAAATTGTCTACCAGTAGCCTACAGAATCTCATTCATAGTTTATGTTTATTTTAAGGGGCCTGTTCAAACCTTCCACATATGGGGAAGAGACACCGTACAAGAGTTTATGGTATCTATTCTATTACCAAGCCCCCTACTTTGGAAATACAATGTACGGTCCTTTCCTTCTGCCCCCAATAGTTATTCATTTAAGATCTTCCACCTTTTTTTAAAAAAAATCATTACATCCCATTATTGGTTGTTCAGATCAATTCTTGTCACCCCCCCCCTTTTTTTTTTTTAGTTCTCCCTTCTAAGCAGGGAAGTCCTCCCACTCTTCCTCTTTAGCCTCTGCTTTCTCCTTTCCTATTTCAGTTCCTGTCGTTATTGGGGGGAAGAGGGAGTGAGGGGAGGCAAGGTTTTGTGGAGAGATCTCCCCCCCATTTTTTGCCAAGTTGGGGAGGGGGGGGTCGAGGGAAGGAAACGGTGTCCCCCACCCCTCCCGTTGCCTTACCTGCCAGTAGCTGCATCCAAGCACAGATCTTGTAGACCGTGGCCGTGTTGCAGAAGAAGAAGAGGGCGAAGCAAGTGATGCAGCCCAAGATCAGCACCATGGAGAGCAGCACGAAGAAGGAGGCGGCCTTGAAGGCGCCCGAGGGGATGCTGCGGAAGTCGGCGAAGGAGCCGTGGCAGGTGAGTTCCCGGTTGTTGCCTTCGTTGCCCACACAGTAGTGGAAGAGGCCGAAATAGCCCGGCTTGGGCGTGCTGACGCTGTCGCCGATCCAGTAAGGCTGAATGAAGACCACCACGTTGATGATGGCGAAGCAGATGGTGAAGATGGCCCAGAGGACGCCGATGGCCCGCGAGTTCCGCATGTAGTTGTCATGGTAGAGCTTGGAGGCCTCCTGCGACGGCAGCATCGTGCCGGCAGCGCCGGGAGCCCCGGCGGGCGCTGAAAGGGAGAAGGCGGGCGCACACCGGCGGCCGTCCCGGCGCTTCCTTTACCCCCTTTGGCGGAAGGGCGGCTTTAGTCGCGGGAGCCCCGCGGCAGCGGCCGAGGGAGGACCCAAGGGGGGGCGGCGAGGGGCCAGGCCATGGGGGCCCGGGCCTGGCAAGGCGGCGGGCCGGGAGCCCTTTTTTTTTTTTTTAGAGGCGCCGGCTCGCTCCCTGCAGGTTCAGCAGCGACTCCATCTTGGCTGCCGCTGCCTCTCGGCTCCTGCTGGCTGGATCGCTGGATCGCTCCCGTCCGCCCCGCTCGCTCGCTCGCTTGTCTCTACGCTCGCCTGGCCGAGGCTCGCGCTCGCGGCGGAGGCTCGCGCCCGCGGTGCAAGAGAGCGAGCGAGCGAGGGAGCGAGAGCGCGCGCGCCAGGACCACCACCACCACCACCCCCGGGAGGAGGAAATCTTGGAGCGGTAGGAAAACGAAGGTGGGGAAGGAAGCGAGCGAGCGAAGGAGAGCCGGGGCAGCTTCCCAAAGGAAGGGGATGTGAGAGGGGGAGGGGGGAGGAGGAGGAGGAGGAGGAAAAGGAAAGGCAGCTCCAGGCACATGCGCCCAGTACGCAGGTCGAGGGAGCCGGAGGCCACCGGTCGGCTTCTGTTTCTCTCCCCTCTCCCTCTCTCCCGGGCGACTGAGACTGTGGCGGCGGAGGGGCGGCGAGGGCGGAGGGGAGAGAGCGCCGGCTTCCCCTTTTGCCGATCTTATCTGCTTTTGCGAAAATACGAACCGCCGCTAGAGGCCAGCAAACTATCCTTCAGCGGTCGTCTGAACGTTTGCGCTGGGTTGGTTGAATGGTTGGATCTTTGCAAGAGATTCCCCACGCGGCGGATTCCTACCGGCACCACTACCAAAAAAGAAGAAGAGGAAGAGGAAGAGGAAGAGGAGGAAGAAGAAGAAGAAGAGAAGAAGAAGAAGAAGAAGAAGAAGAAGAAGAAGAAGAAGAAGAAGAAGAAGAAGAAGAAGAAGAAGAAGAAGAAGAAGAAGAAGAAGAAGAAGAAGAAGAAGAAGAAGAAGAAGAAAGGTGGAAGGCAAGGAAGGAGGGACGGAGGGGAGACCCCACACCACCTCCGCAAGGGTTCCCAGCCAGCCTGTTCTTCCAGCAATAGGCACCAGGAGAGGAATTTCCTCGGGCGGCAAAGGGTGGGGACAGACAGTGCGGCTTCTGGGGGGGGGGGGGATCCTGCTGGTGGTTCTTTTCATTCATCTCCCTCTTCTTCCAGCTTTGGAAGGAAAGAGGGAGATCCTTCAGCCGTTTCTCCCATTCTCCAAGCTGACCCTGATGGAAGTGATGTCCCTTGGGCAGTGGTGTATTAGCCATTAAGCGGGCTAAGCAGGTACTTAGGGCACCAGGCCCAAAGGGGGCACCACAAAGTGGAGAAAGAAAAAAGAAACCAATGAAGATTTGTACCGTATGTACAAAGGAGATTTGTCAGTGCTTAAGGCACCAGTGAGCCTTAATCCGCCACTGCTCTTTGGCTATAACCCAGTGCCAGCCTAATGGGAACCTGGGGATCACAGGTAGCCCTTGCTTTACAACAGTTCCTTTAGTGACCGTTCGAACTCCCAGCGGCACTGAAAAAAAGTGACTTGTAACCATTTTCCACTCTTATGACTGTTGCAGCATCCCTCGCGGTCACGTGAATAAAATTTGGATGCTTTGCAACTGACTCATACTTATTCAGGATAGCCGCAGTGTCCCGGGGTCATGGGATCCCCTTTTGCGACCTTCTGACAAGCGAAGTCTCACTTAACAACCGTGTTAATAATTTAGTAATGGCAGTGATTCACTTAACAAAAGTGGCAAGAAAAGGGGGGCAAAACTCACTTAACAGATTTCTCACTTAACAACATAAATTTGGGGCCGTACGTTGAGGACTGGCTGTGCTTTAAGGACTCATCCCAATGTGACAGAAACAAGTTTCAACTGCAGAGACCTGGGAGTCTCAACCGTCTCTATTCAGAAGTCAATTTTTCCTTTCCTAAATGATGTTTAAGATCAGATTTCAAAAGTAAGCATCTTTCCCTGATCAGTCCAGAGAAAAGGTAGGAAAGGTGAGCTAAATTCAACAGCACCATCAACGATGAAGCAAGGAAGGGGGGTGGGGAGTCTGATCGTTAGGAATTGAAATTGGATAATGAAGGTCATAGAGGTTGCTGAAGCTGGAGTATATTTGATCTCTCAGGAATGAGATTCCCTCTGGTGCATGGAGGAACATCTTCTGGCTCTCTAAATATTGCTGAATTCTCAACTTCCAGCAACCTCAGTTGGCATGGCCAATGGTGAGGGGCAACGGTTACTGCAGTCCAAGAACATCTGGAGGGACACACAGTTCTCATCTCCATTCAGCAGAGACAGAGAATAGAATGGAATAGAATAGTTGGAAAAGACCCTGGAGGTCTAGTCCAACCCCCTGCTCAGGCAGGAAACTATACCATTTCAGAGAAATGGTTATACAACATCTTCTTAAAAACTTCCAGTGTTGGAGATCATGGATGTACCAGGATGTCTGCACCCAAGAAATGCATTCAATCTAACTGGTATTAAACATTTTAATAGGCCCTGGATAATTATCATGTCACACGTCTGCATCTTCGCTAATAAACCTCTTTCTTTTTCAGAGCCCTTTGTTAGATGGGTTTTTTTTTAAATTAAAGATTAGAGAATGGAGGAAAATAAACTCTAAACATCAAACCAGCAATGAATCTACAGTTTAAAACTACTGTCAAGATCTTGACTGTATACTGAATACAGTTCAGTATATACAATACAGTGGCAGTGTGATTAACCATTTATGAAAAAGAGAAACATAAAGATAACTTCAAACCTTCACCATATAAATGACCAGAAATGTGATTTGTGAATTTCTGAATGCCACCCCTCTCAAATATTACATACATACTTTTTATATATGCCAAGATTGAATATATATATGCCAAGACTGACCTTCTTTGAACTGAAAGCTGGTTAGAATTGTAGAGTTGAAAGGGACCTAAGAGGTCATCAAGTTCAACTCCCTGCTCAATGCAGGATTCACTACATCAGTGTTTCTCAACCTTGGTGAGTTTAAGATGAGTGGACTTCAACTCCCAGAACTCTCTGGAGGGCTAAAACCAATCCTACGAGCAAACCGGAAGCCCATTCCTGAACTTCTGGTAACCCTGTAGGACCAGTTTTTCCCACTCCGGAGGCTTCAGGGAAGCCTCTGGGGGGGCGCGAGAGGCTGTTTTCACCCTCTCTAGGCTCCTATAAAGCCTCTGGAGCCTGGGGAGGGCAAAAAAAGCACGCCAAAAATGGGGGCTGCAGTGGTCATGTGTGCTGGGGTCATGCGCAAAGCATTATGGGCATGGCACACCTGCACACGACCCTCCCTGTGCTCCCCCTGCTTTTGGCACGCGAGCCAAAAGAGATTCACCATACCTGTTATAGGTCATCTAGTCCACCCCCCCACACATTCAAGCAGGAGACCCTACACCATTTCTGACAGATGGCAATCCAGTCTCTCCTTGAAAGTCTCAAGGGATGAAGCCCCCACAACTTCCGAAGGCAACTTCTGTTCCATGGGTTGATTGATCTCACTGTCAGAAAGTTCCTCCTTATTTCCAGGTTGAATCTCTCCTTGGTCAGTTCCCATCCATTATTCCTTGTCTGGCCTTCAGGTGCTTTGGAAAATAGCTTGACCCGCTTCCTCTCTGTGGCAGCCCCTCAAATATTGGAACACTGCCATCATGTCTCCCCTGGTCCTTCTCTTCACTGGATTAGCCAGGCCCAGTTCCTGCAACCGTTCTTCGTATGTTTTAGCCTCCAGTCCCCTAATCATCCTGGTTGCTCTTCTCTGCAGCCTTTCTAGAAACAGCGAAGGACGGGCCTGTGGTGCCTCCGCCAGTGAAAATGGAGCTCGGGTGGGCCGCATGCTCTGTTTTCACTGGCAAAGGGTTGCAGGAGGTTGTAGCAGCTGAAAACGGAGCTCAGGAGTCCATTTTCGCTGGCAGTGCAGGAGGTTGTAGCAGCTGAAAACGGAGCTCAGGAGTCCATTTTCGCTGGCAGAGCACTCCGTGGTTTTTTTCTTTTCTTTTGAATAGATTTTTTTATTGTTTTTACATTTAAAACAGTGCAGCACAGTGAAGTAATGACCATACAATCACATTTTACATACAAATAATCTCGTCCAATAACTATTAGCCTACTTAATACGTTAGCTATCCTTCTATCCAATCACATTATTTACAACCAAATGTGCTTTTTTTCAAGAAGCAGCTGGACTGTCGTTGTTTTTTTCCTATGAAGATGTTTCGCTTCTCATCCAAGAAGCTTTTTCAGCTCGGAGAGATTGCACCGAATTCCGCATATTATATTGCCGTTGGGATTGCACCGAATTCTGCGTATTATATTTTAGGAAAGAACAAACTGGGACATGTTCAAAAGACACCAGCGAAGTCGATAAAAGAGGCTGAAATGGAAACTGAAGGATGTTTGGAATCAATGGGTACATATAGCATGGAGAGGACTGTGTGGAGACCTCATAGGTATCTAAAGCAGTGTTTCTCAACCTTGGCGACTTTAAGTCCTGTGGACTTCAACTCCCAGAATCCCCCAGCCAGCTGTGCACAGGACTTAAAGTCGCCAAGGTTGAGAAACACTGATCTAAAGGACTACCTTGAAGTCTTCAAAGCTAACACAATTGCTTTCCGGCTCTAAGGAGTGCAGAGTCGGTCTCTGACAGAAAGCCACTTGAAGAGACTAGAAGCATTTGAAATGTGGATTTACAGGCTGATACATATAAGTTGGGTTGACAAAATCAGAAATGAGGAGCCGCCTGGAATAGCCAAGGGAAATAATCAAAACCATAAAACAGTGACAGAATATTTTGGACATGTGATGCAACACCCAAAAAAAATGCCATACTTTTTTTTCAGACTAACAGAGTTGAAAGGCACCTTGTAGGTCATCTAGTCCAACCCCCTGCCCAAGCAGGAGACCCTACTCCATTTCTAATAAATGGCAGTCCAGTCTCTTCTTGAAAGCCTTTATGGATGGAGCTCCGACAACTTCTGTTCCATTGGTTGATTGTTCTCTCTGTTAGGACATTTCTCCTTATTTCCAGGTTGAATTTTTCTTTGGTCAGTTTCCATCCATTTTTCTTTGTCCGGCCTTCGGGTGCTTTGGAAAATAGCTTGACCCTCTGTGTGGCAGTCCCTCAACTATTGGAACACTGCTATCATGTCTCCCCTGGTCTTTCTCTTCTCTTCACTAGACTAGCCATGCTGAGTTTGTCAATGAGAAAGGTCAGCAGTTTGGCGGTTCGAAACCATGTAACGGAGTGAGCTCCTGTTACTTCAGGCATTTGTTACCGGTTTGGAACCGAGAGATCACACGCAGAGCATCTGTGATGACATCTGGGCAGGTGGGTGGAGCCTCCTGCTGCCCCCACTACCAGTTCTCCCATACCAGGGGAACCCAGCAAAATACTACCCTTGTGTTACTTGTCCCAACTGCTGCCAACCTAGCAGTTCAAAAGCATGTTTAAAATGCATGTAGAAAAAATAGGGACCACCTTTGGTGGGAAGATAACAGCGTTCCATGTGCCTTTGGCGTTTAGTCATGCCGGCCACATGACCACGGAGACATCTTCGGACAACCCTGGCTCTTCGTCTTTGAAACGGAGATGTGCACCGCAGTGGTGGGTTTCTGCAGGCTCGCACCTACTCGCAAGAGCCGGATGGTGAAATTTAGAGAACCGGTGAGAGGGGGTTCCACCGGCGGACCCAGAAGTAAGTCTGGCCTGCCACTGCCAGTAACCCAATGGGAAGGAAAGGAAAGGAAGGCAGAAAGTAAGAAAGGAAAGAAAGGAAAGAAAAGAAAAGAAAAGAAAGAAAGAAAGAAAGAAAGAAAGAAAGAAAGAAAGAAAGAAAGAAAGAAAGAAAGAAAGAAAGAAAGAAAGAATTTATCATCACAATTGAGCCCAAAATTTTGGTTGCTAAGCAAGAGCGTTGTTAAATGAGTTTCACCACATTTTACAAGTTGGTCACTCCCACCCTGTCACATGACTGCCAAGCCACGCCCACAAAATAGGCCACACCTAGAGTAGGTTCTAAACAAATTTGAAACCCACCACTGGTGCGCCGCCCCCTAGAGTCAGGAACGACTAGCACAGATGTGCGAGGGGAACCTTTTTACCTTAAAATGAGGCTGACTTACAGCATTTTCAATGTCTTGCAGAAAATGGTTTCATAGCATTCCAGGCATGGCTAACTGCCCTGCAGTGGCCCACCATCAATAAAGTGGACGAGAATACAATGCAATATTTTTGCTGCACTTCTAAAGTGTAAATAAACTGCCCTTCGCACAGTCACTCAGGCCCTCGTGACATCTCGACTGGACTACTGCAATGCTCTCTACATGGGGCTTCCCTTGAGGTGCACTCGAAAGCTACAGTTAGTGCAGAACGCAGCCGTGCGGGTGATTACGGGAGCGCCTAGACACTCCCACATAACACCGATCCTGCGCGAGCTGCACTGGCTTCCTGTGGTCTTTCGGGTGCGCTTCAAGGTTTTGACGACCATCTTCAAAGCGCTCCATGGCTCGGGACCTAGTTATATGCGAGACCGTCTTCTGCCCCATACATCCCTTAGACTGATACGCTCCCACAGAGAGGGCCTTCTCAGGGTGCCGTCGGCCGGATAGTGCCGGCTGGCGACACCCAGGGGAAGGGCCTTCTCTGTGGCAGGTCCTACCCTGTGGAACGACCTACCCCCTGAACTCCGCACCATCACCGACCTCCGCCTTTTCCGCCAGTGTTTAAAAACACACTTATTTCACCAAGCCGGCCTAGGATAGCCTCTACTGTGACGAATTTTAGATAGTTTTAATTGGGGGATTTTAATTGGTTTTAGCGCAGGTTACCATTTAATAGATTTTTAAATTTATATGTTTTGTATTATCTTTGTATGCTGTTTTTAAATTCCTGTGCGCCACCCTGGGTCCTTTTGGAGAAGGGCGGGATATAAATTGGATAAAATAAATAAATAAATAAACAATCTCTCTCATTGCACAAGTGTATTAACTGACGCTCACAGAAACGGGGTGGGTGGGTGAACTATACTAACATTCCATTCCTAAGGATTCATTTGAGCAAAATCAACACAAGTATTAAAGAGCCAATTCCACTAATCCTGCCTGGCTGTTGAAAGGCTCATATTTGAATAGGATATTCATAATCGGAAGCATTTTATTCCTCCCCCTTGTGGAATGGATGCTATGTCCCATTCAACAAGAGTTCTTGCTACAGATAAACATAACCTAGCTATCTGCGGGATCGCATCCTGCCCCATACATCCCTTCGGCCGATTCGCTCGCACAGAGAGGGACTTCTCTGGGTGCCGTCCACTAGGCAATGCCAGCAGGCGACGCCCAGGGGAAGGGCCTTCTCTGTGATGGGCCCAACCCTCTGGAACGACCTACCCCCCGAAATTAGAACAACGATGGACCTCCGCTCCTTCCGCCAGAAGTTAAAAACTCACTTATTTCAGCAGGCCGGCCTGGCTTAACTCTTATACCTAGCCGTAAAAAAATAAATTTGTTTTAATTTGAATTTTAAGGGTATTGTTAAGGTTTTTAGGGATTTTAAATATTGTTTTAGCACAGGGATAATTTAATTCAGTTTTAATATTTTGTATGTTGTATATTGTTATTTATTAGATTTTAATTTCCTGTGCACCGCCCCGAGTCCCCATGGGGGAGAGGAGGCGGTCTATAAATTTAAATAATAAAATAATAACAAATAATAAATAAAAACGTTTGACACCCAACTGATGTACGGATCTGAGGTTTTCACCATGGCTCACATTCAGCGCGTGTGCTGTTGCTGGGATCCACATGCATGACCGCCAATAGGTATTGAGGATGAAGAGAAAACAAGAGAAAATCTAAACAGAAGCAAACCATCACGAATCTCAGAATCATCTTGGAGCGGAGTTTTAAAGCTGCTGAATTAATTTAGCAGAAAGCAGAATTGCTTCTTCTCCAGACAGAAGCTTCTGAAAAAGACTTTCATATATCTGGGTGTGGAACAGGACTGTGATGAGGCTCACTCGCCCTGTCTTCGCTAGGAGAAACCGGCAGAAGACACTGCTCTGCAAACAGTGCTGGAAGCTGCTTGTTTTATATGGCGAAAAGCTGTTTGCAACCTTTCCGTATTGCATTTCTGCCTGTGCTAAGTCTGGAGATCAGGGCCTCTCAGTCACATCCTTTTGGCATCTGGCATCTGCTCCTGAAAAATCTCTGCTCACAAAACAAGAAGTTTCTAATCTTTAAATACTTCATTTTCTGAGAGCAGCGATTCTCAGGAGCAAATGCCAGATGACAGTAGTATAGTGCAGCCTTTATTGTCATTGTACATTATGTATACTATGAAATTGGTTTTACCCCAGTGGTGAAATTCATTTTTTTTACTACCGGTTCTGTGAACGTGGCTTGGTGGGCATGGCAGGGGAAGGATACAGCAAAATCCCCATTCCCTCCCCACTCCTGGGGGAAGGATACTGCAAAAACCCCAATCCCTCCCCGCTCCTGGGGGAAGGATACTGCAAAAACCCCAATCCCTCCCCGCTCCTGGGGGAAGGATACTGCAAAAACCCCAATCCCTCCCCGCTCCTGGGGGAAGGATACTGCAAAAACCCCAATCCCTCCCCGCTCCTGGGGGAAGGATACTGCAAAAACCCCAATCCCTCCCCGCTCCTGGGGGAAGGATACTGCAAAACCCCCAATCCCTCCCCGCTCCTGGGGGAAGGATATTGCAAAAAACCCCAATCCCTCCCCGCTCCTGGGGGAAGGATACTGCAAAATCTCCATTCCCTCCCCGCTCCTGGGGGAAGGATATTGCAAAAACCCCAATCCCTCCCCGCTCCTGGGGGAAGGATACTGCAAAACCCCCAATCCCTCCCCGCTCCTGGGGGAAGGATATTGCAAAACCCCCAATCCCTCCCCGCTCCTGGGGGAAGGATACTGCAAAAAAACCCAATCCCTCCCCGCTCCTGGGGGAAGGATACTGCAAAAACCCCAATCCCTCCCCGCTCCTGGGGGAAGGATACTGCAAAAACCCCAATCCCTCCCCGCTCCTGGGGGAAGGATATTGCAAAACCCCCAATCCCTCCCCGCTCCTGGGGGAAGGATACTGCAAAACCCCCAATCCCTCCCCGCTCCTGGGGGAAGGATACTGCAAAACCCCCAATCCCTCCCCGCTCCTGGGGGAAGGATATTGCAAAACCCCCAATCCCTCCCCGCTCCTGGGGGAAGGATACTGCAAAAAACCCCAATCCCTCCCCGCTCCTGGGGGAAGGATACAGCAAAATCCCCATTTCCTCCCCACTCTTGGGGGAAGGATGCAGCAAAATCCCCATTCCCTCCTCGCTCCTGGGGAAAGGATACAGCAAAAGCCCCATTCGCTCCCCACTCCTGGGGGAAGGATACTGCAAAATCCCTATTCCCTCCCCACTCATTGTGGTTGCGTTTAAGAGTCTGACAGCCCAAGGATAGAAACTATTTTTAAATATATTTGTTTGGCTGGCTATGCTTCGATGTCTTCTGCCCGATGGTAGAAGGGCAAAGAGACACTGACCAGGATGTGAATCATCTCTGAGTATCTTCTTTACTCTGCTAAAGCAGCGAGACCTGGCAGCAAGACTTGCATGTCATCCAGTGCCGAATTGATCACTCTCTGTAGTGCCATCCTGTCTGCAGCAGTTAAACCAGTGTACTCTACTCTAATGCAGTATGTGGGGACACTTTCTATAGTGGACCGATAGAAAGAGGTCATCAGCCGTTGTTCCACCTGATTTTTTTGCAGGATTCTAAGGAAATGAAGTCTCTGTTGGGCCTTGCCAATCACCAGGGACATCTTGATTTTCCAGGTGAGATCTTGACTAATAAGCACAGTAGGGTGAGTCACAGACCCTGATCTCCAGACCTACTGTAGGTCATCTACAAATGACAACAGCTTGTTTAGGGAATCTTCAATGTTACAATGACATGGGGAAAAGTAACTTACGAGTGCTTTTCACAATGATGACCATTGCAGCATCCCCACCGTCACGTGATTAAAACTCAGACCCTTGGCAACTGATTCATTTTTATGACGGTCCCAGGGTCAGGGGATTACCTGTTTGTGACTTTTGTGTCTTTCGGCTCATCACAAGAGACCATTGCAGACAGAAAGCTATTTGTTTCGTTGCCTTTTGTTTCCATTTGTGTTTCCATTTGAACTGATAAATAAATAAACAAGGGAGACTAGTATAGATCTATTTCAAGCTATTTAGCTCTCATCAGCTCATCACCTTACTGGGATTCGAACTGGGGCTGTATTGCATGTTAGGCAGATGTTTTAGCCACTAATCCACCAGGTTCTCCTCCTGATGAGCTAAGCCAGGGGAATAAGTATATACTTGTGTTACAACTAGCTGATGAGAGCTAAATAGCTTGAAATAATCTATACTAGTCTCCCTTGTTTATTTATTTATCAGCTCAAATGTAAACACACACACACACACACACACACATACCCTCTGTTGGACTTTGAATTTGAGCTTGTATTCTGATTTTGAGAGCATGCGCTAAAATAAGCCCTCCCCAAAAATATTGCAACACAACATCCATGAAGTAACCGTGCTCACCTACTTACTGCACCTCAAAAATAATAAGGCCTCCTTGAAAATAAGGCCAAATGCTTACCATATTTTTCAGAGTATAAGACAAACCAAGATTTTAAAGAGGCAAATTTTTAAAAAAAGTTTTGCACTCTGCAGACCTCCCCCAAATGGCCCATTTTTCATGAAAACAGGCCCTCTTTTGTCAAAAAAGGGCATGCATAGCCTTTAGGAGGCTTGTAGAGTGCTCCTGGTGGCTGGGGGGGGGGGGATGAGCAAAAAAGGCCAATCTTTCACAAAAACAGCCCCATTTTTTGTCAAAAAAAGGACATGCATGGCCCATTTTTCACCGATTTTTGCCCTCGCCAGCCCCCAGGAACACTCTGGAAGCCACCTAAAGGCTATGCATGGCCATTTTGGTGAAGGGTGGCGAGGGCAAAAGGCAGAAAAGGAGAGCAGTATGCTTCCTCCCTTAATTGGGGCTTACCAGAGTGTTGTAACACAAGTGTGTGTGTGTGTGTGTGTGTGTGTGTGTGTGTGTGTGTGTGAATATACATACATGTGCCACAACACCCTGTTAGGCCCCAATTAAGGGAGGAAGCATACTGCTCTCCTTTTCTGCCTTTTGGCTCATCACCAGAGACCATCTAGACAAAAAGCCATGAGTTCTGTTGTGTAATTTTTTTATATGTGTGTTACATTTTTGAGCTGATCAATAAATAAGTCAATAAATAAATCTAAGATCTATCCTAGTCTCCCTGATTTATTGATCAGCTCAAAAATGTGACAGATAGATAGATAGATAGATAGATAGATAAGATAGATAGATAGATAGATAGATAGATAGATAGATAGATAGATAGATAGATAGATAGATAGATAGATACATGCATGCATGCATATATCTCTCTTACCTATGTGCCTTTTTGCCCAGGACCTCAAACCATGTGATCCTGCTCGTCATTAAACCAGCTTTCCAATCAGCCACCATGTTTCCAGTGTTTTTCTCCCCACTTGGAACTGAACCCAGAAGGACATTTCTCCCAACAACATGCTGGTGACAAGAGTTAGTTTATCCCCAACATATTAAGAATGGAGACACATCGCTACAGATTCTGCAACTGATCCTCAAATGAAGCTTGAGCTACAGATTCCAGGGAACTCGACTTCTCACTGCCCGTGATGATCCGTAGAGCCGCAAACAAGTTAGGTAAGAAAAGAAGAGTCTGGAAGCTGCTGGAAAATGCTAGAACATTAGCCAAAGAGCTCTCCCGTGTCTCAGTCACCTTTTGTTGAAGCAGGAAAATAAAATGGGATTGGGACCTCGGTCACGGACAGAAAAGTATGCACTATGACAAATTTAACCCTGGGTTCTTTGACAGCTGGGTAGATACTGCAACATAAGAGAGATTGTGGAGGCTTTATTATTTTTACTACATGCAACTATTTACAAGAAGGAGCCTCTATGCACAAAGACGTCATTTTCTCCGAGCTTCTTTTTCAGGGCTATTCACTGTTGCTAAACTACCATCTCCTCACACACACACCCCAGTCCCGTCCCCCCACAACATCCTTTCAGTTGTTCACCGAGAGAGATGGAAAGGGAATTTGCTGTGTATCAGTGCCGAGTGTGTGCTTAGCGCGTCTTGTCTTCCTGGATCTCGTCAGTCAACCCTCTGTATCGTGACTGCATGACGC
Source organism: Rhabdophis nuchalis (assembly GCA_039707465.1). Classification (NCBI taxonomy): domain Eukaryota; kingdom Metazoa; phylum Chordata; class Lepidosauria; order Squamata; family Natricidae; genus Rhabdophis; species Rhabdophis nuchalis. The sequence goes on from CM077646.1 coordinate 43,110,660, forward strand.
ACCTCCCTCTGGGTTTTCTGCCCAGCCATTCCTGGTCTGGGGCTTCCCCAAAGATTCCAAGCGTCAGCCTGCAACCAGCTGCCTCCCTCCGGCTGGAGGTGTAGTTCTTCCTTCTGCCTGAGATTTCCTTGCTCTTCTGCCAAGGAGAAGCCTCTGGTCCATTTCTTCATCCTCTTTACCCTCCCAAGGCCAGGAAATTGCAACTACTCTCTGTCTCTCTCTCTCTCTTGCTGTCTCTCACTTTCTCTCTCTCTGTATCTCACGTTCTCTCTTTTTCTCTCATCTCTCTCTCACTTTCTCTCTCTCATCTCTCTCTCTTTCCCCCCTCTCTGTATATCTTTCTCTTGCTCCCTGTATCTCACTTTTCTCTCTCTCATCTCTCTTTCCTCTCTCTTTCTCTCTCTGTATCTCACGTTCTCTCTTTTTCTCTCATCTCTCACTTTCTCTCTCTCATCTCTCTCTCATCTCTCTCTCTGTATATCTTTCTCTCTCTCTCTGTATCTCACTTTCTTTTTCTCTCTCTCATCTCTCTCTCTTTCCCCTGTCTCTCTGTATATCTTTCTCTCGCTCCCTGTATCTCACTTTCTCTCTCTCATCTCTCTCTCTCGCTCTCTGTATCTCTGTATTTCTTTTTCTCTCTCATCTCTTTCTCTCTCTCTGTATCTCACTTTCTCTCTTTTTCTCTCTCATCTCCCTTTCCTCTCTTTCTCTCTGTGTATCTCATTTTTTCTCTTACTGTATTCCTCTTATCTCTCTCTCTCTCTTTCTTTCTCTGTATCTCACTTTTTCTCTCTCTTTCCTCTCTCTCTGTATCTCTTTCTCTCTCTCTCATCTCTCTCTTTCCTTTCTCTCTCTGTATATACAGTATCTCTCTGTGTATCTCACTTTCTTTTTCTCTCTCATCTTTCTCTCTTTCTGTCTCTCTCTGTATCTCACTTTCTCTCTCTTTTTCTCTCTCCCCCCTCTCTCTCTCTCTAATTTCTCTCTATCCAAAACATCTAACAGAGCCTCTCCAACAGTTATGCTCTACATTTGCTAAAATGGGGTACCAACTCTTTCTCCTTCACAGGCCAGCCCAGGAGCATCTCCCCCAGGAATTAAGGCACAGTTCCCACCCCCAACACCTATATACAAGGCCTGACCCATAAGAATGCTGTCTACCTCTGCCCCACAATTGAACTGGTTAGCACTCCAAGGCTACACCTGAGCTTCTTCTCCCCTTTTCTTTCCTACTGACTCATGCTGGCACCAAAGCAGCCAAGCCAGGACACTAAAGCTCATATGACACACTATCATTTTCTTAGCAATTGTATTTTACACACTCATTTTCAGCTGAAGAGCATCACAGCATTATTCAGGTCACTGAGTATGATCTACGATATAGGCACGCTGAGAGTGCCTCTTTCATATCTCACAGTGTGCAGATAATGAGAAGACATAGCATTTTTCAATTTGCAATGCAGTTTTATATCATTAAGCTCCTAAGCATTTAGATCACAAGGGCTCAGATCATTTGAGGTAGATCAGAGGTATCAAACTTAAGAGCTGGTAGCTGGATCTGGCCTGGGGGGTGCTTAGATCTAGCCCACAGGGCTGACCTGCAAACAGCAAAGGACTGGCCAGTGAAAATGGAACTCTATTTTCCCTGGCAGAAAATTGCAGGAGGCTGTCGCAGCTGAAAACGGTGCTCGGGAATCCGTTTTCTCTTGGCAGGGCGCTCAGGCCACCACAGGTGTCCCCAACATGAGTGAAGTCAAGCTGGCCATGCCCCCCCTGGCCCCCCCCCCCGCCCCCCCCCCCAGGTTAAACACAACCCTGATGCAACCCTCAATGAAATCAAGTTTGACACCCTTTGGGTAGATCATTCCAAGAGTCCTTGGTCATTGTCAGGGAAGGTCTTGAGCCGAGAGAGACCACTGTACCACAGACCACCGGCTGTGAGTCCCTCTGCGTGAAGTGGGGCCTAGGGAGGCAGTTGAGCGTGCTGAGTGTATACCTGGCTCCCCGCTATGTAACAGCAGCCCTGCCTGAGCTCCTCGAGGTGATCGCTACGATGGCAGTTGAGACCCCCAGACTTGTCGTCATGGGGGACTTTAATCTGCCATCGGTTGGCGAATCATCCGAGGTAGCTCGGGAGTTCATGGCCTCCATGGCGGCCATGGACCTGACCCAAGTAATTCAGGGCCCCACGCACGAGGGGGGGCACACGCTGGATTTGATCTTTGTCTCTGGTCAGTGGAAGAGTGATCTGGGTATAGGGGATATAGCCATTACACCCCTGTCATGGTCAGATCACTCACTTCTCCGGCTCGACTTTCCTACCACTACACCCCACCGCGGGGAGGCGGAACCGGATTCACCTATATGGTTCCGCCCCAAGCGCCTGATGGACTCGGATAGATTCCAGACGGCGCTTGGGCCATTACCTGAGTCCCTGACCCGCGCCCCGACTGAGGACCTGGTGGTCGCATGGAATACCGCGGCTACCGGGGCCCTGGACCGGGTCGCACCCTTGCGGCCTCTCTTGCGGCGACGAGTCACCCTGGCTCCTTGGTTCACCGAGGAGCTGAGGGAGATGAAGCGCCACAAGAGACGCCTAGAGAGGCGGTGGAGATCCACACGGTCTGAATCTGACCGAACACAGGTGAGAGCCCATTTACGGACTTACCTTGTGGCGTTGAGAGTGGCCAAACGTCATCATTGTGCCACTCTCATTGCATCCGCAGATAACCGCCCTGCCGCCCTGTTTAGGGTGACCCGCTCCCTCCTTCAATAGAGGGTGCGGGAAGCCACGTTGCAGGGTAGAGCAGAGGAATTTGGGGAATATCTGCAGGATAAAATCGCTCAGATTCAGAGCGAGATGGTCCCCACCGAGAGTGGCCCAGTGGGATGCCCCGAGGCAGATCTTGAGACAATTTTGTGGGAAGAGTTTGACTCTTTTACTTCTGATGATATGGACAGGTTACGTGGGCGACTGCGAGCTACCACATGTTTATTGGACCCGTGTCCCTCCTGGCTTGTACTGGCATCCTGGGAGGTTACACGAGGCTGGCTCCAGGAAGTGGTCAATGCTTCCCTGAGTGAGGGGCTCTTGCCTGCCTCCCTTAAAGAGGCGATGGTGAGACCCCTCCTCAAGAAGCCCTCTCTGGACCCGGCATTATAGGTGAATTACCGTCCGGTCTCCAATCTTCACTTTTTGGCGAAGGTTGTAGAGAGTGTGGTGGCACAACAGTTTCCCCGTCATCTGGAGAAAGTTGATTATCTAGACCCGCGCCAGTCCGGCTTCCGGCCCGGGCACAGCACCGAGACGGCATTGGTCGCGTTGGTAGATGATCTCTGGAGGGCCAGAGATGGGGGTTGTTCCTCCATCTTGGTCCTATTAGACCTCTCAGCGGCTTTTGATACCATCGACCATGGTATCCTATTGCATCGGCTGAGGGGTTGGGGGTGAGAGGCACCGTGTTGCGGTGGTTCTCCTCCTACCTCTCCGGTCGATCGCAATTTGTGTTGACAGGAGGGCAGAGGTCGACCTCTAGGCCCCTCACTTGTGGGGTGCCTCAGGGGTCGGTCCTCTCGCCACTCCTGTTCAACACATATATGAAGCCGCTGGGTGAGATCATCCGTGGTTTTGGGGTAGAGTACCATCTCTACGCTGATGATACTGTATATATCTACCCCAAACCACCCCAATGATGCCGTAGCGGTGATGTGCCAGTGCCTGGAAGCCGTGCGGGCCTGGATGGGAAGTAACAGACTCAGACTCAACCCGTCCAAGACCGAGTGGCTGTGGTTTCCGGCATCCCGGTACAACCAGTTGACTCCATCACTGGCCATAGGGGACGATCATCTTACCCCTGTGGATGGGGCACGCAACTTGGGCATCCTCCTCGATGCCCGGCTGTCCATGGAAGATCAAGTGACAGCCGTGGCCAGGAGGGCGTTTTACCAGGTCCGCCTGGTCCGCCAGTTGCGTCCCCTATTGGATCGGGGTGCCCTTTGCACAGTCACTCATGCCCTCGTGACATCCCGACTGGACTACTGCAACGCTGTCTACATGGGGCTCCCCTTGAGGTGCACCCGAAGGCTTCAGCTAGTCCAGAATGCAGCCGCGCGGGCAGTTATGGGAGCCTCTAGGTTCTCCCATGTAACACCGCTCCTGCGTGAGCTGCACTGGCTGCCTGTCGTCTTTCGGGTGCGCTTCAAGGTGTTAGTTACCATCTTTAAAGCGCTCCATGGCACGGGACCTAGCTATCTGCGGGATCGCATTCTGCCTCATACATCCCTGCGGCCGATTCGCTCCCACAGAGAGGGACTTCTCCGGGTGCCGTCCACTAGGCTGTGCCAGCGGGCGACGCCCAGGGGAAGGGCCTTCTCTGTGGCGGGCCCGACCCTCTGGAACGACCTTCCCCCCGAAATCAGAACAACCACGGACCTTCGCTCTTTCCGACAGCTACTAAAAACTCACTTCTTCCGTTTGGCTGGCCTAGGGTAATTTTAATTTAAATGTTAAATTATTAAGGGGTTTTTTAGGGATAGTTATATTTTTATAGAAGTTTTAGCGCAGGGTAGGTTTAATCTGATTTTAGCTTTGTATTTTGTTGTTGTTTGTTTTTAATTTCCCTGTGCCCCGCCTCGAGTCCCTTCGGGGAGAGAGAGCGGGATATAAATAAAAAAATTTATTATTATTATTATTATTATTATTATTATTATTATTATTATTATTATTATTATTATTATTATTATTATTATTATTATTATTATTATTATTATTATTATTCTGGATGGTGCAGAGGATGGCAAACCAAGAAGCTAGGCAGCTATCAGTAGCCTGGCATAACTGGTGATATATGATCCAGGGACTTTCCAGCTTACAAGGTAAGCTGCATCAACTCTCCTGTGGAAGGGTAGCAGAGATTACATAGAAACCTATTAGAAGTGGGGCTGTTCACCAAGAGTCAAGGAATGGAAAGACAACAAAGTGGTGCTTGGCCGCCATCTAGTGGTTGCAAAGCAAGCAGGCCGAATGGGATGTTCACCAAGGTTTTGTATTTTAACTTAGTTTGCAGGTAGAGCCAGTTTGGTGTACCAGTAGTAGTAGTTAAAATACAGGGTTAGAAACTCGGGAGATAGTGAGTTCTAGTCCCACCTTAAGCACAATGCCAGCTGAGTGATGTGGGCCAATCCCTCTCTCTCAGCCCCAGGAAGGAGACAATGGCAAATACAATACAATACAATACAATACAATACAATAGCAGAGTTGGAAGGGACCTTGGAGGTCTTCTAGTCCAACCCCCTGCCCAGGCAGAAAACCCTATACCATTTCAGACAAATGACTATCCAACATCTTCTTAAAAACTTCCAGTGTTGGATCATTCACAACTTCTGGAAGCAAGAAGTTCCACTGATTAATTGTTCTAACTGTCAGGAAATTTCTCCTCAGTTCTAAGTTGCTTCTCTCCTTGATTAGTTTCCACCCATTGCTTCTTGTTCTACCCTCAGGTGCCTTGGAGGATAGTTTGACTCCCTCTTCTTTGTGGCAACCCCTGAGATATTGGAACAGTTCTAGGCTGCATAAACAGAGGGATAGAATCAAGATCACGTGAAGTGTTAATGCCACTTTATAATGCCTTGGTAAGGCCACACTTGGAATACGGCATCCAGTTTTGGTCGCCGTGATGTGGAGACTCTAGAAAGAGTGCAGAGAAGAGCAACAAAGATGATTAGGGGACTGGAGGCTAAAACATATCAAGAACAGTTGCTGGAACTGGGTATGTCTAGTTTAATGAAAAGAAGGACTAGGGGAGACATGATTGCAGTCTTCCAATATCTCAGGGGTTGCCACAAAGAAGGAGGAGTCAAACTATTCTCCAAAGCACCAGAGGGTAGAACAAGAAGCAATGGGTGGAAACTAATCAAGGAGAGAAGCAACTTAGAACTGAGGAGAAATTTCCTGACAGAACAATTAACCAGTGGAACAGCTTCCCTCCAGAAGTTGTGAATGCCCCAACACTGGAAGTCTTTAAGAGGTTGGATAGCCATTTGTCTGAAACTGTATAGGGCTTCCTGCCTAAGCAGCGGGTTGGACTAGATGACCTCCAAGGTCCCTTCCAACTCTGTCATTGTATTCTAATTCCCCAGCAAAAGGGTCTTAAGCTCTGCTACCAGTGTCTCTCCCCCACCCCATTTCAGCACGCCCACCAGAAGCCAAGCCACGCCCTCCCCCTTAAGTCATCTGTAAGAGGAGGGGCGGCGGGAGGGCTCTTCCGAGTCCCCCTCCAGGCGGGCTCGCGGGAGGGGGGAAGATTCCGTCGCCTTCCAATGGCGTCACCGCCGTCTTTCCGGAAGCGGAAGGAGCCTGGGGATGGCGAAGGCGCTGGGGAAGAGAGTCCGGGGCTTGGGCGGCCCGTGACTGCGGGGGTGCGGATGGCAAGTGCCCGGAACGGCTCCGCCTGTTTGCAGGCCGCTGGCTCCGGAGAGCGCGCCTTGGGCGAGCTGCTGCTGGAGTTTTCGAGGGCGCAGTACCGGGCCCGGGAAAGCGGGGGAGCAGCTGGAGGCAGCGCTGCGAGTAGCGGCAATAATAAGGTGAGGGGAGAGCAGTGGCTGAGGCTTTCGTGGGACTTGCTGCATGGCACCCGCCTTCCCAGCATGGCCGTGGATTGGCTTCTTTTAAGATATGGAGGAGGGTCTGGGTGGCACCACGCCTGCATGCAGAGACCCGCCTGGGAAGCCTCTTGCGCGGGACTTTCAAGTCCTGCCCTAACAGGAGGAGGGTGCGTTACTTTCCTGCAGCCGGAATAGGACTAGGAATAGAATGAGGAATAGGATAGAATAAGGAATAGAATGGAATGGGAATGGGAATAGAATAAGGAATAGAATAGAATGGGGATGGAACAGAATAGAATGAGGAATAGAATGAAATGGGGATGGAATAGAATAGAATGAGGAATAGAATAGAATAAGGAATAGAATACAATGAGGAATAGAATGAAATGGGGATAGAATAGAATAAGGAATAGAATAGAATGAGGAATAGAATAGAATAAGGAATAGAATAGAATGGGGAATATAATGAAATGGGGATGGAATAGAATAGAATGAGGAATAGAATAGAATAAGGAATAGAGTAGAGTAGAATAAGGAATGGAATGGGAATGGAATAGAATAGAATAAGGAATAGAATAGGAATTGAATTTAATTTTTTATTGGCCAAGTGCGATTGGACACACAAGGAATTTGTCTTTAGTGCATATGCTCTCAGTGTATATAAAAAGACATGATACATTCGTCAAGAATCATAAGGTACAACGCTTAATGAAAGTCATAGGATACAAATAAGTAATCAGGAAACAATATCAATGTAAATAGTAAGGATACAAGCAACAAAGTTACAGTCCTGCAGGTGATAGGAGGATGAGAACACTAATAGTAATAGTAATGCAGCCTTAGTGAATGGTTTGACAGTGGTGAGGGAATTATTTGTTTAGCAGAGTGATGGTGTTTGGGAAAAAACTGTTCTTGTGTCTAGTTGTCTGGGTGTGCTCTGTAGCGTCGTTTTGAGGGTAGGGGTTGAAACCTGGAGCTGTGAAACAGCCTTAAGGGCAAAGAAATACATGGCCCTGGGACACCCCAATTGTCATAAATACATGCCAGTTGCCAAGCACCTGAATTTTGATCACGTGACTGTGAGGATGCTTGCAATGGTCTTAAGTGTGAAAAATGGTCAAAAATCAACTTTTTCAATGGCATTGTAACTTTGAACAGTCACTGAACGAACTGTTGTAAGTTGAGGACTACCTGCAGAAAGCTGCTCTCTTGTTCTGGTGTTCTGTTTTTTTAAAGGAGTTTTTGCATGAAATTTGTGTTTCTTTTTTGATGCTTCTTGAAAATTAGAGAAGTGAAAACCAGCTGGGGAATTTTGTATTGTATGAAGTAATGGACATTGTTCCCTAATTTGGTACAACCTGTTCGTTGTAGTCATCCTAACTCTGTACAAATTCCAGCTTCATCTCACAACCCGTGACATTTCTAGGAAAATGATTCTAGTTTTCACGTAAGGACCATTTCTATTCAAAAGTTCCCTTGCCAAACTTGCCAATAAAGGTTAGCCTTTTGAATGATAAGCATTTCAAATGAATGCTTTGCTATGAACAAATATGGCTACTACCTTGCAAATCCATGGGATAAATGCTAGCTGCTTTGAATATCTCTTGTTTGGTTTTTTGTATTTTAATTTGTATTAAATATTAGTGTTACTTCTTTTTGGGGTTATTGAGCTTCTAAAGTTGAGGGTATGGTACCTGAATGTATAAATACTTTTATGAGATATGCAACATTACATTTGTAATAACTGCTTCTCACCCATATAGGTAGAGCACATTGAAAAATGCTGCCTTGAATTGTTCAGTAAGGATTATTGCTATAGCCTGATCCACAATGTGAATGGTGAAATCTGCAGTCATTATCCACGTCTGATGGTCATTTTGGAATATGAGAGCAGTGATCGAGAAAGACACACGTAAGTTATGAATGTCCTGGGAAGACTGTGTATTTAATATCTAAATTACATATTTTTGTGGAAAATGTACTTGCCAATCACCAAGTAGAAATAAATATGTGGACATAAATCTGAACAGTGTTAAGAGTTGCATTGATTGACTGTGGTCAATATTATTTTGTGCTGTTAGTGCCTTTATTGTGAGGGTGCTTTCCTTAACTCAGCTTCACAAACTTCACAGCTATTGCACTTCTTCCTGTGATTAGAATCCCTTTGATTTGGTGACTAAATAGTTCACTTGCCTACCAGAGTAAACAGAGAAGGTTGAGACAGCACTGATGAAGAGGCTGGTGTATCAGAACCAATCCTGATCTTAGTAGGACTAATTTTTATTAATCAGCTAAACAGTTAATATTGTGGCTCTCTTGAGTCACTGGGGGTCTTCAAGAAAAGATTGGACAGCTATTTGTCTGGAAAGGTATAAGGACTCCTGCCTTGGGTGAGGGGATTGGACTAGAACAGTGGTCGGCAAACCGCGGCTCGCGAGCCACAAGTGGCTCTTTGGCCCCTCAAGTGCAGCTCTTCCTCCACCCAGCCATGGGTAGACTGCTGCTGCTACCCCCGAGCCCTACGACGCGCAGCTCCCGCCGTCCAAGGTTGCCCAGCAGGGGCATTGGGCAGGACGGCCAGGCGCGTCTCCACCGGTTCTCTCCGACGGCCACTGCGGTGCACGTTCCGGGGCTGCCCGCCACATGGGGCTGGGAGGGAGGTGGGCGTGCGGCGCCCGGATGGCCTTGGCGGTGCTTAAGGTGGCCGCAGGCTCAGGTGCTCCCCCCCCCCACCCGCCTGCTCGCTGCGGGAGGAAGCAGCAGTAGCCCCCTCCCAGCCGACATGTCGGTCCCTCTGCTGCTTCCCGGGGGGGTGGAGGGGGGGAGAGGGAGGGAGAGACTGACAGACAGAGAGAGGGGGGGAGGGAGGGAGAGACAGACAGACAGAGAGAGGCACAGAGAGAGAGGGAGGGAGAGAGGGAATCACACACACACACACACAGTGACAGAGATGCGTGGAGGGAGGAGAGAGAGACCGATACAGAGAGAGAGACAGAGGGGGAGGGAGGGAGAGACACAGAGACAGAGGGAGGGAGAGGGCGAATCAAAGACAGACAGACACACACACACAGAGTGACAGAGATGCGTGGAGGGAGGAGAGAGAGACAGATACAGAGAGAGAGAGACAGAAAGAGAAAGAAAAAGAGAAAGAAAAAGAAAGTGGGAGAAAGAAAGAAAGAGAACTTATGACCACAATTTAGCCCAAAATTTTGGTTGCTAAGTAAGACCGTCATTAAGTGAGTTTCCCCCATTTTCCAAGTTGGCTACGCCCACCTGGTCACATGACCGGTGAGCCACTTCCACAAAACAGGCCACACCTTTTGGCTCTCAAAAGAAATTTAAATGGTTGTACTGTTGATATTTGGCTCTGACTAATGAATTTGCCCACCACTGGACTAGAAGATCTTCAAGGTCCCTTCCAGCCCTAGGATTCTGTGAAACATCCTATATAGTAATTTTTTTTTCCTGTTGGAAACTGCAAATCTTGAATCATAGGAAATAAAAATGTTTTGTATTGTATCTGGTCAGAAAAAGCAGTGAACGTGTATAAAAGCTGGGCTATATCAGAAAGAATTGGATAATCCCATACAAATAGACTATGAATCTTGCTAGCAAACTATTCATGCAAACTTTTTTACACACTAAAAAAGAATGCATTTTTATTTAATAGGTTTTGTGTGGCTGATTACATTCATGTTATGTATGATGTTATTTTGAAAATCTCTTGAAACTCAATAGCGGACATTGAAGTGTCATAGTGAGTATGGGACTTCTATTTTATTACTATAGGTGACCAAGCAAGTTGTTTACAACTCTAATTCAGGCTGTCCCATGTATAGGTCACGAGTCATAAAGTGCATGACATTTCATGTGATAGCGATGTAGAAAATCTGTTAGGTGATTTATGTCCAGAGTTGAAAGAGTAGGCCTGATTATGTTCCACCCAGTTCTCCTTTATTTATTATTTCAATTTGTAAACCGCACCCTCTCCCCGAAGGGACTCGGGGCGGTGCACAGGAAGTTAAAAAACATATATACATAACAAATATAAATATTTAAAATCCGAATTAAATAATTATCACCCTGTGCTAAAATCTTAAAAACTTAAAACTATATCCCTTAAAATCCCAATTTAAAACAATTTAGCTACAGACTGCAGGCTAGGTGAGGTAGAATTAGGCCAGGCCGGCCTGATGGAAAAAATAAGTCTTTAACTTTTGGCGGAAGGAGCGGAGGTCCGAGGTAGTTCTAAGTTCGGGGGGGGGGAGGTCGTTCCAGAGGGTTGGGCCCGCCACAGAGAAGGCCCTTCCCCTGGGCATCGCCTGCTGGCATTGCCTAGTGGACTGCACCTGAAGAAGTGGCATTGCCTAGTGGACAGCACCCGAAGAAGTCCCTCTCTGGGAGCGAATCGGCCGAAGGGATGTATGGGGTAGGATACGATTCCGCAGATAGCTAGGTCCCGTGCCATAACTCCACTGTAGTCTGAAACTCATCAGCTTTATGCTTTAATTCCCTTTTTTGCAGGTAAGTCACAAATTTGAACAATCACTAACCATCTGGACATAAGTCAAGGATTACCTGAATTTTTCCTTTTATGGTTGAATATCAAGATGAGGGCAATATTACTGACAAAGGTTTTGTTTATAGCTTCATATACTTTTCTTTCCTAGATGCTACATCAGTGTGTAGTCTCTGTACTCAACATACTCAGTAATACTTCATTCGGCGGTGACATTCTTTTCTATATTTCTTCATTCTTCTGTTTGGAACTGCAAATTTCTCTTTCAATCTTCTGTGAAAGTACAAAGTACCTACAGATTTTCCTCAAATGCAGCAGTGATTTATTGTGGTTTTTTAAAATATATCCTTCAACAGCAGGGTGTTTCCCTTGTTCCCCGTGAATGCTTTCTGTGCCTGAGTGTCTTTTGGTACTATTTTTGCATGTCTTTAGTTAATGTAGAGCCAAGAGAAGTATTGACTTAGATAAAGTGCCTAATTAGATTTATTTGATAAAACAAAAGTTCAGCAGTTGGTAATCCTTTGGCCAAAGAATTAGCCTTTCCAGATATTAGATCTCTGTTCTTCTTTTTTTGGGGAAGCAATAAGAGGAAATTGGGACTAGAATTAAGTGATACAATAAAACCAATCATTTTTATTTTATGCTTACAGAAAAATGATTCATCCTTCAAACACAAGTTTACAACTTAAAGGCTACATTTTTTCTCCTTCATTTCTCTTTGTTTTGGATTACATATTTTGCTGCCCTGCCTCAGTCCTAATAGCTAATCCTGAAGGAGAAGGATAATGTATGGAGCTTCCTAAAACAAATCATAGGGAACATTTGCATAAATCTGCTTCAAGGCAATCTAGCCCCATGGTTTGTATTAAAGTAACTTGCTTCAGTCATGACTCTGGGTTCTGCCCAATCCCAGTGAGTAAACAAACAATGATTAATTCCTATCATCTGGGCACTGAGCTGAGTGGTAACACTAGCAGAACAAACCAGAACTGAATCTCCAGCAACTCTGTTGTTTCTGGTTTGATTGCATCTCCCTCACCTGCACAAAATTTAAGGTAGCTTTTCCCCACTGTCGTGTACAATGTCAGTATTTTTTTTTAAAGAGACTCGCCAACAAGCTGGTCACTCTATAGTAGCCAAGACTTTAGTTGCAGTAGAAAGAAACGGGCAGATTGCTGTCAGCAGTTATTTATATGGTTACCTCTTATACCCCTAATTAGCATAAGCCAAACCTGGGTGTGTCGTGAGTACTGACTCCTAGTGGCTTGGAAAGATGCCCTTGAGTCAAGTTCCACTGATGGCTTCATCCAGTGACAGGTGATTTGTCATTGCCTACTCAAAGCCCCAGTCTAGGATATCCAGTCTGTCTTACATCCAAATATTGAACAGGGTTGACTCTGTTTAGCTTTCCAGATCAACCCGGAATTGGACAGAGCTGGCTTAGTACTATCTAAATACAGAGGCCAATGTATCTATTAGAAATATGTATACATTATGTACCTAAAAGCATTACTACAGTAAACCCCTGTATCCTTTCCCCCCCCAAAGTAGAACGGCTGGGCCTAGAGATGAGCTAATGCCATGGTGGTGAAACTATGGCACGCGGGCCACAGGTGGCATGCAGAGCCCTCTCTACGGGCTCGCAAGTCATCTCCCCAGCTCAGTTCCACTTCGCATGCGCACGGGCCTCCTGCCAGCCAGCTGATTTTTGTGTGTCTGCCATGCATGCGCGGAGGGTGGGGCACATGTGGGACATGGGCACAAATGTGCAGGGCAGGTCGTGTGTGCATGCATGGGGTGGGGTGGGGGTCACGCAGGGGGTGCAGCGCATGTGAAGGAGGGTGTTGCACATTCATTGCATTATGAGTGCGAGCGCAGGCACATGCTTTTGGCACACCAGAAAAAGGTTAGCCAGTGGGATGAGTCTAAAGCAGGCATATTCCCACAGTAAACATCTCCATCTGTTCTTTCTGGTTGTTTGATGTGAATTAAATGGGACCATGAAAGGCCTGGAGGAAGGTCTAGACCAGGGATGTCCAAACTTGGGAACTTTAAGACTTGTGGACTTCAACTCCCAGAATTCCCCTACGCTGGCTATGCTGGCTGGAGAATTCTGGGAGTTGAAGTCCACAAGTCTTAAAGTTCCCAAGTTTGGACATCTCTGGTCTAGATAGTCCTGTATCCCATGCACCATAATTTCACTTGAGCCAGAGGTTTCACTCAAGTCATGTTGTCACGTGACGAATCAAGACCGGGGGTGGGCCTGGCCAGTGCGTGACGTAACCTGGCCTGTGGGTTGTGAATTTGACACCCCTGACTTGAGCTATTAGGCTCCTAATACACCCCCCTCCCTTCGTTCCCTAGTGCTTAGAAGATGAAAAATACGAACAAATATTGGATAGTAAGGTACTTATAAAAATTCCTAACTCTGGTTACCCGAGAATTTGAGTCCCTGTTGGAATTGTTAACATAATTGTGCATTCTGTGAGGATGCAAATTGACAGAGGCCAGGGGACCTGGTTTAGTGCCAGTTCTCAACAACTCTGGTTGAAAAATGCTGCACATACTATATGGTTCCGCCCCAGGCTCCTGATGGACCCGATAAGGTTCCAAAGGGAGCTTGGGCAATTCCTGTGGACTTGCCCCGCGACTCGACTGAGGACCTAGTGGCCGCATGGTTAAGTGCGGCCACGGGGGCCTTGGACCGAGTCGCGCCCTTGCGGCGACGAACCACCTGGGCTCCTTGGTTTACCGAGGGGCTCAGGGAGATGAAGCGCCACAAGAGACGCCTAGAGAGCAGATGGAGATCATCTCACTCCGAAGCCGACCGAACACTAGTGAGAGACCATATTAGGACTTACTTAGTGGCGATAAGAGTGGCCAAACGTGAGTATTGTGCCACTCTTATTGCATCCGCAGATAACCGCCCTGCCGCCCTGTTTGGGGTGACCCGCTCCCTCCTCCAACAGAGGCCGCGGGAAGCCCCTTTACAGGGTCGAGCAGAGGAATTTGGGACTTATCTGCAGGAGAAAATCACTCGGATTCGGAGCGAGTTACCCTCCATCGACAGTGGCCCAGTTGAGCGTGCCGAGGCTGTTCTTGTGACACCATCATGGGAGGAGTTTGATTTTGTTACTACCGAGGATATGGACAAGTTGTCAAAGAGACTTAGGGCCACCACATGTTTATTGGACCCGTGTCCCTCCTGACTTGTACTGGCATCCTGGGAGACGACACGAGGCTGGCTCCAGGGCATTGTCAACGCATCTCTGAGTGAGGGGTCCTTGCCCGCCGTCTTGAAAGAGGCGGTAGTAAGGCGCCTCCTCAAGAAGCCGTCCCTGGATCCAGCATTATTAGAGAACTATCGTCCCGTCTCCAACCTTCACTTTTTAGTGAAGGTTGTTGAGAGTGTGGTGGCTCAACAGTTTCCGCGACACTTGGAGGAAGTTGATTATCTAGACCCGCGCCAGTCCGGCTTCCGACCCGGGCACAGCACCGAGACGGCATTGGTCGCATTGGTTGATGATCTCTGGAGGGCGCGGGATAGAGGATTTTCCTCTATCCTAGTCCTATTAGACCTCTCAGCGGCTTTTGATACCATCGACCATGGTATCCTATTGCGCCGACTGGGGGGGTTGGGGCTGGGAGGCACCGTTCTGCGGTGGTTCTCATCCTACCTCTCTGGTCGGTCGCAATGTGTGTTGGCAGGGGGGCAGAGGTCGGCCTCGAGGCCCCTCATATGTGGGGTACCGCAGGGGTCGGTCCTCTCGCCCCTACTGTTCAACACATATATGAAGCCGCTGGGTGAGATCATCCGTGGTTTTGGGGTGGGATATCATCTGTACGCTGATGATACTCAGTTGTACATATCCACCCCAGACCACCCCAATGATGCCGTCGAGGTTATGTCCCGGTGTTTGGAGGCCGTACGGATCTGGATGGGTAGTAACAAACTCAAGCTCAACCCGTCCAAGACTGAGTGGCTGTGGCTTCCGGCGCCCCGATTCAGCCAGATTATTCCAACTCTGGCCATTGGGGGCGAAACACTGGCCCCCGTGGAGAGGGCGCGCAATTTGGGTGTCCTCCTGGACTCCCGGCTGTCTATGGATGACCATGTGGCAGCCGTGGCCAGGGGGGCGTTTCATCAGGTACGCCTGATGCGCCAATTGCGCCCCTTACTGGACCGGGGTGCCTTACGCACAGTCACTCAAGCACTCGTCACGTCTCGACTCGACTACTGTAATGCTCTCTACATGGGGCTTCCCTTGAGGTGCACCCGAAAGCTACAGCTAGTCCAGAATGCAGCCGCGCGGGTGATTACGGGAGCGCCTAGACACTCCCGCATAACACCGATCCTGCGCGAGCTGCACTGGCTTCCTGTGGTCTTTCGGGTGCGCTTCAAGGTTCTAACGACCATCTTTAAAGCGCTCCATGGCTCGGGGCCTAGTTATATGCGTGACTGCCTCCTGCCCCATACATCCCTCAGACCGATACGCTCCCACAGAGAGGGCCTCCTCAGGGTGCCGTCGGCCGGTCAATGCCGACTGGCGACACCCAGGGGAAGAGCCTTCTCTGTGGCGGGACCAGCCCTTTGGAACGACTTACCCCCTGAACTCCGTACCATCTCCGACCTCCGCCTCTTCCGCAAGTGTCTGAAGACACACCTATTCCAACTAGCCGGCCTAGCGTAGCCTCCAATTCTGACTCATAGATAGTTTTAAAATGGGGATTTTAATTCGGTTTTAGCACAGGTTTTTTAGTTGAATAAGTTTTTTAAAAAAAAAGTTTTATAATGTCTGTATGTTTTTTAATATGCCTGTGCGCCGCCCTGGGTCCGTTTGGAGAAGGGCGGGGTATAAATTCAATAAATCAAATCAAATCAAACATACGAGGCTGAGGGGCAGCATGAAGTCTGAGGGTTTAAGTAGTCAACTAACCACCAAAGGACAAAGCAAGATTATATCTTATTAAAGGAAACTTCGAACGCTTTTTTTTTTTTTTGGAGATCAAACAATTTTTGGCATATTTCTAGTTTACTCAAATCTGTGTACCCTTAAAACTGTGATTTAGGGTGTTCTCTGTGTGAGATGGGTGGTTTCAACATTTGATATAGAAAATAAAAATGTAAGTGAGATGGCTTTGTTTGGCTGAAACCATTCCTACATTTGGTGTTTATTTGTTTTCTGTATAGCATGACTTTTGTCCTTCCTGATTTCAGTGATTTTTTAAAAAATGGCAACTTACTCAGCTTGCCAACTATTAAACTTTGAGTACATTTAAATGGAGTAAGTTAATGATGTTGAGAGATCACTGGATATCCCAGTTCCCAGGGCTTTGGAACTCCTGGTTCTTGCTGCTTTGATTCTGGTTTACAGCACTAGCAACAGTGCACTCTGGAAAGAGTGCAGAGAAGAGCAACCAAGATGATTAGGGGAGTGGAGGCTAAAACATGAAGAACGGTTGCAGGAACTGGGTATGTCTAGTTTAATGAAGAGAAGGACCAGGGGAGACATGATAGCAGTGTTCCAATATCTCAGGGGTTGCCACAAAGAAGAGGGAGTCAATCTATTCTCCAAAGCACCTGAGGGCAGAACAACAAAGCAATGGGTGGAAACTAATCAAGGAGAGAAGCAACTTAGAACTAAGGAGAAATTTCCTGACAGTTAGAACAATTAATCAGTGGAACAGCTTCCCTCCAGAAGTTGTGAATGCCCCAACACTGCAAGTCTTCAAGAAGATGTTAGATAGCCATTTGTCTGAAATGGTATAAGGTTCCTGCCCACGCAGGGGGTTGGACTAGAACAGGGGTCCCCAACCTTTTTTTCACCAGGGACCGGTTTCATTTTAAAGAAAATTCTGCGGACCGGCTGAGGGGCTCAGCAGTCATGTGACTGGGTGGGCGTGGCCAACTTTGAAAATGTGAAACTCACTTAACAATGATCTTGGTTAGCAACCAAACTTTTGGCCTCAACTGTGGTCATAAGTTCTTTCTTTCTTTCTCTCTCTCTCTTTCTTTCTCTTTCTTTGTCTCTGTCTCTCTTTTTCTCTCTCGCTATTTCTTTCTTTCTCTCTTTCCCTTTCTCTCTATTTCTTTCTTTTTCTTTTTCTCTTTCCCTCTTTCTGTATCTTTTCCTGTCTCTTTCTTTCCTTTCTGTCTCTTTCTCTCTGTCTTTCTCTCTCCCACTTTTTTCTTTCTTTCTCTCTCTGTCTCTCTCCTTCATCCGCCCATTTCTGTCACTCTGTGTGTGTGTGTGTCTGTCTGTCTGTCTTGCATTCATTCAATCACTCCTTCTGTGTCTCTGTCTATCTTTCTCTCCCTCCCTCCCTCTGTCTCTCTATGTGTGTCTGTCGTCGTCATCGTCGTCCCGTCCCCCCGCCCCCAGCCTCCTCATCCCGCCTGCCAGGCTTGGTCGCTCGTTCGCTCGTTCAGGCTCCGTGGCTGGATAGGAGCCGGGCTGGAGAGGAGGAGGAGGGAGGGGGGGGCAGCCCATTGGGGAGAACGGGCACGGGAGAATGCAGGAGGATGGTGGGGGCTCTTCCTCCACCCTCGTCGACGGAGGGACTCCTTGCGCCGCCGGAGCAACCCGCCAGTTCCCACCCCAGCCCGCAGAGCCTCCGCAGTCCCTGGATGAAAACGAGTGGCCGGCATGCCAGCAGGGGAGGGAATCGGTGGCCGGTCTGGCGGCGTCCAGGAATCCCTCCGTCGACGAGGGTGGAGGAAGAGGCACACTCCAACGGTGCGAACAGCCGCGCCTGCGTTCTCCCGCGCGCTGTGCTCAGGGGGCTGCCTCCTCCTCCCTCCCTCCTCCTCTCTAGCCTTGCGGCCCGGCTCCCATCCAGCCACGGACCGGCACCGGTCCGCGGCCCGGGGGTTGGGGACCCCTGGACTAGAAGACCTACAAGGTTTTTAAATTGTTCTCCCCCACCCCACCCTTGGCAGAGGCTGGCAATGGAGCAGTTGTGTGTCCATATGACATGACTTTTATCACACAACTATACTGCTGGTTGGATGGATATATGAACTGTACAGAGTCATAGCATATTCTTTGGGATATTCAAACTTCGCTGGCAATGCTTGCTCTACGTTCTTGCTTTTTAATACTTGTAATACTATAATTTATGTATCTTTCACTACCTTTCACTTGGGTCATCATAGCAATGTCATGGCATGTAGAGGTTTTTAAAATTGGCCAGGAAGCTTAATGGAGTTGGCATTAAACCATAAAAAACCTAAGAAGAATAACTTTGGACCATCTCAAAGTTCAGTGTACATAGTTTAGAATTCTCTTCTCCCTGTGGCCAACCAGAAACGTACAAGCAAATCAGAAGTCACTTCAGTTCATGTTCCCAAGCAACCAGGATCAGGAGGCATATTACCTCCAACACTAGAGAAACTGCAGAGCAGTCACAACAAAAAGGCCTTTAGAGATGAATGAATGCAAAACCTTTATCCTCTTGGCAAACCATCCATAACCATATCTTGTGGCAGTAAATTCCAAGATGATGCACCATGCTCAGAAAAACACCTTTCTATGGGGTCCTTAACGCTCTCTGGGCTCAGTGGTTTTCTTGCAGATGTTTCGTTACCAAACTAGGTCACATCAGTGCACTGATGTCACAAGTGCTAATGAGATCTCATTCGGTAACAAAACAGCTGCAAGAAAACCACCCAGCTCAGAGAGCATTAAGGACCCCATAGAAAGGTGTGTTTCTGAGCATGGTGAGTCCAGAGAACACCCAGGACCCCACAGTTCAATCCTACACTTTTCTGTCAGTGCACCACTTTCTTTCTGTCCCAAACCTCTACCTGATCTCATCAGATGAATCTCACATCTTGTGTTTTCAGAAAAGAGGGAAATGTTTCTTCCCGTCTTTATTTATTTATTTTATTTTATTTATTTTTCGAATTTATACCCCGCCCTTCTCCTTGTTAGGACTCAGGGCGGCGCACAGGCATTATTAAAACCATAGCAAAAGACGATATACACTATTAGAAAACATATTAAATTAAAACCCGTGCTAAAAACCCATTTAAAACCCTAAAAATTAAAATTTATAAATAGAGTCAGAAACGGGGGGTTACGCTAGGCCGGCTTGTTGGAATAGATACGTCTTTGACACCTCTATTATATTCTACCTTACCTTAACAAAAAAAACCTAAGTTGTAAATGATGTTTCTCACTAGGGCCGTGATGGTGAACCTATGGCATGTGGAGTCATTTGTCAGGGCACATGAGGCGCTGCCCGTCAGCTAAATTTGCCCTTTTTTTGAAGCCATTTTTCACCCTCCCCAGGCTCCAGAGGCTTTATAGGAGCCTGGGGAGGGCGAAAAGAGCCTCCCCCCCCCAGAGGCCCTCCGGAGGCTTCATGAACTTCCCTAAAGCCTCCGAGCACTCAAAATGACGCTCCGATGAAACCAGAAGTGATGTCTGATTTGCTTGGAGCGTCGTTTTGAGCGGGGGAGGCTCTTTTCGCCCTCCCCAGGCTCCTATAAAGCCTCTGGAGCCTGGGGAGACCGAAAAGAGCAGGCAAAAAATGGTCTGTAGTGCGCACATGCACACTGGGGGGGGGGTCCCGCATTACATTATGGGTGCGGCACGCCCGCGCATGACCCCCCCTGCGCCCCCCCCCACTTATGGCACGCAAGCCAAAAAAGGTTTGCCATTGCTGCACTAGGGCCTTAATATAATATTGGATGTGTAGTGACTAGAAAAATGCACAGAACTCTAAACGTTATGAGGTTCATTTTTCCACTTCTTTCCTAATACTTTACAGTGCAAAATGTGCACTTTTTTCAGAGTTGTCACTTACAAGTCACAACAAACTGTATGTTGGACGAACAGTCCATGAGAGGCCAGTATCTCTCAATCTTAGCAGTTTGAAGATGTATGGACTTCCTTCAAGTCCCAGAACTCACCAGTCAGAATGCTGGCGAAGGAATTCTGAGAGTTGGTCCAGACATCTTCAGGATGCTAAGATTGAGAAATGCCACTCTAGGCTGAAAAATGATGGATTTCTTTGTGTCTCTAGAAACCACAAGTTCAAAAGGATTGTTATTCCTGGCATCTCTAGGCCTTGCAGGTGGTTTGTCTGCCTCTTTTACCACAAAAGGGTGAAAAACTGCAGCTGTGCTGTGTGAAACGCTCCACAACTAATGTTTTTTTCAAATATTGATGTTAGTTTTTGCAAGGAAAACACTTGATCTGTACACTTATTTCAGGGTTGAAGGTTGAACTTCACCTAACAGATGTTGATTTATACATGCATATATTAAATACAAAACATACAAATACATACAATAGCAGAGTTGGAAAGGATCTTGGAGGTCTTCTAGTCAAACCCTCTGCCTAAGCAGGAAACCTTGTACCGTTTCAGACAAATGGCTGTCCAACATCATCTTAAAGACTTCCAGTGTTGCCTTTCTGTGAAGGCATCTAAAAGATATATAATTAAAATAATATATATATATATATATATATATGTTTTCTGAGGTTTTCGCGGGTGTTTGTATGTAGGTCTTTGGTTGTTCGGGTTTTCTCCCGCGTAGAATTGGAAGTATCTTCACGACGTTTCGATGAAATCTCATTCATCATCTTCAGGCTGGTGCTTCGGGCTTTTTATATTAAAAAGAATCATGTTGCCCAATGAAGGGGGGGGGGAACCATATGGTAATAGCCAATCCTTTTTCTTAGAGTCTATCCAACATTTCACAAAAAAGGAGGCAAGTTTTTTAAATTTTAAATCATGTAGAAATAGCTGCAACACGATGTAAAAAAACAACCCCACCACATTTTCTCAGTTCCGCAATTGCTGTTTGTTCCTTACTTTGAAGCCAAACTTGTATCTAGTCTCAAGAGAAGTGAAAGAGGAACTGGCCAGATATTTCTCTGAAGCCACTTTAATGGCCCTCCAGAAATGGCTGGTGCATTTCCAAGTGTAATTTAGAGTGCTAAGTTTCAACTTTTTGTAAGCCTAATGGCTTGGCACTAGAATGCATTGCAAGGCTGCCTCCAGGGACTAGAACAGTGTTTCCTATCCTCTTTAAAGCGTGTGGATTTCAACTTCCAGGTTCCCCTAATCCTGGGAAGTTCTGGGAGTTGAAGTCCACACACCTCAAAGTTGCTGAGGTTAAGAAACCACTGTTCTAGAATGTACTTTAATTTTTTTTAAATAATCCCACACACCAGGGGTCAGCAAACTTAAACATTCAAAGAACCATTTGGACCCGTTTCCCACAAAAAAGAAAACACCCGGAGCCACAAAGGCCCTAACTGGACTCCCTCTGTTCAATTCTGGAGCTGACCGGAAGTTCAGTTCCCCTACCATAGAGTCTCCTCCTAGCGCAGCGTCCTTTTTCCTCTACCTGTCATAACAGAAAGCCCTATCAATTGTGGAGACAACTGGAAAACCCTTCCCTTGTCATAGAATCTTCTCCTGGCGCACTGGGCTTCTCTGTCCCCCGTCCCTCTGCCCTCCACCAGAAGCTCCTCTCAAAATTGTGGCGCTGACTGCTGACGGAGCCGCAGCAGAAGGATGAAAGAGCCACATGCGGTTCCAGAGCCGCAGTTTCCTGACCCCTGCCACAGACCAAAGTATCTCCGCTGAGGGCTAAAAAAGAGGGTTCTCTTCCTGACCCAAATCATAGCAACATATAGCATATAAATAATCAGCCAGCAAGCTCTCATAGACAATCTGAACTTTGCTTCCACTCCAATATCTTATCTAAAACAGAAAAAGGGCTGAGTGTGCTTTTAATTTGTTGCTGGCTGCCCAGAATCACATCCATAAAATGGGTGGACTTATAAATTGATTCCATTAGAATAGAATAGAATAGAATAGAATAGAATATTTATTTGTATAACCGCGTCCTCTCCCCTAGGGGACTCGGAGCGGTGTACAGGGAGAAATAAAACAGCATAAAATATATACATGAACACAATAAATACAATAAAAACAAATTAAATTTGACTATCCCTGCACTAAAATTCCCATTTAAAATTAACAATCCCTAATCCCTGGGCAGAGACTAATCTAGGCCAGCCAAGCAGAAAAAGTGAGTTTTTAATTTCTGACGGAAGGAGCGGAGGTCCATAGTTGTTCTAATGTCGGGGGGAAGGTCGTTCCAGAGGGCTGGGCCCGCCACAGAGAAGGCCCTTCCCCTGGGCGTCGCCCGCTGACAAAGTCTAGTGGACGGCACCCGGAGCAGTCCCTCTCTGTGGGAGCGAATCGGCCGGGAGGATGTATGGGGCAGAATCCGATCCCGCAGATAGCTTTTTGAATAAAATATTTAAAATATGTATTTCCCTTGAATAAGAAATGATTGAGTACGTTCTTATTATGACCCCTGGGCAGCAGTTCTTCGGCCTTTTCTAACAGTTGCACAAATTTCTGTGTTGCTTCTGTGCGGTCAGTAGAAGGAAACGTTCATTTCAGCCGGTTGTGCAGGCCAATTTCAAGACAAAGGGTGGAATTCAAAATTCTGATGATGGTAAATACTCTGTTGGTGGATCAAGTTCCCTCATCCAGGTATGTGAACTTGGGACAATTGAAGATACTTTAGGAGCAGATCTGAAGACTGCAAAAAAGGTGACAGAGGAAAAAGGAAGTTTTCATTTCTGAGTTGGATTCAGTCCAGAGTCAGATTAGGATATTATAGCTGTGATGGAGAACCTTTTTTGGCTTGGGTGTCAAAAGCACACACGTGTGTGCTATTACATGCGAGCATCACTCATGCATGCACAGCTTTCTTAGAACCTTGGGTGGGCAAAACAGCTCTTCTGGAGACAGGAAACAGCCCGTTTTCTGTCTTCTGGTGGGCCCGGTAGATCCGTTTTTCGCCCTCCCCAGCCTCCAGAGGCTTTCTAGGAGCCTGGGGGCAACATAAATGGCCCAATATGCAAACTGGAAGTTCGGGAATGGACTTCCGGGTTGCCCATTGGGCTGTTTTGCTCCCTCTGGAGGCTTCAGCAAGCTTTCCAGAAGTTTCCAGAGGGTGAAAAACAGCCCAATGTGCAAATGGCCCAACGCACGTTGAGCGGTTTTTTGCCCTCCGGAAGCTTCAGGGAAGCCTCTGAAGGGCGAAAGACGGTCAAAAATCAAGGCCAAAAATTAGCTGGCATACTGGAGCTCACAGGGCAACGCCTTGAATGCCCTCAGAAATGGCTCCATGTGCCACCTGGGGGTAGGTTCGCCATCACAGATATATATATATAGTATGCAGTTATTGCACAGCCTTAAATCTGATTTCATTGAGTTTGTCAGGTGTCAATGATTCCCTCTGTAATATTCAGATTATCCAGAGTAAATAACATCCTTGTTTCTTCTAAGGTTTTGGCTGTTTCGGAGGCTATTTGTGAGATTAACTGTATAGTTTGGGTTTCCTCTGATTTTGTTTCTGTGTCTGCTGCACACTGCTGGCTGATAATTACAATACAATATAATAGCAGAGTTGGAAGGGACCTTGGAGGTCATCTAGTCCAACTCCCTGCCTAGACAGGAACCTTATACCATTTCAGACAAATGGCTATCTAACATCTTCTTAAAGACTTCCAGGGTTGGGGCATTCACAACTTCTGGAGGGAAGCTGTTCCACTGATTAATTGTTCTAACTGTCAGGAAATTTCTCCTCAGTTCTAAGTTGCTTCACTCCTTGATTAGTTTCCACCCATTGCTTCTTGTCCTGCCCCCAGGTGCCTTGGAGAATAGTCTGACTCCCTCTTCTTTGTGGCAGCCCCTGAGATATTGGAACACTGTTATCATGTCTCCCCTTAAATGGTTGTCCACTAGGACTCCATTTGAAGCACTGTCTTTTATTTCTGAAACATGGAAGGGGAAGTGACACCAGGCAGTTTATTCCGACATCGTGTTTCCTTAATTAAACTTCCATGCTGAAGATGCAAACGTTTTCTTCAATGTCAGCCTTTGTGTAGGGAAAAGACTTCTGATTTCAAAAGCCAGCATGGTAGTGGTTAAAAGTGGTTTTTGGGAGCCCTCCTGCCTTGTCCTGCTCAGCCGTGAACAGCCCTGAACATTTTGGCCTCCTGTGTTGAACCTGATGAGCAGAATTATTTATGTCGTTTTCCATTTCTATCGTGCCCTCTGACAAGACCCGGAGAAGTGCAAAAGCAACATCCTTGTATCGCCAAATCTACTTTTCTCCGATTCTTTTGTAATGTGATTTGCAGTTCCAAAAATAGACATGTCAGAAGAATGCCTGCGTAAAAAGGGAAGCTTTTCAGAGGAACACACATTTTCATTTTTAAAAAAAAAGCTAATTCTGAATGGATTTAAGCTTGGTGGAGGGGGCAGGTGTAAAACTAGCTAGTGTTGTAGACCAGGTAGGATGTTGGGGAGGAAGATGGGCCAGTCCTGGAGTCTGGGGAAGGCTCTGAGGAGGGCTCTGTGTTAGAGGCAGAGAGGGGGCCAGAGCCCTATGCCAGTTCTCAGCTGCCTTCAGAGTCAGACATCAGTGAGGCAGACCAACAGCTGGAGCCTCTTCCCAGTGTGCGCATGCACAGAGTTGCCAGATGAAGGGAACAGCTAAAGAACAGGGGTCGACTTGGGAGTAAGGCCACAGGTGGACGATGAATGGCCCCTCCCAGAGGAAATAAAAGAGGAGCGAAAGGGAAGTGGACTTTGCAGGAGACAATTAGTTTGCTTAATTGGTTCGTGACTCTCCGAGACGCTTGCCAAGTTTTGCAGATATGGGCCTGGCAGCTCTCCAAGCCAGATAAGGTCTGTGACTGTAATTTAATTTAATTTATTTAGATTTATAGAACCGCCCTTCTCCATCGAAATGGACTCAGGGCGGTGCACAGGAAATTAAAATCGATAAATAACAATAAGTACAGAAGAATTAAGAATAAATTAAACTAAAAGCCTGTGCTAAAAATCCCAATTAAAATTCTAAAATACATTTACTCATTGGCTAAGCTAGGCCAGCTTGATGGAACAAATAAGTCTTAAGTGAGTGACGAAAGAGGGGAAGATCTGTGATGGTCCGAAGTTCGGGGGGGTAGGTCGTTCCAGAGGGATGGCCCAGCCACTGAAAAGGCCCTCCCCCTGGGCACCGCTAGCCGGCATTGGCTGGCGGATGGTACCCTGAGGAGGCCCTCCCTATGGGAGCGGATCGGATGGAGGGAGGTATGCGGCAGGAGACGGTCCCGCAAATAACTAGGCCCCGTGCCATGGAGCGATTTAAAGATGGTAACAAGCACCTTGAAGCGCACCCGGAAGGCCACCGGCAGCCAGTGCAGCTCGCCCAGGAGAGGTGTTACGTGGGAGCTTCGAGATGCTCCCAGGATCCCCCGCGCGGCCGCATTCTGTACTAGCTGGAGCCTCCGGATGCACCTCAAGGGGAGCCCCATGTATAGAGTGTTACAGTAGTCTAGGCGGGACGTAACAAGTGATGTACATCCTCCCTTGAAAGACTTTGCTGGATGTGAATGAGCACAATTCACAGTTAATTAATAAAAGGGGTTTTTTTGTCGGAACAAGGAGTCTGCTTCATGCTCTTGGGAAACCTGGGTCAGAACAGTTGTGTCAAAACAAACTTTAAAATACAGTCTTTCCCTTTTGAGGTTAGAATGTGCTTGTACACTTCTGTAGCGCAACCTATATTTTCTACTTGGTGCCTCTCTTATGGCTACAAATTTTGCAAAAGCAGGAGGTTGTTTCGCAGAGCGAGTCCTCCTCTCCCTTCTCTCAAACTATTGGCCTTAGAAGGAACAAACCAAAGCAGCCAAGCTAGGGAAGGCTGATGATGCCAAATGCCCAGGTAGGAATTGGCATGCCCCTCCCCTCCACGATGCGCCCCTCTTCGTTCCAAAGGCTGCCCCCGTACAACTAATGACCTGCTTTGCTCCCCACAGGTTTGAAAGCACCGTCCAGATTAGCAAGCTGCAAGACCTGATCCACCGCAGTAAAATGGCCCGATGTAGAGGCCGGTTTGTCTGCCCCGTTATCCTCTACAAGGGCAAGGTAAAGCTGTGCGTATCCTGTCCACCGTTCCTAGATTGCTTCCAGGGTGGATAAAAATCAATGATGTTTACATTTAAAAAAATTTTTTTTAAGTTTTTTGAGTCAAATCGGATTTTTTTTATTTAAATCGGATTTTTTTTATTTAAGTCAGATTTTTTATTTAAATCGGATTTTTTTTATTTAAGTCAGATTTTTTATTTAAATCAGATTTTTATTTAAATTGGATTTTTATTTAAATTGGATTTTTTATTTAAATCACATTTTAAATTTAAATCACATTTTTTATTTAAATCACATTTTTTATTTAAATCGGATTTTTTATTTAAATCACATTTTTTAAAATCAGACTTTTTTTTATTTAAATCAGATTTTTTTATTTAAATCAGATTTTTATTTAAATTAGATTTTTTTATTTAAATCAGACTTTTTTTAAATCACATTTTTTATTTAAATCACATTTTTATTTAAACCACATTTTTTGTTTAAATCACATTTTTTAATTTAAATCACATTTTTTTAAAAATCAGATTGTTTTATTGAAATCACATTTTTTTGATTTTTCTCAAATTTATTTTAGTAAAATGCTTTTGGAGTAAAAATCTATCTAAAATCGTTTTCTATTTAAGATACAGTAATAATTATTCAGAATGAAAGGGAGCTTAGTCACGTAGCATGAGGCTGTATATTCTCCAGTAGTGGGACTGTCGGTGAGTCAGCAGCGGGTCAGAGGAAGAGCCGCTGCGGGACAGAGATGACAGTTGCTCTTTAAAAATGATGATTTAAACCGACTTGATTTAAATCGAATCCACCCCGATTGCTTCTGTCTTTGGAGGGATGGGTCATGGCAGCCTTTGCTGGACTGAATACTAGGAGGCCTGAAAATTAGCCAGAACTTTCTGTGTGTGTGTGTGTGTGTGTGTGTGTGTGTGTGTGTGTGTGTGTGTGTGAGAGAGAGAGAGAGAGAGAGAGAGAGAGAGAGAGAGAGAGAGACTTTCCTGCTTCTTCTCACCATCTGAAGCTGACCTCAGAGAGGCAGAAGAGGAAACACATCCTTCTCTCACTTTAAGCCTTTCACCTTGTCACAATTTTGTGGTGGGACACGTGGAGGGGTTTTATTGTGGATGGATCGGCCCGGGTGTTTTTTTGGTGTTTTGTTTTAGAAGACCTATGTCAGGTGGCTCAGATTTCTTTCCTTACCCGTTAACATTTGCTGCCTTTAATGAAGAGCTGGTGCTCTCTCTTCCTCTTTTCTTGTCAAGAAGCATTCCGTATTTATTTATAATTTCCTTAACTAACCTCACCTCATTCTGTGCTTGGACCTTTCCCTGGCACTCTCCCTTCAGTTCTGGGCTTCTGCGCTATACTCTATACCAGGGGTAGTCAACCTTTTTATACCTACCGCCCACTTTTGTATCTCTGTTAGTAGTAGAATTTTCTAACCGCCCACCGGTTCCACAGTAAGGGTGATTTCTAAAGTAGGGAAGTCAGTTAAATTAAAAAAAGGAAAGTGCTTCAGTATCGGACAAAACCCTTACTGCCCACCATGAAAGCTGGAACGCCCACTCGTGGGTGGTAGGGACCAGGTTGTCTACCACTGCTCTATACCTTTGTGACCTGGCCTGTTTCCCATTTCTGCCCCATGGATCTCCTTTTCTGCTCTCAGATTTTAAGTATAAGCTTTTGGTGGTGTAGCCACATTGTGCCCCCGCGGGTGGTGTTCCATTTTGTTCCTTGCTAGAATTGTTTGCTTGTGTACTTGTAATGAAGATAGTCCTTGACCTACGTACGCCATTGGGCTCAGAAATAAGCTGTTATGGTTGTAAGTTGAAGGACCCACATGCCATCATGTGATCAGGAGGAAGCAGGGAAATGTTCCCATTTAAAATGGACAGGGGGTCCTTTATATCAGGGGTCTCCAACCTTTGCAGCTTTAAGTCTGAAGGACTTCAGCTCCCAGAATTCTCCAGCCAGCTTTGCTGAAGTCCTTCAGACTTAAAGCTGCAAAGGTTGGAGACCCCTGCTTTATAGCCTGCAAAGCACCAGTTTCGTGATCGTCGTAAATGTGAACAATCCTTAAGCAACTGACCATAAATTGAGGATCACCTATATCTCCTTCTTTAGAAACTTCCACTCGGCTTCAACCCCTTTTCCCATTAGATTCTCATGCCTTGATATCTTATCCCACAGGTGCTTTTTTCAAGAGGCAGCTGGGCTTTCTGCTTTTTCTTTGAAGTTTTCTTCAAAGAAAAAACCCAGAAAGTCCAGTTGCCTCATGGAAAAAAAGCACCTTTGGGACAACCATGGTCTGGATGACTGAGAATCTCCATAGACTTGAGATCTTATTTATCATTGCTCCAGAGTTGGTTAAAATCCTTCTAAAGTGCAAGAGACTTGTCTGAATATAGTTACCGTAGTTTTAGGGTAGCTTCTTCTTACAAAATTAAGAACTTTATAGTACTACTTTTTCCCAACATTCCCGCTGTTTCTTAAATGAGATCATCTTCATTAAAGATAATGAGTTGGTAAGCATTAAAAGAGCAGTGTTAACAGCGATTTCATGGGAGAATGGGAAAGTAGTGCGGGAACTCTGCACTGGGATTATTGTGGTAAGGAATGAAACCTGTGTTGTAAACTGTGCAACCATCTAGCACAGGGGTCCCCAACCCCCGGGCCGCGGACCGGTGCCGGTCCGTGGCTGGATGGGAGCCGGGCCGCAAGGCTAGAGAGGAGGAGGGAGGGAGGAGGGGGCTGCCCCCTGAGCAGAGCGCGCAGGAGAACGCAGGCGCGGCTGTTCGCACCGTTGGAGTGTGACTCTTCCTCCACCCTCGTCGACGGAGGGACTCCTGGACGCCGCCGGACCGGCCACCGATTCCCTTCCCTGCTGGCATGCCGGCCACTCGTTTTCATCCAGGGACTGCGGAGACTCTGCGGGCTGGTTGGGAACTGGCGGGTTGCTCCGGCGGCGCAAGGAGTCCCTCCGTCGACGAGGGTGGAGGAAGAGCCCCCACCATCCTCCTGCGTTCTCCCGCGCGCTCTTCCCAATTGGCTGCTCCCTCCTCCTCCTCTCCAGCCCGGCTCCTATCCAGCCACGGAGCCTGACCGAGCGAACGAGCGACCAAACCTGGCAGGCGGGATGAGGAGGCTGGGGGCGGGGGGACGGGACGACGATGACGACGACAGACACACATAGAGAGACAGAGGGAGGGAGGGAGAGAAAGATAGACAGAGACACAGAAGGAGTGATTGAATGAATGAATGCAAGACAGACAGACACACACACACACACACAGAGTGACAGAAATGGGCGGATGAAGGAGAGACACAGAAAGAGAGAAAGAAAGAAAAAAGTGGGAGAGAGAAAGACAGAGAGAAAGACAGAAAGGAAAGAAAGAGACAGGAAAAGATACAGAAAGAGGGAAAGAGAAAAAGAAAGAGAAAGAAATAGAGAGAAAGGGAAAGAGAGAAAGAAAGAAATAGCGAGAGAGAAAAAGAGAGACAGAGACAAAGAAAGAGAAAGAAAGAGAGAGAGAGAAAGAAAGAAAGAACTTATGACCACAGTTGAGGCCAAAAGTTTGGTTGCTAACCAAGATCATTAAGTGAGTTTCACATTTTCAAAGTTGGCCACGCCCACCCAGTCACATGACTGCTGAGCCCCTCAGCCGGTCCGCAGAATTTTCTTTAAAATGAAACCGGTCCCTGGTGAAAAAAAGGTTGGGGACCCCTGATCTAGCAAGAAGGCTTCAGAACAGAACAGAACAGAACAGAACAGAACAGAACAGAACAGAATTCTTTATTAGCCAAATGTGATTGGACACACAAGGAATCTTTGCACATATGCTCTCAGTGTACATAAAAAGGCAAGATACATTCGTCAAGAATCAGAAGGTACAGCACTTAATAATAGTCATAGGGCACAAATAAGCAATCAGGAAACTATCAATATAAATTGTAAGGATACAAGCAACAAAGTTACAGTCCTGCAGTCATAAGTGGGAGGAGATGGGTGATAGGAACGATGAGAAGAGTAATAGTAATGCAGTCTTAGTGAATGGTTTGACAGTGGTGAGGGAATTATTTATTTAGCAGAGTGATGGCGTTCGGGAAAAAACTGTTCCTGTGTCTAGTTGTCTTGGTGTGCAGTGCTCTATAGCGTTGTTTGGAGGGTAGGAGTTGAAGCAATTTATGTCCAGGCTGCGAGGGGTCTGTAAATATTTTTCACAGCCCTCTTTTTGACTCGTGCAGTGTACAGGTCCTCAATGGAAGGCAGGTTGGCAGCAATCGTTTTTTCTACAGTTCTGATTATCCTCCGAAGTCTGTGTCTGTCTTGTTGGGTTGCAGAGCCAAACCAGACAGTTATGGAGGTGCAGATGACAGACTCAATCACTCCTCTGTAGAACTGAATCAGCAGCTCCATTTTGATTTGGGATAATTTCATAAACCTGAGAGAAAATAGGGTCCATTGCTGTATCTTTGTACTGTTATTGGTCTTTGTCTCCCCAGCATATATGTCGATCAGCCACACTGGCAGGATGGGGAGAACTTTATGGGCGAACAGGATACAACTACATTTTCTCAGGTAAGGGAAAGGAGATTTGTGGGAGATGGAGTTTTACTGGTGATGATGCTCTTCAAAGAGAAATGGAGCATCTGTGGCAATTAGTAGGGGCTGTTCCTTTAAGCTTGGAGGAAGAAGTAATAATAATATGGTTGCCAGGTCTGAGTTAATGTTATGTATAAATAACATATATTATGTATAAATGTCCTGTGGCTTGTAAAATGTGGTTTAATGTTTACTGTTGTGCATTCATTAAGTTAAAACAAAGCATAGGTTAATGCACACAATGTTTATATGTAAATAGCCACTGGTTAGTTCAAGATGAAAACCAAGTTCCTGTGATGTACAAAAAGACTTCAAGATTTAGCCATTTGGTGATCTTTTGCATCAAAAACAAAACCCAACCAAGTTTATTTCATTGGCTTCGTGGGATGGCCCAATAAGAACCTTCCATGTCAGGGGTCTCTAAATGTGGCATCTTTATGGACTTCAACTCCCAGAAGTCCTCAGCCAACCATGCTGGGTGGGGAAATCTGGGAGCTGAAGTCCATAAGCCTTAATGTAGCCAGGATTGGAGACCCCTGCTTTACAGCAGTTTTTCAGCCTTAACAACTTTTAAGAGGTCTGGACTTCAACTCCTAGAATTTCTTTGCTGGCGATGTTGGCTAGGGAATTCTGGGAGTTGAAGTCCAGACTTTTTAAAGTCGCTAAGGTTGAAAAACATTTCTCATTGGGGTAGCCTTGATGATCTCACTTGACTCCTTCACCACAGCAAGTCCATTTGGGCCATTTAATATGCTTAACTGATGGGAAGTCTGAAACTATCTAGGAAAAGTACTAGATCATAAAAAGAACTTTCTGAGACCCAAACCACAGTTGCTATAATTCGTCGTAAGCATTGATGCAACTGCTAACTTGCTTTTCTCTTCGTTTTTTATGGCTATAGGTGGTTCAGATGATGCCTGGGCAGATACGGAAGACTTGTCAGAAGAGGACTCTGCTTTAAGGTCTGTTTGTTTTCTGTGCTGACGTATTGTATATCGGATTCTGACTTCTTTCCTCAGCACT
The DNA here is from genome assembly GCA_039707465.1 of Rhabdophis nuchalis. Classification (NCBI taxonomy): domain Eukaryota; kingdom Metazoa; phylum Chordata; class Lepidosauria; order Squamata; family Natricidae; genus Rhabdophis; species Rhabdophis nuchalis. Next base: position 43,142,384 of record CM077646.1, read on the forward strand.
CTGTGTGTGTGTGTGTGTGTGTGTGTGTGTTTCTCTGTCTCTGTCACGCTCTTTCTCCGTGTCTGTCTGTCTCTGTCTGTCTCTGTCTCTCTCTTTCTGTCTCTGTTTCTCTGTCTCTGTCGCTCTCTCTGTCTCTCTGTCTTTCTCTTTGTCCTCTCTGTCTCTCTCTGTTGCTCTTTCTTTCTTTCTATCTCTGTCTTTCTGTCTCTGTCTCTCTGTCACTGCCTCTCTCTCTGTGTGTGTCTCTCTCTCTCTTTCCTCTCTCTCTCTCTTCCTTCCTCAGTGTCTCCCTCCCTCTTTCCCTCCCTCCCTCTCTCTCCAACTCAAACTCATCAAAAAGGTTTTTTTGCTAGCCTGGAATTGCAGGGGCAGTAATTAATGGTTATGTCTCCTGAATCTCTGTTGTGCCAGTGCAAAACAATTAAAAAGATCCCTAGAACTTCAGAAGTTGGTAGTTGAAGCAATAGCCATTGTCCTGTTATATAACTAGTTATATAAGTATTTTATTGGGCCTCCCTCTGTGAGGGGGTGAACAGTTCAAAAAAATGTGATAAATAAATAAAATTAGGGGCTATCAGGAGAGATAAGTAGAGCCAAGATTCTGTAGACCACAGGATGAAATTCTTACAGCATTGCTGTGAATTTTATTTAATGTCTATTTTATTTTAACTTCAAAAGGTGTTATTGAAGATGCTCAAAGTAGTTTATGGCAGAGTTTTTTAAAATTCTATTTTATTTTAACTTCAAAAGAAGTTTTTGAAGATAGTCAAGTTAATGATAAATATGGCAGATTTTTTTCTTAATGATAAATTTGAAATTGCACTGAAATCTCAAAAAAACCCTAAAATTTATCAAATCAAGAATGAAGTGTTTTGCACAATCCATAAAGTATTGTTATGTTAAATCACAAATGTAGATTAAGCACTTAAAATTATTTTCTATAGACAAGGGGTGTCCAACCTTGGCAACTTCAAGACTTGTGGACTTCAACTCCCAAAATTCTCCAGCCACCCTGGCTGGGGTGATTAATGTCATTTAATAATTTATCTTGCTTGGCTTTCCTTCCAATCTGATTCTATAGACCAGGGGTCTCCAACCTTTGCAACTTTAAGTCTGAAGGACTTCAACTCCCAGAATCCTCCAGCCAGCAAAGCTGGCTGGAGAATTCTTGGAGCTGAAGTCCTTCAGACTTAAAGTTGCAAAGGTTGGAGACCCCTGCTATAGAGGGTGATTTTTTGGAAGCGGTTGAAGAGCTTTTTTGGGGGACTTCCCAACTACTGGGACAATAATGCTCCACTTTGAGCTGGTCCACTGGTTAATTACTCTCCCTGTTAGGAAATTTCTCCTTAGTTCTCGGCTGCTTCTCTCCTTGATTACTTTCCATTTATCGTTTCTTGCCCTGCCCCCTGGGTGCTTTGGAAAATAAATTGACCCCCACCTCCTTGTGGCAGCCTCTCAAATACTGGAATACTGCTATCATGTCCACCCTAAGTCCTTCTTTTCTCTAGACTGACCATACCCAAATCCTCCAGCCATTCTTCATACACTATATTGCCAGAAGTATTTGCTCACCATCCAAATAATCAGTCAGGTGTTCCAATCACTTCCATGGCCACAGGTGTATAAGATCAAGGACCTAGGCATGCACATGCCTAGGCATTGTTACAAACATTTGTGAAAGAATGGGTCGCTCTCAGGAGCTCACTGTGGAACTGTGATAGGATGCCACCTGTGCAACAAATCCAGTCATGAAATTTCCTCGGTCCTAAATATTCCACAGTCAACTGTCAGCTGTATTATAAGGACGTGGAAGTGTTTGGGAACAACAGCAACTCAGCCACGAAGTGGTAGGCCACGTAAACTGACGGAGCGGGGTCAGTGGATGCTGAGGCGCCTAGTGCGAAGAGGTCGCCAACGTTCTGCAGTCAATCACTACAGACCTTCAAATTTCATGTGGCCTTCAGATTAGCTCAAGAACATTGCGCAGTGGACCGATGCCATATTGAACCCTATGGATTAGGAATGGCATGTCACTTACTGTAAACTCATATGCGAGTAAAGGCAGGTGAGCGAATACTTTTGGCAATACAGTGTATATTTTAGCCTCCAGGCCTTTAATCAACTTAGTTGCTCTTCTTTGCACTTTTTCCAAACTCTCAACATCTTGGTGGTGACTAATAATAATAATAATAATAATAATAATAATAATAATAATAATAATAATAATAATAATAATAATAATAATAATAATAATAATAATTTATTAGATTTATAAACCGCCCCCTCTCCCCGAAGGGGCCTGGGGTGGTACAGGAAAATTAAAAAACCATCTAAAAACATACAGTATATCCAAAGTTAAAAACGAATTAAATTACCCTGTACTAAAATTTAAGAACATTAAAATTACAACCCAGCCTATGCTAAAATTCCCCTAAAATCTAACGTCCATTTATGTGTTTGGCAGATGTTATATTACAAAAGCCTAAACTATTACGCGAGACTAGCTTGCTGAAAAAATATGTCTTAAGTGAAACTGAATACTAATACTTCATGGATGTTTTGGCATGTAAGGCTTCCTAGAATCCTTTGATCTCCCCTAATGGAATGCTAAGCCTCATTTTGCCTTCATTTCAGAAATGCAGACTCACAACTCTTTGACAAAGTCCGAGGTCACGACATCAAGCTCTTGCGGTATCTGTCAGTTGCATACATCTGTGACCTGATGGTGGAGAACAAAAAAGTAAAGTTTGGATTGAAGTAAGCACCTCTGCGTGATGTACTCCAGATGCATGAGGGAAATGTTGAGCAACATTCCTCCAGCTGAAGAATGCTAACAGAATAACAGAGTTGGAAGGGACCTCGGAGGTCTTCTAGTCCAACCCCCTGCTCAAGCAGGAAACCCTGTACCATTTCAGAGAAACGGTTGTCCGATCTCTTCACCCACAACTTAGAGCTGGGCTTTGGCCTCAGTGAGAACTAGATTCAAAGAGGTTGGAAAACCATTTGTCTGAAATGGTACTGTAGGGTTTGAGCTGTGGTAGCGTGGTGGTTAGAATGCTTTACTGCAGGCTACTTCTGCTGACTGCCAGCAGTTTGATCCTGATTGGTTCAAGGTTGACTCAGCCTTCCATCCTTCCAAGGTGGGTAAATGAGCCAGATTGTTGAGGGCAACATGCTGAATCTGTAAACTGCTTAGAGGGGTCTGTAAATCATTGTGGTGTATAAGCCTAAGTGCTATTGTTGTTTCCTGCTTGAGCAGAGGGTTGGACTAGAAGACCTCCGAGGTCTCCTCCAACTCTGTTATTCTGTTAAATTCTTATTCTATCACAAATTGTCCTCATTTGATGACTGCGGGCTAAGTGCTGTTGCCCATCTCATTTGTGAGGATAAAAGGCAGGAAGCCATCCTGATTGCTGCCCTGAAGTCTATGGAGAGGGGTGGGAGGGAAATAAAATAATGTAAGGTTCCTAGATGATGATATCTTCTTCTTGTTGTTGTTATCTATATCTCACAGAAATAAAAGCTCCATTTATTTAGGGGGTTGCAAGGGAGAACTGACTACAGATCAGTGGTGGGTACGGGCATACCGGTGCCTGCCAGGAGTACCGGGTACCGTTCTGGTATGGTGCTCCTGCCTACCCGCCCTCCTTACCTGTATTTGAGTTCTTCTGCACTTCTGCGCACACAGAGTATACAATGCATGTGCGGCACTCCGCTGAGTAGCTGGAGTGTCGCGGAGCATCGCAGGAAGTAAGGATGCATGTGCACCCTGTGTACGTGCACCCGCACTGCGCGCATTCATGTGGTGGATGCCGGGATCCGGAACCCACCACTGCTACAGATACTGTCTTACAGCCTTAATTGTTGAGAGCCAGAAAACTTAGTTAAGCTTCACAAATGTATAAAAGAAAATAGACCCAGAATTTCTAGGTGTAGTGAAATGGCTCCATAATATTAACGCGTTTTTGCCAGATATTGCCAAAGTATTTCACCCCCACATAGTACATTTCCTTGTCTCTTTCAGTGTGACGTCTTCTGAGAAAGTGGATAAGGCACAGCGCTATGCTGACTTCACTCTCCTTTCCATCCCCTACCCAGGTAGGTTGGAGCAATATATTAAAACTTGGGCAGTAGCAAAATAATTGACTTTAGTACTTGTTAGATAAATTGGGAATAGAAGACTAGAACCATGATGGCGAACCTATGGCACGGGTGCCACAGGTGGCATGCGGGACCATTTCTTAGGGCACGCGAGGCGTTGCCCTGTCAGCTCCAGTGCGCATGTGTGCTCTGGCCAGCTGATTTAGGCTTTCTTTTGAGGCCGTTTTTTGCCCTCTGGAGGCTTCAGGGAAGCTCCTGAAGGCTCTGGAGGTGGGGGAGGGAGGCTGTTTTCACCCTCCTCAGGCTCCTAGAAAGCCTCTGGAGCCTGGGGAGGGCAAAAAAAAGGCACCAAAAGCAGGGGGTCACGCACATAGCATTATGGGTGTGGCACGCCCACGCACGACCCCACCCTACACTCCCCCGCTTTTGGCACGGGAGCCAAAAAAGGTTAGCCATCACTGGACTAGAAGATGCTAAGTACTGTATGGGTAGTCCTTGACTTACAACCACAATTGAGCCCAACATTTCTCTTGTTAAGGGAGGCATCTGTTAAGTGAGTTTCGCCCCATTTTACAACCTTTCTTGCCACAGTTGTTAAGCGAATCCCTGCAGTTGATGAGTTAGTAAATCGGTTGTTAAGTGAACCTGGCTTCCCCTTTGGCTTTGCTTGTCAGAAGGCCGCAAAAGGGGATCACATGACCTTGGGACACAGCCACAGTCATAAATGTGAACCAATTGCCAAACATCTGAATATCGATCACATGATTGTGGGGATGCTGCAAAAGTCATAACTCTGGAAAGCTATCAGAAAACCACAGAAAAACCTCCCTGGTGCCCACTTCCAATTGAGGGCCATTGGTTTAACACAAGGCAGCAAACATACTCTTTCTTTCTCCTCCTATTTTACCCACAACAACCCTTTGAGGTTAGCTGGACTGAGATAGAGTGGCCAGCTGAAAGTCCCCCAGCCAGCTTTCATATAACTTAACAACTGCCACTCATCCACTGTTCATTGGGAACATTAATTGCAACTTTTCACCTGGTCAAAGGACTCTTTTTTTTTTTGCTTATTTCTGAAATGGTTCTGTCCCCAATTAATAGATTCCTCCATCAAAAGGATAAGGGGGATTGTGTCTGAACCATATTTATTTCAGACGTGGGGTGTGGTTTGCCTTTTCCGCCCTGGCGCTTTTGGAAGCCTGTTCAACATCTCATTAGAAAGTAAACGAGGTTGAAAATTGGTGTAGCGGGCAAGGGTAATATACAACCGGAGGATTTGGTTTGGCTTCTCAGCGCAATGCTGAAAATGGGTTCCCTCTTCCCTTTTGGCTCTTCCCGAAGCTGATCTCGCTGCAGTGAATCACAGTCCAAGGAGCTAAGCACTGCCAGGAAATTCTGGCTAAGAAATACTGACCTGGAAAGTCCTTATGCATTATGAGATGTTCCTTGGGAGGCGTCACATGGGAAAAATGAGCACATAAACACTCGTTGTCTTTTAATGGATGAGAGCCCACAGAGGGAATATTCCAATTAAAGTTACATCAAGCCGTGGATGAAGTTGCCTTCCAGAGCACGGTTTTGAAATTACCAAGTATCTAGGTTGGAGGGGTGTTTTTTTTTAATGACATTTTTCCCCTCTCTCGCTCTCTCTCTAAATCCATTTAGGCACTACCTGGGTCTTTGCATGTAATGAGAGAGAATAAGAATGGCACAATTCTCTAAACTTTCACATTTTATATAATCCAAACCTATTTCTTCCTAGATCCACCTATCTGTTGTTGTGTCTGACTTTATTATTCTGTGTTGCAATATAACCTAAAACTTGTTCAGCATTGGGGCAGAAAACCAAGACCAACATACACACACACACACACACACACACACACACACACACACACACCATGCTTATGCGTGGTCATAAGTTGAGGCACCCATGTGACCGGGCCTGATTTTATGACAGTTGTTAATCAAACACCATAGTTGTTAAACAGATCCATATGTTCCTATGGATATTTTTAAGGTGGAAACTGGGGGGGGGGGGGGTGTCACATCCTGTGGTCATGTGACTGTGGAATGCTGCAGCCAGCCATAACGAGTGCCTGAAATGCAGTCACGTGATCACAGGGGTGTGTGCAAATGTCGGAACTCTGGAAGTAGATTGGGGGTGGGGGTGATCATACGTTGAGGACTACCTGTATTGCACCTTGAATCCTATCTACCAGTTTAATAATATAGACCAGGAGCATATGATTTAGAGGAGGGGTATTGTCGAGCCCCAGTCTGATGCTCGACAATACCCCTCCTTGGCAGCGGGTGGCACTGGCGGAACCTGACTCTAGTGTGGTGCCTCTGATCCTGTCTAAAATCAGCGACAATGATTGATGACGTCACAGCACCAGCACCGAGATGCGGAGCCAGGCGGGCTGTTGAAATTTTGTCATATGTAAATTTGGCAGATGTGTTTAGCCAGAAGAAGAGCGAAGTGCTACCACCACACTGTACAACCGATTGTGCCATTGAGTTGTTTCCTGGAGCTAAACTGCCCAAACCTTGTATGTACTCCATGACACCGAAAGAGCGTGAGGAATTAGGATGTTACATAGACAAGAACCTGGCCAGGGGCTTTATTCAGCCTAATAGGTAAAGGATGGTGGCCCCTGTTCTATTCCAGGGGGGGGGGGGGAAACGGGTGTCTGCCATATCCCCAGAACCTCTATAAATTCCCAGCTAAGTGGTTGTCTTCTGCTATTGGTTGTAGCCACAATCCTTAGCCCTGTGGAGTGTTGAGGATTTCCCCAGAATGCCTCTCTGGGCAATCAACTCTATGTCAGAATTCCAGAGTACCAATTTCAGGGGGGGGATTAATAGCTGGAGAAAAGCCAGTTGATCTCTGGCATAAGCTATGGAGGCAAAGTTAAAAATAAGCTCCTGAAGCTTTTGGCTATAGTTATAGTTTATAGTTTATTAAATTTGTATATCGCCCTTCTCCCTTATGGGACTCAGGGCGGTGAACAGGTGGTGAACAGGCATCAATAAAAACTACAAAGAACACCTGTTCTAAAATCCAAATAAAACTCCTAAATAAAATTGATTAAAATCGATTAAAAACTACACCAGGATGGCCGCACGGAATAAATGCGTTTTCAAGGCCCGACGGAAGAGGCGTAGGTCAGTGGTTGTACGTATGTCGGGGGTAGGTCATTCCAGAGGGCAGGGGCTGCCACAGAGAGGGCTCTCCCCCTGGGGGTCGCCAGCCGACATTGTTTGGCCGACGGCACCCTGAGGAGGCCCTCTCTGTGGGAGCGAACTGGTCGGTGGGAGGTATTTGGCAGCAGGAGGTGGTCTTGCAAGTACCCAGGTCCCATGCCATGGAGTTCTTTAAAGGTGGTTACTAGCACCTTGAAGCGCACCCGGAAAGCCACAGGCAGCCAGTGCAGCTCGCGCAGGAGAGGTGTCACGTGGGAGCATCTTGAGGCTCCCAGAATCCCCCATGCGGCCACATTCTGCACTAACTGGAGCCTCCGGGTGCAGCTCAAGGGCAGCCCCATGTATAGAGCTTTGCAATAGTTCAGGCGGGAGATGAGGGCTTGAGTGACCGTGCGTAGAGTGTCACGATCCAGAAAGGGGCGCAACTGTCAAATTAGGCGAACCTGATAAAAAGCCCCGCTGGCCACGGCTGTCATATGATCATCTAATGACAGCCGAGAGTCCAGGAGAACAACCAAGTTGCGAGCCCTCTCTGTGGGGGCCAGTGATTCGCCCCCAATAGCCAGAGATGGCACCAGCTGGCTGTATCGTGACGCTGGAAGCCATAGCCACTCGGTCGTGGAAGGGTTGAGTCGAAGCCTGTTTCTCCCCATCCAGACTCGCACGGCCTCCAGACACCGGGACATCACTTCGACGGCATCGTTGGGGCTAGCTCAGGCTCCTGCTTACCAGCGATGTTAGCAGCTTTAAGGTATGTGGACTCCAACTCCCAGAATTCCAAAGTCAGCATGCTGGCAGAGGAATTCTGGGAGTTGCAGTCCGCACATCTTAAAAGTCGCCATGTTTGAAAAGCACTGCTCTAAACACCTAATAAGAGTCAAGCTGTAGCTCTTAACACTGTTTATTCTGGGATTCCTTAGGAGGAGCTTCTTTACCTCCATTTACATTCCTTCCATTTTTCTTTCTCACCATCCCCCCTTTTTTCTTGCACAGGCTGTGAATTTTTCAAGGACTACAAAGACCGGGATTACACAGCAGAAGGACTGGTTTTCAACTGGAAGCAGGTATGGGCCAGGCTTGCCCGAATGCTGTTTGAATGGGATGTATCTAAACTAGGAACACTTTGGCTTGTCTCAGCTTGTCATCAACATCCCTGCCTTGTTGGAAGAAAACAACCAGCCAAGGAACCGTGACCAGGCCAGCGACATGCAGATGTTAGCCTAGGTGGATAGGAAAACTCTGCCTTTGTCACCTGAATTGACCCAGTTGCTCTAATATACACTTAGCTCCACGTGAACTCAAGAGGCCTCTAGAAGGTTTTCTTTCACTTGCACCTGTGGACTGCATCTGGACATCTCTTCTGAGATGTTGGCTGTTTTTGATACAACTGCTAAAAATAACATCCAGTCCCACAGTTTTCAAATATGTCCCGTGTTTCCCTGAAAATAAGACAGGATCTTATTTTCTTTTGACCCCCGAAATAGGCGTTGGGCCTTATTTCGGGGGAGGTATTATTTTTGAGGTGAAGGAGGCGGCGAGCGTGGTCACCTCATGGCTGCTGCTGTGTTGCAATATTTTGGGGGGAGAGCTTATTTTAGCGCATGCGCTCAAAAGCCCGATTGGGCTTATTATCCGGAGAGGTCTTATTTTCAGGGGAACAGGGTAATAAGAATCAAACAGAATCTTTAGAACAGACTTGAGGGGTTTAAACCCCATCCCTCCCTGCGATCTCCTCCTTAATCACAATAGAGCTGGGAGGGAGCGTGGAGGTCTTTTAGTCCAGCCCTCTATACCAGTGATGGCTAATCTTTTTGGCACTGAGGGCAGAAACCGGAGGATGTGCACATGCGTCGGAGGCCAAAAGAGAGCAGCTGGCTGGTGTGCATGCGCGCAACAGCCAGCTGCTCTTCTGGGTTCCATCAGGAGCATGCGCGCCGGACAACTGCTGGCCACCACCCATGCGCGTGCTGGAACCCAGAAGAGAGTAGCTGGCTGGTGTGCATGCATGTGACAAAACCTGGAAGAGCAGCTGGTGACGGCGAACGTGTCCACAGAGAGGACTCTATGTGCCACGCATCCCCTAGGTTCGCCATCACGGTCCTATACCATTTCAGACAAGTGATGGTCCAGACTCTCACGCAGTACCAGTAGTTTTGCATCATGGCCCCTCCCACACAAATCCTTAGCCTCTCAAAAATGCACAAAATGCAACTCAATTTAGCTAAGGAAGTGACCACCTCGCTCCTGTATTTGCTGCCAGTGGAAGTCTAGATGTTTCGAGCCTTTTCCTGCTGCTTCGTTCTCCTCCATCATCATCAGGCTTTTCCCATTGAGGAAGTCTTTTGAAACCATAAGCACCAATAGGATTTCTCCTCCTTGCCTACGAAGGCGACGAGCGGGCCACAGCATTGCTTGCAAGTAAGAATCATAGCACAGGCAAAGCATTGTTTCTGTCAAAAGCAGCAGGCATGCAAGACATTGTCGGATGGCCGTGCCTTGTTTAGGTGACCAGAACAGTCAGTGCCAAGAAGAACCCCTGGGGAGAATGGGAGATAACGTAGCTACTGAGGAACATGGGCATTGGCACACCAAGACAATCATTGTTCTGCTATGCTAAGGCAGAACTAAGATTCCAAGGACTAGGGAGGAAGTATCCCTTGCCATAAAATATGCATAGATCTTGACTGAAAGAGTTGGATTTCCCTGAATATAATTTTCCCTGAATATAATTTTCCTTGAATATAATTTTCCCTGAATATAATTTTGTATTGCAAGGGTAATACAAAAGCAAATTATACTCTCCTGTTTCTGATATTTTCTAACGCTAGCTTTGTCACACCACCCGATGAATGAATATTCCTGTTTGTTTGCAGGATTATGTAGATGCTCCCTTAAGTATCCCCATCTCCCTTACCAAGCCTTTGAACATCGATTGGAGTGAATATCAGGTAAGAAGGAAAAAGGGGAGCCTCTTTATGAAACTGGCTTTCTTGCAGTGACAAATGGTAGGGCTGTTTCTTGGGTTGGGGTTTGCGGTGACTTCTGCCTTGCGGTCATTTGATCCAGGATTCGTCGTCCGTGAAAATATTGGAAGGATTGCCTGGATTAAGGCTTGAGCAGCAGTGTCTGAAATTTGAGTTGCTGTAGATAGCAACATGAGTGGCATATAAGTATAATAAGTAAAATGTATGAGTTCATCCTTTATCCTCTGCTTCTTAGGTTTTCCAGAGAGCTTTGTAAAGCCGTAGCCATTTATTTTGTTATGTCCTCCTTGCTCTCTCTGAATGTGAGAACAATTTATTTTGGAGGTTCTCTAGGAGTTTCTTAGTCTGAATGTGTCAGTGCGCACAGTATGAATACTATTTTGAGACAATCCGTGAGCAAAATAAGTACCAGGAGGTTTGTCTTTCAAACAGTGGTTTATCTACAAGGCATATATATCGGGTGAAATCCAGCAGGTTCTGACAGGTTCTGGAGAACCGGTAGCGGAAATTTTGAGTAGTTTGGAGAACCAGTAGTGGAAATTTTGAGTAGTTCAGAGAACCGGCAAATGCCACCTCTGGCTGGCCCCAGAGTGGGATGGGAATGGAGATTTTGCAGTATCCTTTCCCTGCCACGCCCACCCAGCCACACCACGCCCACCAAGCCACTCCCACAGAACTGGTAGTAAAAAAATTAGAATTTCACCATAGGTAGGTAGGTAGATACAGACAGACACATACACAGACAGACAGACAGACAGACAGATACATACATACATACATAGACACACACGTACTAGGCAAAAACCAGGTAACACGGAAGCACAAACAGAGAGAGAAACGGCCCTCACAGGCCCTTTTTTGATATAGTCAGCCTCTTAAAGTGATAACCCTGCTGATTCATTCTCATTGCATCATCTCAGTTTACAACCTTATAGAAGCTGGCCAGCTATTAAATCATCATTACCTTAACAGAATGTGTTCCTTTATAGAATTTCCACTTTTTTTTCAGTTATTTGCTATGCCAGGCAGTATATTGGGCAAAAAGAGGGATTTGTTAAATTTCCAAGTTAATCCACATAAGGTTCTTGGTGGATCTCAGCAACCGGTTCAGCAGTGGTCAGCTGAATTCTTATATAGGAGCCACGGCATGACTCAACACTGAAGGCGCACGGAACGCTGTTACCTTCCCACCAAAGGTGGTTCCTATTTTTCTACTTGCATTTTTTACGTGCTTTCAAAACTGCTAGGTTGGCAGAAGGTGGGACAAGTAACGGGAACTCACTCCGTTACGTGGCACTAGGGATTTGAACCGTTGAACTGCCAACCATTCTGATCGATAAGCTCGGCATTTTAGCCACTGAGCCACTATGTCCCTCCTTAAATCCATGAGGCTATGTTTTTTGCAAGACTGTCCTTGACTCATTGTTTCAGCCTGACCCATTAGATCCAGCAGGTTAGGCATCTTTCAGGTCCCATCTATGAACCAGTATGATCTGCTGGGACTTAGGAAATGAACCTTCTGTTCTGTGACAACTGTCCTTTGGCACAATATACACCTTCCCCCCCCCCCTTCCCGGATTCTTTTCACCCCAACTTTGCTGGCATTTCATGAATCCTTGAAAACCTAGGTGTTTCCTCGGAGATGGGGCCTGTAGATTGGATAAGGCCATTGTTGCATGTTTTATTGACCTATTTGGGCTTTGAGATTTGAGTTCATTACCCTCCTGTGCCATTATATTATTTGTCATCATTGTTGTATGTTCCTAATCTTGTTCTGTTAGTTTTTAAATCAGGTGTTTGCCGCTCAGAATTGCAATTGCAAGATGGTTGGCTGTATAAACTGATACACATAAGGCAGTGTCACAAAGGAAATTATTCTCTTCATCATACCTCCTCTACCTGTTAGTCAGTGGTATATGTCAAATGTACATATATGCTTTTCTTAAATGACGATGGCAATTTATTATTACAGTTGCATCTTGTATTTTTAGAAATATATCCACAAGTAGCTTGCAAAGTTTATTTTACAAAAAATATTGATCATTAAAACACATCAAACTAATAGAAAATTCCATCAATGATACAAAATACTATAAAACATAACCACAGCAAAATTAAGCAGGCTTGTGGACTTATAGTTCATTTTTGTTCCTATCTGGATTGAGGTGAAATCACTGCCTTTAAAATGAGAAATACACTTAGGATTTTTTAAAAAAAGACATACCTAGCTTGGGAAAGATGGGAACAATTGCTTGTCTAACTGAGAGATGGAGAATGTGGCAAGTCCATGAGTTGTTTAGTTGCAGTTCCTAAGGGGATCAGTAAATATAGGTAGTGCTTGAGTTTATGACCACAATCAGGTCATAAGCCTTTATGGTCGTAACTCGAAACGCCACATGACCGGAAGTTATTTTATGGCCATTCTTGTGGTAATTATTAGTGGCGGCTGCTGCTGGTAGATAATCCACAGTTGTTAAGTGAATGCAACAGTCATAAGTATGAATCCATTCAATTGAATCATTTTTTGCCAGAAACCAGCCAAACCCCTCCCCCCCCCAAAAAAACCAACCACAGGCATGTGACACAGAATGCCATGACTAGTCATAAAGGTGACCAGTTGCCAAGCAACCAGGTCATGTGACTGAGGGGCAACCATTTACGATGTCCAGGGGTTCTTTACAGGCAGTTGTAAATCTGAACAGTCATTAAGTGACCAGCTGTAATCAAGGACTATCTGTATAGTGAGGGTTGCAGAGATCTATAGTTAATCCATATCTGGAAGGAGAGCCGTTCCCAATCCTTTTATCTTCTCCCTGGAAATGGGACAAAAAAACTTTGGACCAGGTCATACTTTTGAGTTTTCTATTGTATATTCAGACAGTGCTGAAGCTGTAGCGGTAAGTCATGGCTTAAACAGAAGAATCTATCCTTGCAAATTCGTATTGTTTTTCCCCTAGCCATCTGTGGAATTAGAAATCCTCTCAGGGTTCTGTTTAATCTCACTTTCTCTGCATTTCAACTAAAATAACAAGACTTTTCAGCCTCTCTAATTCCCTCGCACCTTTGCTGGAACTTCTCATTCTGCATTTTCTCTTACGATTTCCATGCCTTCCGTCCAAAAATGAGGCATTTTTACCACCCTTCCCTGCCATCTCCCTAGTCACATAAAGCTTTACAGCTAGAGCTCTCCAAGCGATGCAGGCTTTATTTTTATCCTAGTTCCTTCCTATTGTCACCGTGTCAAAATGCTAACTTGGCTTGAAAAGTGAGATAATCGTGCTTATAGATAACTTCCAGACTTTGTGGGAAGTGTGTTGTGATGAAAAGAAAAACCAACCTTACAGAGAAAGTCGTCCCTTAAAACGTATCGTATTTTTCGGAGTATAAGACGTACCGTTTTCCCTCAAAAAAGAGGGTGAAAATCTGGGTGCGTCTTATACACTTTTGGCTTCCCGAAACCCCGCCTTCTTTGCAAAAATGGCCATGTATAGCCTTCAGGAGGCTTCTGGGGGCGGGGAGGGCAAAAATGAGTGGAAAATGGGCCTTTTTTGTCCTTTTTTGCTGCCCCCCCCAGCCCCCAGGAGCACTCTACAAGCCTCCTAAAGGCTATGCATGCCCTTTTTTTTTTTTTTTGACAAAACAGGCCCGTTTTCACGAAAAACAGGCTGTTTTTGGGAGGTCTGCAGAGTGCAAAAAGTTTTATTTTTAATTTGCCTCTTCAAAATCTTGGTGCGTCTTATACTCAGGTGCGTCTTATACTCTGAAAAATACAGTATATAATTTGTCACAGGAATAAATGATCATCAGTGCCTGTTGGGTTCAACGCTAGAGGCAGCAGTTGGGCTGCTGCAGCAGATGCTGCATCATTGATTTGTAGACCAAAGGATCCCATATCAATGTGTCTTTCTCATTTTCTGAAAATTACAATAGGAATCTACTGCAGTATCAGTGCAGGAAAGTCAGAGGGGGAAGTGGTAACTGGCTAGATTTTTATCACTGAGGGTTGCCTTTCGGATGGAGCAGCAATCTTGTGCTGTGGAAAACTGGTGGGTTTTCACATTCTGCTGTCCCAAAGGTGCTTTTTCAAGAGGCAATGGGGCTTTCTGGTTTTTCTTTGAAGACGTTTCGCTTCTCATCCAAGAAGCTTCTTCAGCTTCTTCACCTGTGTCCCCCAAGCGTGCCCAATCTCTACATGGAATAGGTAGAAACCAAAGCCCTAAACTTCTTCACAGGAATTCCATCCGCTCACTGGTATAGGTATGTGGGCGAGACTTGCGTCGAGATCGAAATACAGGAATTGGAAGTGTTCACCAAACATATCTGCTGCTGTGGCCTAGAGGTGGAGCTCTCGCCTCCCAATCAGGAGGTTGTGAGTTCAGTTCTAGGTAGAGGCAGATGTAGGGTCTCCTGCTTGGGCATGGGGTTGGACTAGATGACCCTTCCAACTCTGTTAATCTGTTAATTAATATCAACAGAGCTGAAGAAGCTTCTTGGATGAGAAGCAAAAGGTCTTCAAAGAAAGACCAGGAAGTGCAGTTGCCTCTTGAAAAAGCACCTTTGGGACAACCATGACCTGGATGACTGAGAATCTCCATAGACATTCACGTTCTGTTGTTAAGGAGGCAGTGGTTAGACTCACATGCTTTTCTAAAAGTTATTTTACCATTTTAGCTGCCTTTTTTCTGAAGTCCCTTAACTGGGTTCACTTAAGGATCTGTTGGCTTAATATTTTCCAAAGCAGTGTTTCTCAACCTTGGCGACTTGAAGTCCTGTGGACTTCAACTCCCAGAATTCCCCAGCCAGCTATGCTGGCTGGGGGATTCTGGGAGTTGAAGTCCACAGGACTTCAAGTCGCCAAGGTTGAGAAACACTGTTCTAAAGGGGGTCACAGCCCTACATGGGGGCTGTTCTCGGGGCAGAATGTGTGCCTCTAGAACGGGACGTTATACCTCTACTCCATGAGCTCCACTGGTTGCTAGTCTACTCCCAGGTCCAATTCAAAGTGCTGATTTTGACCTTGGAAGCCCTTCATGGCATGGAGCCAGGCTATTGGAGGGACCACTTCTCCCTCAGTATCTGCGTGTTTCCCTCAGATCCACTAGAATAGGCATGCCCTGCTAGGGAGCTACATTTGGCAGGTCCCAGAAGATGGGACTTCTCTACCTCGGCACCTGCCTTATGGAATATTCTCCCCCTTAGGTTGCTCTCTGTTGATTTTCCAGACGTCTCTCAGAACCTGGCTGTGTCAGCAGGCCTTGGGGTCCCAAGGAACTGTTGAGATCTTGAGGTGGCTCCATTTTTGCTGTTAACATCAGCTCTCTCTTATAATGTCTGTTTTTATGCATTTACTATTTTATGGCTTATTGTACACTGCCCAGAGTCACCTTTTCTGAGATGAGCAGCTGTATAAATTAATTAATTAATTGTTAGGTCCTTGGTGATCTCTGAGGGTGGTTGTTTTCTTGCTCACAGAGAGCCAACTCTGCTCCCTTCTAGCAGAGGGTCTAACTAGGGTTACCTAGTTGGGTAATGAAACCTCTTCAAGCTAACAACCCAGCTCAGAAAACACTAAGGACCTCATAGTTATCCCTGAGGTACAGATATTCTCTTCAATTGGTAAATTAATTAATCGAATGAATGAATGAATGAATAGATAAATAAATAAATGTCCTGATAGTTTCTAAAAATCACCTGCCCACTTTGGAAAAGGAGAGGAGGGAGATGTGGAGCTTAAAATCAGTGCCTTTGGCTACATTTAGTCAGTTGTGTTTTCTGATCAAAAGTAATATTAAATAAATACAGGCAGTCCTCGAGTTACGATCACAGTTGAGCCCAAAAGTGAAACATTTGTTAAGTGAGTGTGCCCCGTTTTATGACACTTCTTGCCCCAGAAAACGAATCATTTCCTTTGTTAAGTTAGTAATGTGGTCGTTAAGTGAATTCTACTTCCCCCATTGGCTGTGCTTGTCAGAAGGTCGCAAAAGCTGATCACGTGGCCCAAAGGACACTGCGACCCTCATAAATTTGAGGCAGTTGCCAAGCGTCTGAATTTTGATCATGTGACCATAAGGATCCCTCAATGGTTGTGTGAAAAACCATCATAACCACTTTTTCCACTGCTGCTGTAACTTTGAACGGTCACTAAATGAACTGTTGTAAATCGAGGACTACCTGTATTTTAGAAATTACTTAAGCTATAACACCCAACATCTGTTGGATGCTCCCTGTTGTAGCGCTGAGAACGCTGAGATGACAAAGCCAATAGCCTTTAACATTATGCTTATGCCCTGCACTTTCATCTCCATTCTCCTAAGCCAGGGATGTCCAAACTTGGGAACTTTAAGACTTGTGGACTTCAACTCCCAGAAATTCTGGGAGTTGAAGTCCACAAGTCTTAAAGTTCTCAAGTTTGGACATCCCTGTCCTAAGTATATAGCTTACCAGTGTGTGTGTGTGTGTGTGTGTGTGTGTGTGTGTGTGTGTGTGTGTTTAATTCATCCTTGCCAGTGAGAATGTTGTGGTAGCATGTCAGTCATTTTCTTTCAATTCCTCAGCAGCCAGGTGGTGCTAACACAGTTGAAGGAAGAGGAGTGGGGGGTGGGGGTGGAGAGAGTTAATCTGCCTGTGATATATCTGTTCTGAAAACCAACAAATAGCTGCGGTTGGGGCTAAATTGGGATGAAATATTCTTTACTTGAATTGTAGAAGCAAAGACGGGATAGAATGGATGGGAAATTAAAGGCCAGAAGCAAACTTGGGTTTAATCCAGAGCATTCTCGGAGAGATGTCTGCATCCCAATCCTGATCGTGCCCTTAAAAAAAAACAAAATAAGCCTGCTAGTATTCTAGTCAGCAGTGAGCAATTGACAGACCTACCATTTCCTATTTACTATTTCCTACTACTATTTACTTATATACAGTATTAGAAATATATAAGTTGGTTGAATGTAACAATTGTGATTAATTTTATTAGTTTTATTTTTATTAGAATGTGTGACACTCAGCTTCCACACTGTTCACACATTGATATGCTTGTAAAATAGATAAACAAACAAACAAACAAATAAATAAAAACTTATAAAAACCAAAATAAACCTGCTAGTATTCTAGTCAGTGGCGAGCAATGGTCAGACCTCACGTTTCCAACCCTGTAGTGCCCTTTGAGGGCAGAAATTTGGTACATTTTAAATAGCTATAATAACAGTAGAAGGTTTGCCTAATAAATTTTGGAAACTAGGCAGTGGAAGAGGGTAGAGATGGAAGAAATACTTAGCTGTGGCATCCCCTGAGATATTGGAAGACTGCTATCATGTCTCCCCTAGTCCCTCTTTTCAATAAATTAGACACACCCAACTCCAGCAACCATTCATCTGTTTTAGCCTCCAGTCCCCTCATCATCTTTGTTGCTCTTCTCTGCACTTTTTCTAGAGTCTCCACATCTTTTTCACTTTGTGGTGACCAGAACTAGATGCAGTGTTCCAAGTGTGGCCTTACCAAGGCATTATGAAGTGGTATTTTCATGTCTTCTTCCCACATGGCCCTGAAAATGAGCATTGCTGCCACTTGAAAATAAGTAGGCAAGTTATTACAGGACTGGGGATTACATTGGAGTAAAGGGCCGCTCTAGTCCAAACAGCGTAGCTTTTGCAGTCAGTTTTGGAACAGGAAACTGGGGACCATCCAATGTTGCTGAACTACAATTCCCAGCAGCTTTGGTCACTATGATTAATGGCACTGGAAAGATACAGGTAATTCTCGACTTACGATCACAATTGAGCCCAGAATTTAGGTAGCAAAGTGAGTTTGGCCCCATTTTACGACCTTTCTTGCCACAGTTGTTAAGTGAACCCCTGCAGTTGTTCAGTTGGTAACATGACTGTTAACCGCCCCGAGTCCCTTGGGGGAGAGGGGGCGGTTTAGAAATCTAAATAATAATAATAATAATAATAATAATAATAATAATAAGAAGAAGAAGAAGAAGAAGAAGAAGAAGAAGAAGAAGAAGAAGAAGAAGAAGAAGAAGAAGAAGAAGAAGAAGAAGAAGAAGAAGAAGAAGTGGTGAGCCTTCCTTCCCCATTGACTTTGCTTGTCAGAAGGTCGCAAAAGGAGACCACACGATCCCAGGACACTGCAACCGTCATTAATGTGAACCATCAAGCATCCGAATGTAAGTTGCAGGGCCATGAGGAATGGGGCAACAGTCGCAAGTGTGAAAAACGGTCGAAAGTCACTTTTTTCAGTGCTGTTGTAACTTCGAACAGTCACTAAACATAATGTTGTCAGTCAAGGACTACCTATACTGGGAACTTTGGCCCGGCGGGATGGAAGTAAAGACCTCGCAGAAGTGCAGGCCGCTGAGAAACCTGCAGGCAGCCTTTATCCCCACCATCCAGCCAGAGCTGAAGAAGCTTCTTGGATGAAGCACACGCAAAGCGAACTGACAGCAACGCCGGCAGCAATCCACCCTTGGAACCGTGCTACTAACAACTGCAGTGACTCACTTAACACAGGGGTCTGCAAAATTGGGTCTTTTAAGACTGGTGGACTTCAACTCCCAGAATTCCCCAGCCAGCCAGGCTGGCTGGCTGGGGAACTCTGGGAGTTGAAGTCCACCAGTCTTAAAAGAGCCAACTTTGCAGACCCCTGATATGTAGCAAGACAATTCATAATATTGAGTAAAAAACCCACCTAACAAATTTCTCATTTAGCAACATAAATTCTGGGCCGTAAGTCAGGGACTACCTGGAACCCTTTTTTGATGCTTTATTCTCTTTATCGAAAACACATCCCATTGTTCATTTCCTGGCCCTTGCAGTTCTTGATCTACTTCTGTGGTGTAATAAACGAAACAATGGGGTGAGGTCATGCATGAAATTAACCAAAGGGGGGAAAAATATAGATATATGCTGCCTGCAGACCTGACAATCTCTTCTTGCTATTTCCAACTTTGTGGCGCTAGAATTATGAGTGGGTAGTAGCAGGGAAAGGGTGAGGACTTGGGGTCATTCCAAAATAAAGCCATTGTGTAAAAGAAGCTGTTCCTGGTGCAAAGAGGAAAAACGCATCCTTTTGTCTTCTTTTACCGAGCCCCCCTTTTTACTTGCATATGTGTCCTATTTTTGCCATGCAGCTTTCCCATTTTGGGGGTTTTGCTGAAGTGGGTCAGGACCCAGCAGGGAAATTCACAGACTCTAATCAATCTTTTAGAAAGTGCTTTGTTATTGAGCTGTGGAGTGATTTTTCTCAGCTTTAGGAGTCTTGCATGCGCTCTATAATTCTCTGGGACCTAATTCTCCTGAACAATTGAGTAATGACTCAGATACGGAAAGTCTGCTCCCTTCTCCTCTTCTCCATTTTTCCCGCAGTTATGGAGGGGGGGGGGAGTTGCTCTTCATTTTTAGGAAGATTCTGTGCTTCTACCTCCATTACTCCTCGCCCCAAATAACCCAGAGCCAATAAATTGCAGTTCAGATATTCTCTTTAGAATAAAGGGCTGTATGTAATGCAGAATGAAACGGCAGTGAAGAGATTTGAATGTGGGTCCTGCTGAGATATAAAAGAATTTACTTGATATTTTGACAACTGTTAATATAGCAAGTGTCTATTATATATTTCATTTCATTTTTCATTTTTTTTTCATTTTATTCAATTTATACCCCGCCCTTCTCCAACGGACTCAGGGCGGCGCACAGGAATATTAAAAATACATACAAACCATATAAAATTTTAAAAACCCTATTCTATGAAATCCTTTGCTAAAACCAAATTAAAATCCCCAAATTTAAAACTATCTAAAAGTCAGTTGTGGAGGTTATGCAAGGCCAGCTAGATGGAACAAATGTGTCTTTAGACACTTGCGGAAGAGGCGGAGGTCGGTGATGGTCCGGAGTTCAGGGGGAAGGTCGTTCCAAAGGGCTGGGCCCGCCACAGAGAAGGCTCTTCCCCTGGGTGTCGCCAGTCGGCATTGTCCGGCCGACGGCACCCTGAGAAGGCCCTCTCTGTGGGAGCGTATCGGTCTAAGAGATGTATGGGGCAGGAGGCGGTCTCGCATATATTTCAAACTATCCTCTATTATCTCAAAAGTAATTTTAGAAGTTATATTTTTTATTTGCCATATTTATAGAACTGTTCCTCTCATAGATGTGACTCTGGGTGGCATACTGTGCAATAAAAAATAACAATAAAGAAATAGACATGAAAACATTCTATAACAAAAACACCCATATTGTTAAGTGCGACTAAAAGAGAGTGTAGTGTATCCCACTGCAACAATTTTCCAGATCCTTGAAATTCCCAAGTCTGTTGACACAGCCATATTTTGAGGTACCGTGGTACTTCGGTACTCATCGCTAATTGGTTCCAAGAGCAATGAGTACCAAAAGCTATGCGTTATCAAACACATTTTTCCCATAAGGAATAATATAGTGAGTCACAAGGCAGCTAATACCAACAAGTTCTAGCTTGTGCGTTGAGTAGCAAACAAATGATGAGTACGGGGCAAAAAAATTGTGTCAAAATGTATGAGCACTGTTAAGGATATCTCCATTAGGAGACCGGAATTGTGCAACGGAATGTAGCAAGAGTTATGTTGCTAGGTTTCCACACTAACTGTCACAGACACTAATGGTAAAAACAAGCAGACTTTTACTTGCGGTGGAAAAATAAAGTAAGATACACTTCTTCAAAAACAAGTGATAAGTAGTCCTGAATCAAATACAGTCTATTACTCAAACAGTTGGCTTATAATAATAATAATAATCTTTATTGTCGTTGTAAAAATTACAATGAAATTGGTTATAGTTGCTCAACTCACGATTCTCTTTGCTTTTGCTGATCTAACCGACATACAGCGTCTTCATCCAAGAGATCTGCAAACTAACAGTGATTCTGGCTTCCCTCTTATGGCTGATTGAGGAAGCAGCAGCCAATCACATTTCACTGTAGCAGTTAAAGTTACAGATATCATATTCCAATCATGGCTTACATATATTGCCAACCCAACACTAGGATTACATCCCTAATAAGTACCACATTAGATGAGTTTCAAAACTGTTGAGTACCAAGGTTCTGGAAGGGTGCCAAGGATGGGACCAGAAGGAATGATGTTCCCTCTGAAGCAGTGCTTCTCAATTATTTTCTGTCATGCCCCCCCTAGGAAGAAGAAAACATTTCGCGCCCCCCGCGCGACTGTAAATAGTATCATTTGTCTATAAAATTGTTATAAGTACACCTCTGCATAACACTGTATCCTTATTAACGTATAAGAGAATAAAAAAAGAAAGAAATGTGGATCAATTTACAACAAAGAATAGCTTTATTAACTGTAGCAGAAAAGATTTAAAGTGCATTAGAAATTTTAAAAAAATTAAATCCTTTGCCGAGGTCAAACGCGCCTCCCTTTATGGAGCCTCGCGCCCCCCCTGGGGGGCCCGCCCCACTATTTGAGAAGCACTGCTCTGAAGTAAGGGTGTGCACCACAACAGAAATATCCCAAATCCTGGGTTGTACTAACTACACCACCGTCTTCTAGTGGATCTGCAATACATTCACCTTTGCTTTTGTTTGTTAGTTTATTACCTCACCTTCATTATTTTTACAAATGACTTGTGGCATTGAACTTATCCAACACACCTTCCCTGTGAGGCTACAAGGGAGGGACTGGCTTAAAATCACCCAATTGGCTATATTGGGAAGGGAGTGATCGGCGAACCGCCATGCACAAGTGACAGGTATTTAAGCTGCAAACATGACAGACATATTCAAGCTAGGAGTCTAGATCAGGGCTATCAAATGTGCAGCCTGCGGGCCAGATGCGTCACATGCTGGTCACTCCCAGTTTAGCAAAGGGGGGGAAAATCACAATACGTTATGTGACAACACATAAGTTTGATACCCCTGGTCTATATGATCTTGAATAAGGGGAAGACTGGGCAGAAGCTCCAATAGAGAGTGGGGTTGATGAAAAAAGGATTTAGGAAAGACTAGGAAGACATGAAGGTCATTTATAGCCAGCAGATCCTCCCCAAATTATTTCGGTTTCTAAGACTTCAGTAAAAGTGGGCTTTCTTTACGCTAAGGAGTATTCTCTGAGATGTTTTCAAACAGCAGAACTGATGCCTTCTGAACTTCAACCCTTGTGGATATTAAACACACATAGAGCCTGCTATATTTTATCAGGAAGCAGATTTTCTCTCATTATTTGCACTAATGAGTGGGCAGTCCTTATTGATTATGGATGTAGTTTTTGGCAAATCTCTTCTGGATTCTTACAAAGAGAAAGGATGCCCTTAAAATCTAGAAGCAGAGGAGCAAGGAAGCCAGCGTGGTTTTGTAGTAAAGGGGGTGGACTTGAAGTCCTCCCTTGAAGACTTTGGGCTAGTTACTCACTCTCTCAGACCAATCGTCTTCCGGGTGCGCTTCAAGGTATTAATTATCATCTTTAAAGCGCTCCATGGCTCGGGACCTAGCTACTTGCGGGATCGGATCCTGCCTCATACATCCTCACGACCGATTCGCTCCCACAGAGAGGGACTTCTCCGGGTGCCGTCCACTAGACTTTGTCAGCGGGCGACACCCAGGGGAAGGGCTCTCTCTGTGGCGGGCCCAGCCCTCTGGAACGACCTCCCCCCCGACATTAGAACAACCACGGACCTCCGCTCCTTCCGTCTTAAATTGAAAACACACTTTTTCTGTCTTGCCGGCCTGGGATAGCTACTCCTCTGTCTTTAGGGTTTATTGGGGATTTCTAGTTAGATAGTTTTAACGGGTATTTTAGCACAGGTCACTTAATTTAATGTATTTTTAATGACATATGTATATAGTTATTGTTTTTATTCCTCCTGTGCACCGCCCCGAGTCCCTGTGGGGAGAGGGTGCGGTTTATAAGAAATAAATTATTATTATTATTATTATTATTATAATCTACCTCTCAGCGACTGTTGAGAAAAATAGGTCTTGCACTTAGAAAGGAACGCATGCCAAGCGAAAAGATTATATGTCAGTAAATACTAAAAAGGTAAAGGTTCCCCTTGCACATATGTGCTAGTTGTTCCCATCTCTGGGAGGGGGACAGGGGACGGTGCTCATCTCCGTTTCAAAGCCGAAGATGTCTCTGTGGTCATGTGGCTGGCATGGCTAAATGCCGAAGGCACAGGGAACGCTGTTACCTTCCCACCAAAGGTGGTCCCTATATTTCTGCTTGCATTTTTACATGCTTTCAAACTGCTCGGTTGGCAGAAGATGGGGAAAGTAACGGGAACTCACTCCATTACACAGTGCTAGGGATTCGAACTGCGGAACTTCTGATAGACAAGCTCAGCGTCTTAGCCACTGAGCCACCCCGTCCCTAGACACTAAATACTAGTACCTCTGAAAAGGAAAAGATAGAATCGGTGAAAGTTGCTCTTGGGAATTTGGTTTTGTGGAAGTTGAGATGTTGCTACCGAAGCCAAGGTGCGCAAAGAAACCAATTAGGTTAGCAGGTGATGGGTTTAGATTCCATATTTTTGAGACCAAGTCTTGAACAGGGTTGGACGTGTCTCCCAATGGGCTCCTGTTGCTTCATGTTTTCTGCCTTCTTTCTCTCTTCCTCTCCCATTCTCCCTTCCCCACCCAGAACTGGGACCTTGTACAGCAGACGCAGAACTACCTGAAGCTACTGATCTCCATTATCAATAGTGACGGTGAGGTGATTTTTTTTCCCCTCCTCCTTCTAGTGAATTCATGATTTGGGAGATTTTCACAACTAACTTGTAATTTTTAGTGATCATTAAAAAAAATAAAATCAAGGTGATATAATTAGGCAAAAATTGGGAAACTAACCGTGAAACAAATAGATTTGATTTAATAGAAGGTTTCTTTGCCTCACGATTTGACCAGTGTATTGGTACCTAAG
Source organism: Rhabdophis nuchalis (assembly GCA_039707465.1). Classification (NCBI taxonomy): domain Eukaryota; kingdom Metazoa; phylum Chordata; class Lepidosauria; order Squamata; family Natricidae; genus Rhabdophis; species Rhabdophis nuchalis. The sequence goes on from CM077646.1 coordinate 43,166,570, forward strand.
GGAGATGGCCCTTTCTCTTTGTTTCTGTCATTCTAAAAATACTTCTTTATGATCTTGATCAATTTTCTACAGCCCTAGGATTCTTTATGGTTAACTGAACCTCCAGGAAAACACTGACTTTGTTTCTTTTGTTTGAGATCTCTATCCCAAAAATAAGCGCAAGAGAGATCCTTTACGTACTAGGGGTCTCCAACCCTGGCAAATTTAAAACTTGTGGAGTTCAACTCCCAGAATTCTTCACCCAGCGAAGCCAACACTCTCTCCCTCCCTCCCTCCCTCCCTCCCTTCCCCCCTCCCCCCCCCTCTCTCTCTCACACACACACACACACACACACACACGTTGAAGTCCAAAGTCTTAAAGTTGCCAAGGTTGGAGACCTCTGATCTATGCTAGACAGAGCAGGGCAGTATCTATTCTATTAAAAAAAAAAAAATTGGCTTATAGGAAGTCCTTGACTTACACCCACAATTGGGAGCAGAATTTGCATTGCTAAGCAGTGTGGTCATTAAGTGAGTCGTGCCTGATTTTATGACCCTTTTTGGCCACTGTCATTAAGTGAGCCCCCGTGGTGGTTAAGGGAATCCAGCTTCTCCTATTGACTGCTTGTTGGAAGGTGAGTGGGAAGTTCTCAAATGGAGATCAGGATGCTGCAGCCATCGGAAATTCATGCCCAGGTGTCAAATGCCTGAATTCTGATTACATGACACTACCATGGGCATGAGTGCGAAGATCGGTTGTAAGTGACTTTTTTCAGCGCCCTTATAACTTTGAGTGGTTGCTAAATGAATAGTTAAGCCGAGAGCTATTTATGTGTGAAAGTAAGAGATATTTGGCTGGCTGAGGAATTCTGGGAGTTGAAGTCCACAAGTCTTAAAGTTGCCACAGATGGACATCCCTGCATAGACCACTTCATTCAGTAATTGATTGATTGATTAAGTCAGTCTTTGGGTCTCAGTCCTTGATAAGCTCATTTAAACAAAAAACAGGAAGGAGTATGGCACTTGGGCATAGTATCTTAAAATCTTTAAAACAGTGTCTTAAAAAGCTTTCAGAACTTATTGAAATGCAGAAAAGTTTAATTCTTTGGGGGAATCTCGTAGATTCTGGTTTTGAAAGAAGAGAAGGGTACAAAGGAATTCTGAAAAACTATAGGAGGTGTTGGCCGCTGAACCCAAGGTGGAGGACACAGGGCAGTTTGCCTGTGAAGCACTGGAAGATCCACTACAGGCCTTTGCTATTCCTTATTCACTTCCATGTGGGAAGAAGACACGAAAATAGCACTTCATAATGCCTTGGTAAGGCCACACTTGGAACACTGCATCCAGTTCTGGTCGCCACAAAGTGAAAAAGATGTTGACACTCTAGAAAGAGTGCAGAGAAGAGCAACAAAGGTTTTAGGGGACTGGAGGTTTAAACATATGAATGGTTGCTAGAATGGTTGCTAGAATATGTCTAATTTATTGAAAAGAGGGACTAGGGGAGACATGATAGCAGTCTTCCAATATCTCAGGGGTTGCCACAAAGAAGAGGGAGTCAATCTATTCTCCAAAGCATCTGAGGGCAGGACAAGAAACAATGAATGGAAACTAATCAAGGAGAGAAGCAACTTAGAACTGAGGAGAAATTTCCTGACAGTTAGAACAATTAATCAGTGGAACAGAAGTTGCCTCCAGAAGTTGTGAATGCCCCAACACTGGAAGTCTTTAAGAAGATGTTGGATAGACATTTGTCTGAAACGGTGTAGGGTTTCCTGCCTGAGCAGGGAGTTGGACTAGAAGACCTCCAAGGTCCCTTCCAACTCTGCTATTCTATTCTATGCTATGCTACGCTACACCATTCTATGCTATTCTGCTTAAGCGCACCCCCTCTTTGCACATTTTTATACAACAGATAGCCTTCCTCCTCGGTGATTTCTAATATCCCCCTTATCTGTTGCCCTCCAGCCTGCTGTAGCTCTTACCTCCTCTGTCTGGCAGGGTGCGGAGAAGGCTCTGTCTCCTGCAGGTGGCCTAGCATATGCCACGTTATCCCCTGGAGACCACTGAAGGCCCGGGGACAGTGGGAGGCTTTTCATCCAGAATGCCATACAAGTAACTCACCTTTTTCCCTCCGCTGTTGCTTTCCCTTCCTGCCGGCTTTGCACAGATGACGGTGGGCTCCTGGTTCATTGTATATCCGGATGGGACAGGACGCCGCTTTTCATCTCTCTCCTGCGTCTCTCCCTGTGGGCTGTGAGTACCAATAAGCACATCCTTGTATCTGTAGCTGGCACAGGGGGTGTAGCCAAGATTTGGTGGTAGTGAAAGTGGAGGTTTATTTAACCTGTAACATGATTGGTGAGTTCAAGGCCCCTACGGTTTTGTGGGGTGCCTTTTAAAAGTGCCTGGCTCTGCTGGAAGAGAACACAAGGTGGTTCTATAAAAGATAGGGGCTTTATGGTAACTCGGGGTTAAGTTGGGAACTCAAGAGTTGGAATTCTGTCCCTGTCCATCACAATTTCTCTGAAGAGAAGTTGCTACTTTATTTGCATTCTGCAATACCAATGAACCAATTGGGCTCACATACATGACATTTGCATGGATCTTTTTCCAGTTGCATAATTCAACTTTTGTGTGGTGGGAAGAAAGAAAAAGGGCCGAGGCAAAGAGCTTCTTAACGCTGCCACTGAATCGATAACAAACTTCAAGCTTCTTTTTGAAATAAAGCATTAAGCTCAGGAAATCCCAGGGTTGAGACTGTATGCTCTCTGTGCAGTTTTTTGCAGAATGCACAGCATCAGAAAGAATATTGCAGAAGAGATGGCTTCTTAAATGGGGTTTGTCTGTCTGTTTGTTTAAGAAACTTTCCTGATCCTAAGTCACTTTGGTGTTTTGATGTATACAAAGGAGGGAAGCGCAGAGCAGGGAATCGTTATAATGTTTACTGTATTCTCAGTCTTTCTTTCTTTAGGATGGGCTGATCCACACATCCCTGGAACCTGCAGAGATTCTTTACCTGACAGTGGCTTATGATTGGTTCCTCTTTGGGTAGGCATGCTGCGCTTAGACGGTCATGGGGGCAGGAAGAGCAGAGGCATTGATAAGCCTGATTTATGTAGCATGCTTAGTTGGTTTAACTTGCTTGCTCCATTCCTCTTGATTCTGTTCTGGCTTAGGCTTCCCAAGAGCATGAAGCAAACTCTTGGTCCCAACAAAAAAAAAAACCTTTTATTAATCTACTGTGAATTCTGCTCATTCACATCCAGCAAAGTCTTTCAAGGGAGGATTCACAGTCACAGACCTTATCTGGCTTGGAGAGCTGCCAGGCTGATATTTCAAAACTTGGCAAGGAGTCACAAGCCAATTAAGCGGACTAATTGTCCCCTGCAAAGTCCCCTCCCCTTTCGCTCCTCTTTTATTTCCTCTGGGAGGGGCCATTCATCGTCCACCTGTGGCCTTACTCCCAAGTCGACCCCTGTTCTTTAGCTGTTCCCTTCATTTGGCAACTGTGCATGTGCACACTGGGAACAGGCTCCAGCTGTTCTTCTGTCCCAATTCTATCTGACTCTGAAGGCAGATCATAACTGTCAGACGGCCCTGGCCCCATCTCTATCTCAGATACAGAGCCCTCATCAGAGTCTTCCCCAGAGTACAGGATTGGCCCATGTTTTTCCCCAACCTCCTCACTGTGTGAATCTGCTGCCAGCTCTGCTGGCAGGCCACAACAGATTAATCCTTTTCAAAACCAATGCCCCCGGGGATTTTCTGCACCTGTCCTGCGGTCCTTTGGGGTGGGAGCTTGACTCACAGTCCTTGGGGTTGATCTAGATCCCTACCTGAATTCTAGACATCCTGGTTTGTCTGCATAGATGTGGTGGACCTGTCTTCACAGCCGTTTGGAAGGTGCTTGGTCAATACCAAACTCTCTTCTTCCTCCTACAGGCACATGTTAGTGGATCGGCTCAGCAAAGGAGAGGAAGTAAGTGTTTCTAGAAATTATGCCATATAACAACTGTCTATGTCACACTCAAGATGATTTTTTAGCATTTCCCAGCCAGCAAAATAGAGAGGAGCTCAAATATATATAAGCTTCATCCGAAATGGAACTGGGTATGTCTAGCCTAGTGAAGATAGACTAAGGGGGACATGATAACATGTTCCAATATCTAAGGAGCTGCCACAGAGAAGAAGGGATCAACCTGTTCTCCAAAGCACCCAAAGGCTGGACAAGAAGTAACAGATAGAAACCTATCAAGGAGAGATCCAGCCTAGAACAAAAGAGAAATTTCCTGACAGTGAGAACAATTAATCAGTGGAACAGCTTGCCTTCAAAAGGTATGGGTGCTCCAACATTGAAGGTTTTTAAAAGATTGGACAGCAATTTATCTGAAACTAGCTAATAACCCGGTGTTGCCACGGTATTTATTTATAGGGGGAAAATGTCCGGACCAAACGTAATTTCTAATGTTGGATTTTCCCTCTTACCAGAGGGAGCTCCCTTGTGGAGTAGTGTGAAGCCGATACCATGGCAACTCCACTGCGCTGTACAGTAGAAGCCATTTTATAGCAGTACAGTAGAAGTCATTTTAAGGCACAACAGGCTGTATCTTAACAGAACACACCTCCGGAGAGGTTTTAGGGTTGCCTTACCCCCACAGTATTTGTTTCCAGAGAGTAAGTCATCTGTGTACCAAGTTTGGTTGAAATTGCTGGAGGTGTTCCAGAGTTATGCTGGAACACACACACACACACACACACACACACACACACACACACAGCCATTTTTATAGATAGATAGATAGATAGATAGATAGATAGATAGATAGATAGATAGATAGATAGATGATAGATAGATAGATAGATAGATAGATAGATAGATGATAGATAGATAGATGATAGATAGATAGATAGATAGATAGATAGATAGATAGATAGATAGATAGATAGATAGATAGATAGATAGATAGATAGATAGATAGATAGATAGATACATGGTGTTGAGTCCCCTGCTTGAGCAGACAGTTGGACTTGATGACCCCCAAGGTCCCTTCCAAATTTATTATTCTGAATCTGATTCTACACCTGAAGTTAACAAGAGTACACAATATCTAGATCCTGGACTGAGGAAAACTGAATCTAAGAACCTCATTAGATCTTACCAAAAATCTACCATTGTGGCCAACCGGACACCTATAGGAAGCTTCAACAACAATAGTTCTGCTCCTCTTCAGGGAAGATTTAGACATCCACCTGTTAAAAATGTTTTGCTTTGGATTCCTAAACTTGAGCAAACAGTTGGTCTTGATGGCCTAAAGGACCATTTTGAAACCAGGGCTTTGATGCACCCATAACGTTATGGTCTCCAGCAAGCAATATCTCATATCTTGCTTATGAGCACCCCAAACCAGATTATTAGCCCCCACACACCCTTGCCCTTCCCCTTGCACGTGATTACATCTCAGCTTACTAAACGAGGGCACACACGGAGAGTGCCTGTGCGATTTCATGCCACAGCCAGGCTTGTGGTCCCTTCTGTTCCAGTCTTGCAAGTGGGATTAGAGGAGAGAGAGAGAGAAACCAACTGCCTCTGGCACAAGAGTCACAGTAGACATGGCTTGCCCATCTGTGCCCTCTCTAATTTTGCCTTCTGCTACAGTCACGCTGTGGTGGCTTTTTTGGAGGGGGAGACATTTAACACTTACTTCCCCCTCCTCCCTTCTGTGATTAATACTGAGATATGCAAGATACGCCTTCTCTGACCTTGTGACCTCCAGATTCATTTAGAATACGGGCCCTCGTAAGTACCAGCTAGGGCGCCCCAAGGAATTCATAGTTTAATTTAGAAGGGCATCAAGTTGAGGAAAGTGGCTTAAACTTGTTCCAAGTTGGAGAAATTGTGAAATCCTGGAAGAATTATATTTCTCTAAATCTGTGTTTTTCATAGGTCAGAACTTGGCCACCCACTATCAGCATGGCTTCCAAGGAATCCAGTGGATCCCCTGAGCCAACGTAATGTTTAGCCATAGGGATTGTTTAATCAGGGCTTTTCTTAACACACCTCTCCTGAGCCTCACATTTTAGCCAATGATTTGGGGACTCATAAAATTGGAGAGTTATATGGGACACAGTGGCTTGGTGGCTAAGATACTGAGCTTGTCGATCAGAAAGGTCGGCAGTTGGTGGTTCGAGTCCCTAGTGCTGCGTAACGGAGTGAGCTCCCGTTACGTGTCCCAGCTTCTGCTAACCTAGCAGTTTGAGAGCACGTAAAATATGCAAGTAGAAAAATAGGGACCACCTTTGGTGGGAAGGTAACAGCGTTCCATGCATCTTCAGCATTTAGGCATGCTGGCCACATGACCACGGAGACGTCTTTGGACAGCGCTGGCTCTTTGGCTTTGAAACACAGATGAGCACCGCCCTCTAGAGTCAGGAACGACCAGCACATATGTGCGAGGGGAACCTTTACCTTTACCTAAAGTTATAGAGGTGGAAAGAGAAATTTCCACACATCCATCAAATGGCAGTCTGCCATCTTCTTAAACAATCAGTCCCATTGTGATCCATCTTACATGCAGTACCGAGGACTGGGCAGTGGAAGTCTTAAGATCTTGAAGGGATGAATGGCCATTTTCATTGGGTTTGGTGCGAGTGGCTGACAGACCCCAGGGTCAGTGCTTTGCCAAAATGAAGGAAGCCCTTTTTTTGACTACAGGTAGTCCTTGACTTATAACAGTTTGTTTAGTGACGGTTCAAAGTTAGAAAGGCCCCAGAAAAAGTGACATGGTTGTTTTTCACACTTATGACCGTTCATGTGATCAAAATCCAGCCGCTTGGCAACTGGCGTGTATTGATGATGGTTGCGGTGTCTTGGGGTCTGACAAGCAAAATCAATGGGGAAATCAGATTCACTTAACGACAGTATTACTAACTTAACCACTTGCAATGATTCACTTACTACCTGTGGCAGGAAAGGTCGTAAAATGGGAGAAAACTCAATGTCTGTCTCGCTGAGCAGCAGATGGGCTCAATTGTGGTCATAAGCCGAGGACTACCTACATATGGCAATTGACCTCTCTTTTATTCCTCTTATTATTATTATTTTTTCTGCCTCTAGATTTTCTTTTTCTGCTTCGATTTTCTGAAGCACATAACCTCTGAGGAGTTTTCTGCCGCTAAACAGCTGAGGTAAGAGCTTGTGTGTTGCAACTGCCATCTTCAGAGGTAGGCAAGAAGAACTGAGAATTATTATTATTGCACACGTTTCCTTTCGACTGGAAGATAGAAACCCTGGTGTCCTGGCCCAGTTCATTTTAATTGATTTTGCATTCAAAAACCCGCACCAAGGGGCCATACCATTTGGTCTAGAGCTATTTCTAGAAGCCCTATATTGGGGCTGGAGGGTGGGGGAGCATGGCTTGAGTTCAGTTAATCTATCGGCCGAGCTTAGCATTTTCAATGACACAGCCTGAAGTTAGGCAATCGGATCTCAAAGCTGAAGAATTACTCAGATGGATCCCACCAAGGGCCTATTTAATTCTGGATTCCAACTTTCACATAGCCCACAAACAAGGTGTCCTCTCGTTTCCAGAACCCAGTCGCTGCCCTTGACCCCTGAGGTTCCATCTTGAGCTGGTATGGGTTTTTATGCTATTGGCCTACAATGCAAGAGGAGACCCACATTTTTAAGACTATTCGTGCCATAATCCCCAGTTAGCAACAGTCGTTGCTTGGAGACGGTGGGAGTTATAGTTGAAGGTGCTTCAAAGTAGTAGGTTGCGTGCCCCAGTTTGGTCTAATGGTTAAGCACCAGGCTAGAAACCAGGAGACCGCGAGTTCAAGTCCCACCTTAGGCAGCTGGGTGATCTTGGACCGCTCACTCTCTTTCAGTCCAACTTACCTCATAGGGTTGTTGCAGGGGAAATAGGAGGAGGAGGAAGAATTATTAGTATATCCGCTGCTTTAAGTTATTTATAAAAATGCTAAAGGTAGGATTTTTTTTTAAAAAAAAATAATGTTAGCCGTTTCAGGAGATGACTTGGACTTTGGGATGAAAATTCTCTCAGTGTGTAAATGGTATGTGAGAATGGGAAATGAAAAAGTGCCGCAGCCAGCAAGGCGATTACCGTATTTTTTGGCATATAAGACACACCTAGATTTTGAAGAGGAAAACAAGAAAAAAAATAGTTTTTGGCCTCTGCACGTTCAGTTTTTGCCCTTCCTGGCCCACGGGAGTACTGTGCACGCCTCTCAAATTGGCCTGTTTTTGGCCTCCCGAACCCCTCATGCATCCCGCTTTTGTCTTCCCCAGCCCCCAGGAGTTCTCTGCAGACCTCCCAAACTCTTCATGTGGCCCGTTTTCGCCAAAAACAAGCCCGTTTTGGGTGGAAACGGGATGCCTGGGGGGGGGGGGGTTCGGAAGGCCAAAAACAGGGCTCTATTCGGTCTATAAGACACAGACATTTCCACCCACTTTTGGGGCGGGGGGGGGCATCTTATAGTCTGAAAAATATGGTATATAAAAGACAGCTTGGCCAGGATTGTGGGGATGGCAAAAGTCTCAGAAGGACCCATTTAGTTTCTTAGGCTCCAAAGGAGATAGTGCAGAGATATACTTTCAAGATTCTGTTAATGTAACCTAACAGTAAAGTAAGAATTAATCCATCTGG